>VXAC01002507.1:500633-595568 GCA_013399225.1 Rhipidura dahli
CCCGCCCCACCGTGTCCCGGGCTCGCCCGCGGAACCCGGCGGGGCTCAGCCCGGCGCGCAGGCAGCAGCCCGAGGGCTGGGACTCTCTGCGCTGCAAAGCGAAGATGTGTTAATGCCCTGGCCCTGGCCCCGCTGGCAGCCGGGAGAGCGCGGCCAGCCGTGTCGCCTGTCCTCGCGGCTGGGAACAGCACGGCTCTGCTACGTGCATCTACGCCGTTCTCCCGGTGTACGAATTAGAGTCCCGCCCCAGCCCGCACTGGGTTTTCACACCAGCAGTTCCCTGATGTTGCTATAAACAAATGACAGGGAGCATAGGCACTCACACGCATCTCATCAGACAGACAAGATGTTTTGAAATCAACCAGAAACTGCCACGTAAGAATCCCAGCCATCACTCGAGTCAGGAAGAGCAATTTCCAAATAATTAAAACAAGTACAATAAAGTCCTCTGACATTCTTGACGTTAACCCATTAAGTATCGCGAAAATTTGACAAGTAAGATTTGTACTGGGCTTAGGGCACATTTCCTATGCATAGTAAGATGTTTTTTGTGCAAGACAATTTATCCTCGACTAATGTATTTTAATCTTACATTGCTAGGCTTTAGCTTTATTAGGAGTTGCCTGACTAATAATATCCCAGGCAACAGACTGAGAATGTATGTTTGTGTGCTCTGGTTCTGAATAAATCTTATATCCTTTAAAGCGTAAAATACCAGCAAATTTCTATCCCTTTAAGGATATAAGCCTAGTAAACACACTTCTCTGTCATGCCAACAGAGGCAGCCAAAATTCTTGGGCAGACAAGGCAAGTCATGTAAGAGATTTCCCCGTCCAAGCAAGCCTGGCATGCCTTCAGCATCAGCTTCCTACAGGAAAGGCACAGACACAGCTACAGGTAGGTTCATTTGTCAGTCAGGCTGGGGAGAACTGTGATGCCACCAAAAACACCAGAAGAGGGTTGCTCTCCAAATGAAGTCAAATGCTATCAAAAACTGGTTTCTCAGTGTAGTCTTGGTCCTTCCAGAAGATGCAGTATGCACAATAGGTTTCCACAGATTTCCCAAACACCACCATATCCTGATAAAAGGTAGAAGAGCTGAGAACAGGAGCAACCTGAACTTAAGCCACTGTCACAAGTGTAATCAGACACTGAGGCCTGCGCTGCTGGCAACAGCCAGTCTTGGGGCTGGCTCACTAAAAATGAGAGCATACCTCGAGAGTAAAATCCTGTGGACTTTGCAGTGATCCAGTAGTACATCTGGCAGTAGAGCCCTCTGGTGTCTTCAGCACCTCAGTGCAGTGGTTGCGCAAAATTCCCCTTTGCATTTGGCTGGAGACGGAAGGCACCACCACGACTAAACCCCTCAGGATAGTTATTTTTCTAGCTCCATTCACCTGACTCTGTCCTTATGCTCTCACAGAATGCCACAGCTGCGTACTCTGAGCATATAAGAGCAGGTCAAACTCAGGGAAAAGTTCAAGTTGGGGAGGTTTTCTAGTATTTGGTTTGTAGGGTTTCACAGAGACAAAAGGTGGGCATCCAGGGAGGAGGGAACAAGTAAAGTGGGCGTTTTGTTCACCAGCCTTTGTGAAAAACGGTGCTGCCGAGGTCAACACCCACCTTGGGTGCTGCATCATTTTTAAGCTACAACACTGCATTTGAGATGAGTAGGATAAATGAGAAGTGGACTGTTGTCTCAGGTACTGTGTAAATTGACGCATTTATATTGTTGACTCAGAAACAGTTTGTACTTCTAAAGAGGTTGGGTTTTTACAGTTTTAATTCAAAAAGCAAAATATTGGATCTTACAGAGATTTTGTAGCTGCAACCTTACACACAGAAGTTTGATTCCCAGTCACACTACCAGCTTGGAAGGCGTTGCAATACTTGGACACACCAAAGGTATGGCAGCATCGGTTTAAACTTTCAAAAGTGGTAGTAAGAACTTCTGACTCATTTGTTCAGAAGATTAATTACCTTCTAATTGAAAGGGCTGGAAGTTCAAATCAGTTCAGTGTGACTAGTCTGGATCTCCGATTATCTTTTGGTACCCAAAGAATTTCACCTGCTCAGGTGTGGATACACTACCTGCATCATCCCAAAGTGAGATTCAGCATTATTTGGAAAGTGCCTCTCAGACAGGAGTATTTAAAACACCCTCTGAAAAGACAGGATCAAACACTTTGGAGCAAAAGGCACCCCTGCAACATGTATGGTGCCTGCATGGGATGAGCTCTGGAGACAGTGCTTAGCTTTAATCCAGAAAGGGCACCACACCTCTCCTGGGCTGGGAGGAAGGGCAGGTGTCTGCAGCTGCACTCCGTTCTGCAAGCCTTGCAGCCGGGGTCATTTGCCTATGAGACAAGAACACCCACTGCAGAAAACAAAGTCCCTTTATATGTCAAAGGCTGGGTGGAAACAATTTTCAGCTTGTTGGAGACAGGAACATCAATTATCCTTACAGACAATTCAGACAGGGACTGATTAAGTACCATACCAGGATGATAAGTGCCAGCTAAAACTCTAAAAGAGGGAAATTGAACCACATTTTTAAAAGGTGCTTAGGGCAAATTTAAGTGAATGTGAAGTTGGAACTTCTATGGGGAGAGCACCAAGTGCTGCAATTCTTTCCTTCCCCACCCAGTCAGCTGCCTGCAAAAGGCATCTTTTTGAAGCAGTAGAGAAAAACATGATAGCAAACAGTCTGCCAGAACAGAACCTAGGATGTACCTACCTCCATGTAATTTCTGTATTCAAAATTCAATGTGCTGCACTGCAGTAACAGCTCTGATCAAAAGCAGAATTTGCAGGATCTCCCAGTGCTCCAGCTGCTAGGAACAAGCAGCAAACCTTATGAGAGCCTTGCTTATATTGCTGGGGAAGTCGGAGTGCTAATGTTTCTAATCACAGAAACAGGAGTTAATTTCCAAAGCAAAGCTGTAATCCTGTACCAGTAAAGCAGGTGTGAAATGCACATCGCTGGCAGAGGAGCCTTTGGGGCTGCAGCAATGTGTACAGTGCGCAGCAAAGAACACACCCGTCAAACAAAGAACCGAGCACTGGCATCAGGTATCACTATCCCTGCAGGACCACTGGGAGACTTCTGCCAACTGTTTAGACGAGCAGGCTCAGGGAGATGACTCTGGTGTTGCTCCTCAAACATCCAACTCCAAAAGCAGTGGGAATGAGTGACGCAATGAGGCCACCGGCTTGCCAGCTGGACGGGAAGCACTAGTGGTGCCTCCAGCGTGAGTGGGAGGGAAGAACGCGTGGCAGGCGGATGCCACCCCACCCGCTTTTTCCCCCGATCAGCTCCATCCTGCTGATTTCAGCAACAAGATGAATTAGGACCCCTGGCTAGGACTCAGCAGGAGCTATTGCCCCACGGAGAGATAAGATTCAGCTGATCAGCTTCTCCTCTTGCAAGCACAAAGCAATAGGGCTGCCCCTATATTTCAGCTGACTATTGCTTAGCCAGGGGCAGCCACCCGCCTGTATTCCGTTGCTGTGCAAAAGCAGCAGTGCCGACTTTCCACTGAGCTCAAAAACCTTCCTGACTTTCTTCCTGCAGCCCCCATGCCGCCGTGAGCTGAGAGTGGAGCTCTGTAAGAGATGTGTAAACTTTAGCCTGATATGGAAGGGAGAGATTACTTGCGATTTCTTGAAACACGCAAGCTGAGGATGCTCTGAGAGGCTGCCAGCCTAAACCAAATCTCACCACATATGACAAAGCCATGGAGCCCATGGCTATGGTACAGTTTGGAAGCCGAGAGCACAAATTATTTCACAAAGAGAGCTGACAAATTCCTGGAGGCTAAAGACACTGGCAACTATTAAACACAATGATGCATGTGCAATCTTCATCTCAGAAAGTTTCTCCACAGCTGTTTGCCAGAAATGGGGAGGTTATGCCAGGGGACAGAGGACTGTAATGGCTCAGTTACTCAATGGGTCTGTCATTGATGGCTGTACAAAATGAGATATTGCACTGCAGAGACAGGGCCAGAGCCCCCAAGGCAGTTCTTCAGTTTAAACTCTTACTTCCACACCAGCCAAGGGTGTAACCACCAGTTCACAAGTGCACCATGGTTCTGCACATCCAACACAGAAGTATTTGCTGTCTTTACAATATATTGGATCTTGTCCTTTGTTCTAAGACAGGATCAACTGCAACCTCTACATGAATCCTGGAAGGTTTTAAAACTTTCTTCAAACAATCCAATGCAAAGTCTCTAGAACTTCCCTGGGTGCTCTGTTTTCAAGACCAAATAGTCTTACTGCTTGAAACAGCCTTCCTAACACTGACTTAACCTTTACTTTGCCACAAATGGAAAGAATAAAAAGATGCTCCCAAAACTTTTTAGTGGTCTGGACTAAAGCATCTCTGCCTTGTTTACTCTTAGGCAGTATTAAAAGCATATAGAGCCAAGCAGAATACAGACTGCAGTTAGCCCCCAGCCAGCAGGTACAGGTTCTTCTCACATTGCACTACACCACTCCAAAAAGCCTAACAGTGTTTGCATGCTTTATGTGCAGTAAGATTATACATACATACTATGTTTTGATCAGAACTGAAAGAAACAGGAATAGCAAGCTTCCCAGAGGACAGACACAAAGAAAGACTGTTCAGCCAGTGGTAATTTTCATTCCCACCCAAAACACAACAAACCTGCATAAGTTATTAATGTATGAATATATGGGAAAACAATTTAGAGGTGAAATCTAAAGTGACAAATGTGCTTGAGATAGCAGTGGCTGTCGAGTAAGCCAGCCCTTTAGTCTTTCCTTGGGGAAATGTCCAGCATAAAACTGTTTCAAGTTACTCTCGTTTTAGGTAATTGCTTCTCTCTGTCTGTCACCAGTGAAATCCTCTTCCTACTTGGTAGTTCAGGAATGACAGTTTATCTCCTCAAGGTGCAGAGTGCTCAGACTTGCTGGCTGTTTGCAAGGGTCCAACCTCACAGTGTAACCATGCTTGCTGCACCCTGATGCTATGAGGAGGTGACAAGTGGCTCCCTCGGCCAGTGGTGTGTCATGCAGTGCATCTGAATACAACCCCTAAGGGGCTGTAGTCATTTGTTCTTGTTTGCAATTTAAAAGTCAGTTCTGATTTTAGAAGAAAATAAGTACTTTGTAGGTTTTAAATATTATTCTTCACAATACTGTTGTCCATGCAATTTTAGGAGGAACAGATTCTGCAATATGACATTTCCCTCTGGCACATGTGCAAAAGGAAAGGAAAGACATAAGCCATGCTCTCCTTTGCCCCACTCATTGGGACTTCTAAAACAGAGCAGAGGAAAATGACTAGAGAAGGTTATCTTAAAATCCATTCACACCTCTGCTTCTTATCAGTACTTCAGACTTACTTACATTTCTGCTTTTAAAAAGGCACGATGTCTTATTCCCAGCCAGCACTATTTGACGAAGGAAACTCCCAGATAAAGAATTTCTCAGTTTTTCCTTAAGGGGTCCTTTGCAGGCAAACAAAAACCTTGTCATCCACACATCTCTCCTCTGCACCACAAGCTCCCATCTTCCCTGTGCACACTGCTACGGCTGAGCTCCTGCTCCCGGTATCTCCCATGGCCTCAGTACCACATCTGCTCTTGGGTAGGTGGGCAGCGAAACAAGCAGTCCCAGCCACCCAAGCAGGGAACAGCTCTTACACCATCACCCTCCAGGCCAGTTCCAGGAAAAGGGGCTTTTGCAAACAGGTTTTTTACATCACTCTTATATAAGGAGGCAGAGATTTTTTTTTTCCCCTTCCCCCTGCAATAACTGGGGAAGACATTAGTGAGCCGCAGGCCTGCCCTATTGCAAAGCATGATTAAGATAAGAGACTAGTAATTCCCTGATACAAAATAAGAACTTTCTATTTGTAGGCAAATCACAAAAGAAGTCATGATAAGATGAAGTTTTTTGGTTAACTTTTTTTTCCTAAAAATAAGAAAACAAAACCTAGGGATTTTGGCATAAGATAACATTTAAAGAACTGGGCAGTATAATATTATGTCAATGTCTTTCCTTTGTCCTAGCAGTTACAACTTCTTTTGCATGTTTTCCCTTCAAAAGTTGATCCAAGCTCTATTTTTTTAAAACATTACAGCATTCTGTTCATTATTTGACTGACCAAAACTATTGCTGAAATGCTTATAAATAAATTAGAAAAAAACCCCTCAACCCAGCTCGCCTCAAATCGAGTAAGAACTAGCTCCCGAAAAATTCATATTGTTGTGAATGCTTCCCCTTGCAGAGATATCACTGCAGTCTACCAGGTTCAACAACAAACTGTATCTTGATATATGGGAGAGACAAGGGAGCATTCTTGCCAGGTGCTTACATTAAAAAAAATTTAAATGGTACATGTAGCAACATATAATGAAAACTTTGTTTTTTTCTTTTTGAAGATTATAGTATTTTTTATTGTAGTGAGCACTAGGCAATGAGAACATTTCTGAACCCTGTCACGAGGTGTGTTTCATCATCACATGGGGCCCTGACATGGTGCAGGTGAGGTCCAGCACAGGTCCCCTGGTGAGTCAGAAATTAAGGGCACAGCAAGATGGGGAGCTGAAGGCCAGCTCTCTGCTCTGGGGAATGCACTTGCACGAGGTTATGATTGGTTTAGGAAAACTGAGGGCTCACCCCACGAAGGCAGCAGCCTCCACAAGGGAGCAAACATCTCCTGTGAACCCTCTGCAGCTTCTGAATAGCTGTGTTTTCAGGAATCTGAGTTAACTACAGACTCCTGTTTTCACACATGGTGAAGGTGGAAGCAAATCATAAAATGTTTCTGGGAAATCTTTCCCACTAATCAACCCATGATCCTCACTTTTTTCCATCCACTCCCCCTCTTTCTCTCCCATTACTGGGAATAGACAAACTATTTATGGTGCACACAGGGATTATGCTTTATCCACTTTATCCAACCAGCTACCTACTGGAGTTTCATTTATTTCAACAAATGTGAGCTACCATACTGCCTCTTCCAATTGTTGTAATTTCAAGTATTTTTTGCATTTGCAGATGCCTAAAGGCTGGGAAACAAGCATTGCAGAAACAGTGAGAAGGGCTGGAAAATGTTTCTACCTCACATCACAAGCTCTCAACTGACCTGTATCTCATTTAGAAACCTGTCAAAACACCTCTCCAAACAAGCAACTTTTTCTCCTTTCAGAGTTCCCTCTTGTATATCTTGAAATACCTCAAGGCTGATGTCAATTGCAAAGGTAAAATAACATTTCCAGTACCTGAAAGAGGGGCTGGCAAGGGCTCGAATTTGACAGCTGCTGGATGCTTGAAGGAGACTATAAATAAAGGACAGGAGTTTACCCCGGGCCTGGGAGGAGGTGTGGGTTAAGCACACGCAGTTTTATCCTGTAGTTACAAGGGTTGTGGAAGGGAAAGGCTAATGACACACTTTGCCCTCCCTCCTGTCCCCTGTGGGCAGGGCTTGCGTGCAGCAAAGTGCCCATAAGTAGCTGCTGAGCATAAGCTGCACAAGCTAGGTGGGGCCCAGTTTTGTGTCCAGGTGGTTTAGTCCTTGTTAAAGACTAATCCTGTGATTTTCTTCAGCTGAGTTTAAGGCAGTGAGATAAACTCTCCACAGACTTGCAGTGCCTGAAGTTTGTTACCCCCAAGCACAGAAGCTCTGTGGTAATTGGGACAACTCATTGCCTACATCTGGGCTCACATCTTAATTTCAATTTAGTCTTAGGACTAAAATGAAAGTCCCTGAATCCTCACACCTCGTGGTGCTCATGGACCTGGACAAATCACTTCATGTCTCTGAGCCTGTACTTTCCAGCTGTGAAATGGAGATAATTATATTGACCTTCTTCATAAAATGCCTTGCAAATGCTAGACAACAGCTAAGTACTACCATGATTATTGTACAAAACAATCCATTATGGCCCCTGGATGCCGGAGAAGAAATGAATGGTGGCTGGAGTCCATATAAACATTGTGTTAGATCAATGCAGGCACTATTACAGGGTTGATCTGGTCTCCTAGTGTGTGTTCCCACAAATCCACATGGGGATGAAAAATCTAAACATATCTCTTGGCTGACAGCTGACTGAAGCTATGTTACAGGGAGGAAAAAAGTATCTAACCCCATTGCATTAACCAAACTACATAGTTTCTGCTTTGATCACAGAAGGAAAAAAGTTATTTTGGCCAAGTTTTCTGTACATGAAGAAAGCTGTTTTCAGCTCTCTGTTTTTTGTTTTGGGGATTACTTTTGCAGATGAGCCATCTGAGTTAGCTATGAAGAAGATGCATTTAAATATTTAACACTGTCAAAGTGAGGCATTCATCAGCTTTAAAAATTAAAAGTTGTCTGGGATGGAAAGCACTGTCCCGTTTGCTGACAGTGGGAAAGAAAAATCCCAAACTTCATGCAAGCTCAAAAGAACATCTTCTGTACCCCATCAACCAAAGAGGCAAACTGGAGAATGAATGCAAGGTTTTCCTAGGAAATCTTCAGGAGAAACCAGCTTAATTCTATGCTGTGCTAAAAGCCAGTCCAAATCTACTTGCTACTTTGTGGTCGAAGAAATGTCTGCTTCTGATCCTCCCTCTACATATCCCAGTCATCACCAGTCAATGTCCATTAAAGCTTTAGAGGAGGAGCTACCCCCAAAAGCAAAAGACATTTACTGTACTCAAAGAGAAGTGCGTTGCTTTCACTCTTATAATGCCCCAACTCTTGCATTTTTAACAAGGGTGTATGACAGATGTGCTTCACCCACTGGTGAGCAGACAGCAGCTGTGTGCCACAGGCATGCCTCAGGTGGTGGGTACTGGTGTCTGCTGTGAGTCCCAGCATCTGTGATGACCCTGCACTGCCCAGGAATGGAACTGCAGGGATGGTAGGCACTACTCTGCCTTTTCCAAAGTCCTACAGTGAGGAAGAAGAGGAATAGGTTTATATTTAGAGAAACAGGTTTAATAAGGATATTTTCTTCTAAAAAGAACTGTGCTTGCTGCACAGCCTCTGCAGTCACAGGATGCTGCACACACTGCACAGCCCCCTTGGCTCGGGCATCCAGATCAGCATGGAGGAGCTGGACTCCCTGGGGTCACCATCTGTACAGCACATCTGTGGTGCCCTCACCAAGCACAGCGAGGCTGCTATGGTAGCTGTCTTGAAGGACAAGCTCATCAGGGTCCATGTGACATTGTCCTTCAGGGAACACTCACAGCTTGACACAGGCTGGTTCCTAAGTGCCTGGGTGGTTATAAGTCCTTCCCAGGGCATTTCAGCTGGTACCTAAGGCTTTTCCAGAGCTGCAGAGCACAGCACTTAACTAATCTCCTAATTACAAGCAGAAGCCTTTATTTTAATGATTCCTTCCTTCCTTGTACTCTATGCTTTAAGCCTCTTGATGTGTTTCTTGAGGAGACTTGTTGCTCCTGGTACATTCTCATTTTGTGAATGAAAAATGCCTCAGTGACATACCAGCAGATAGAAGGACCATGTATCTCAGTGAGGCTTTTGTTTGCAATAACCCATCACCCTGAACAAAACAGCATATAGCCCAATCATCTTCCAGAACAACAGGGGATGTGGGGATAAAAGCCCGGGATTCAGACTTTCAGTCATGTGGCCTAAAATCAGAGGTCCAGCCTGAGATTTTGTAAAAGCTTCACATATTCCCCTTGGTCTCAGCTGCAGTTTTAAAAAGACAATTCATCCCAGAAAAAGGCATGCACTGTATTGGACAGTTAAAACCTGCAACATTAAGAAATATGATGGTATTTTGTCTGCACATATCTAAGCATCCCTGCCCCATTAAGGCACTAAGTTCCTGCTTAGGATGTGTAGAATGCATTTAAACACTGAAATAATTTTCCTGCCTTAGCTCAAGTTTCTTATTTGGAAAAGAGATGACATTTATTCAGTTGGTAAAATAATCCCAGCAGCACATATTGTGCCCCTCTCACAGCTTCTGGAAGAAAGCCCAATATACACATTCTTACTGGTATAAAAGCTTTTCTGCAGTCACTGGCAAAATTATTTGGAAAGGGTTTCAAAATACCGATATCAGCAAGGTGCATATGCCTGATTTCTGTTTGCATGGCTCCAGTTGCAGAAGGTCATGTAAAGAAGTGTTAAAAAGGCTTTTAGTTACATGTTAGAAAACAAAGTGATTGCGACAGGATTTAGAAGTGCCTTTGCTAATGGGAACCAGGCAGCTAATGTCACTCCTTTCAGCTGTTTGACAATAGCTAAACCAAGGAACTTAGATCCAAAGGCAAATAAAATAACCAGTGCTTCACACAGCCACCCGCAGGCACAGAAAATCTTCTGTTCCCTGGAGTGTGTCCCTGCCCCAGCACAGTAATCCCCAGCCACACTGGGGACACTGGTTGCAGCACAAATGGCAGCAGAGAGCTGAACTGGTGGGAAGAGTAGTGTGGAGCAAGCAAAAGGGGAAGAGGAGGGCATGAGCTCCACTCTGTGATTGAGTTCAGTGCTGGGTCAGACTTCTAGGTGGATATAGCCAGATGAAGAGAAGGGGGCACCAGGAGTGAAGGCACAAACCTGCATTGTTGTCAAAAACGATGCTCAAAGCCCCAGCACAGCTGCCTCTTGGAAAGCCATAGCTGGAACACAACCTCTTTTTGCAAAGCTGTCATCTCAATGCAGCCACTTTTTGTCTCTCCTCTGATTTTCCCAGGTCAGGCTAGAATGTGTTTGGAGGCTGAAGAGTGCTCAAGGAAAATATTGCCCACATTCATGGCTATACTTTTCAGATCCTACCGTTACATGCATGCAAGTGACCACATTGCTAATGTAAAAATTCTCTCTCCATAATCATTTATCCTCAGCTGTTGCCACAGCAGCAATTTTTTTTTCATTAAGAGGTACCCCTGTCATACTGGCTTGAAGCATGAGACAGTTTAATTGAATATCTGATTTCTGGCAGTGTCTGATCTTGGCTTCTTCCAAAGAAGTCTTAAATATGCTCTGTAACACATGCTAGTGGGCAGCAATATGTTGTGGAGGAAGATTTTATTTCAAAGATGACTAGAGCTCAACATGTTTTTGAGTAGATAGGATAAACAATGTAATTGTGCATTTATTTTTTCTATGCAAGTGTCTCAACCTGACATTTCCAAAATTTAAATGCTCTAAGCAATGACCTTGGGGCAGCTAGGAAGAGCTAGATTTTTACAATTTTTTCAGCATCTAACATCTTTTGGCTGGCGCCTCTAAAAATGAACACGCATGGAAACCTAGAGGCAAATTGTTTAACAAATCAGAAAAATGGCTTAGTAACCTCCCCTAACCCCTGTAATGCCTCAGAATTATTTCCTTTCTTTTTTTTTTCTTTTTTTTTTTTTTTTTTTTTTTGAGGTGAACTGGAATATTTTTAAGTCTCATCCTTCATCAAGCCTTTGCTCCCCCTTGATTTTGTATTAAGGCAGCTAGTACTCAGTAAGACTTTCTTCACTATCCACTGTTTGTTCCTGCCCTAATTCTTGATTTCACAGACTCTGGTTTTCATTTTCTGCTGAAATCTACAACACATTTTCTCTGGTATACTAACAAATATATATCTATACATGTATCTCCCATTTTTGCATTATCCTTCTCATGAGGAAACCAAGACAAATGCTATATTCAAAGCAGTGCTGATTTTCCAAACAGTATTAAGTTTCTCTCCCTGTACTGTGACCAAGGGATTTGTTTGCTTTCTCTTTTAATACAACCACATGCTGTGTTTCCAACACTGACATACCTGTGTTCTTCCCCAGAGACTGCCACTAATTCCAGCACAGCCAGATGAGACAGCAGTGAATATTGTTCCTGACAGGGTTATTACTTTGTACTTAGAATGCTGAAACATTTAGAAAAATTATCCCAATTTGGGTGTTTATTCATATGGTACGACATTACTGTTCCAGAAGCAACACCACACTCTGCCATTAATCCTGTGTGACAGGGCTGCTCTGCTGTCCGTGCTGATAGCATCTGTATGAAAGGAAGAACAGAAGATCAAACCACACATAAACTGACTCCAGGGCTGAAATTAAGAATAATCCTTCCAATGGAACAATAAAGGTTTGGAAAGAGTTGACATTTTTTATAATGTACTGCCGATAAGACAAAAATGGCACAAAAGCTTCTCAGTTCAAAAGTATATGGAGAAATGCAGAAAGCTGTAATATACTGCTCTTTTAGATCATCCATAAAGGATCCAGCTGCTGAGAGAGGAGGTTCTGGTGAAGTACCTAATTTTTCTGCTTAAACACTATTCCGTTTAGAAAGTTTTGTCTCCGACTTACCAGATGCTATAGGCAACCAGAGCAGGGTGAAGAATAGACTTGAATCTTGATGCTAGTTCTAAAAAAAAAAAAAAAAAGAAAATTATGAAAAAAGTAGTTTGTGAATGAAGCAAACATTTTGTATTGTCTAAACATTTTGGCTTTGAGCATTTGAAACTTTCAAACTGAACCTGAATAATTTTGATATAAAGTTGTGGCAAAGGAAAGGAATGGTTCAGCTGCTTTGAAGATTGGGTGCTCATTTCTCCCCCCATTTTGTGCATATGAGCAATTTGACTAAGCTGACATTTCAGTCTCCAAAGTAACTTTTTTTTTTCCCCAGAGAACCTCTGGCCATCGAAATGTCCTCTCTCTGTGTAGCAAGCAGATACAAAGAGGAAAGTCTCCTACTTGTGTCCCTTTAAGTTTCTCCAATATTCCTTAAAAGTGAGAGTGAGATGTGACACCCAAACCCCATCACTTCAGTTGAAGTGCATACAGTGAAAGCAAAGTCACAATGATTGCTTTATACTGACAGTATTTTCTGACTACTGGTACCCACTTGCTGAGCTGATGTGGAAAAAACCATCATGCTCCAGGCCAGTTCAATATGAGGTTCTATAAAGATTAATTCATAAAAATCCTACCTTCCCAGAATGAAGCTTCTTGTGAAGTCCTCAATGAAGAGGATAGGCACCTAGATAAGCAGAACAATTCCTGTTGCATACACCATCCCCACTTCATCTCATCCTCCTCCTTGCACAGCTCCCTGTACCCTAGGAGAGCAGGAGGTGCAGGGCCAGGCTAGTGCAGCCACCCCTCTCCTTGAGGAACAGGAAAAACAGGAAAGTCCCTGACAGGGAGAACTCCCTAAGACCCATCTAACTGTAGGAATAATGTACCTCCTGGCTGGATATGGGCAGAGGTGAGGCAGGCATACAACTGCTCAGTGCACCCTAAATAAGGACCGCTCCTGTGCCTCACCAGTGACATCCACTGCAGCACCTGCCTCCAATGTAACAGGCCTGAAAGCAGACAAGTGACTCTATTTAAAACTAAAGAGGAAAGTACAAAGCTTTGAAGTCAGAAGGCATATAATGAATTCAGCAAAACTTCATATTTCAAAGCCAGTTCTATTTGCAGAAGCCATCTGCCCAGAGAAAAGCTCGAACATGCACCTCTGACAGGAGTCAAAAGAGTTGAGGGAAACAGATCTCATTGAGGATGTTTCAGATCATCCATTCTCACAATATCTGAAATGTCACTTTGTAGTGGAGCAGCTTCCATCTTTATATCAATTACAACATTTACATCCAGCTCCCACAGGGTTGCTGGCATTTGAAGAGACTGTCCAGTCCAGTAGCTCCCAGCAATTTCTAATTAGATATGCCAATAAGACATCACTGCTTGTCCCTCCTAATGCTAACCATGAGCTCTCTGAAGCTTTACCTTAAGCTACTGTTTTACTTATCCCTTCAATGATCATTGACCTTCCTCTGTCCCCTTGCCAGCACTCAGCTTCTAAGCCACAAATCCAGAGATGGCTCCATCCAGAAGGACAAGGAATAGTGTGGTGTGCAGCCCTTTCTTTCACAGGACAGGAGCACAACCATTCAGCCAGGTTGTCTTCACAGGCAAAAAATGCAAACCCACCCTTGGAAAGAACCAGCAACAGAGACAGCTTTTCCCAGCACCATCTTCCCAGAGCATCCATCAACCAAATTGTTTTGCAGCTTGCAAGGGCTTACATTTCTACTACAAGCAAAAAACATTGTGTAAAGCTCGAAACAAGTCTGTTTAAGAATTCCCTCTGATATCTCTGGTCTTTCATATGACCCATAAGAGCCATTAAAATTCTGTCTGATAACTGGTATCCCAAGAGCATGAGAGCCAGGCAAAACCATGCCAGCCTCAGACTGCCAATATCTCTCCTGGCTTAAAACAGACACTAACATAAGCCTGGAAGACATCTGTGGAAGCCGACGTATGTCTCAGACTTTGAACATTATTCTCTTTTTAACAAGGAAGCAGAGAAAACCAGAGGTTATTCCCCCGGGAAAAGGTTGAAAACCATCGCTGGAAGTTTACACCAGCCAGCAGCTGGGGCAGCTGAAGGGCAGTTGGCCATGGCCACTGGCTCTAGCAGAACTTGGAACTGTGTGAATGCTGACTGTCCACAGGCAGCATCTCCCCAAATCTCTCCCCAGATGCACTGCTGGCATTTACAGACTTGGTAGGATCATTGCTGTCTTTGATAGTCAACAGAGACCCTAATAGAGGCAAAAGTTACCATAGAGAATGGGGAGGGTATAAGCTGGCACAGAGAGAGAGAGAGATAATATGACTCTGTAAGCCTTAAATTATTAGAAATCATCTTAAAAACACTTTCCTGTTATTCCCAAAGACTTGCCTTTCCTTTAATTTTCACTGGATACAGTCCATTGCAAATGTATACAGTTCTCAGTGCTGTAGTGTTTCAGCTCATCAGAATATTTAGTGTGTTTCACTTTAAGACATTCCTGTCAAGTAGCTATTTCTTCACCCATGGGTTTAGTTAAGACATTATCAGCCTTTGCTCACCCTGCACTCACATTTATGCCTGTGGGAAATCAGGTCCGGAGACCTGCTGCAACACGTCACAGAGCCCTTCTAGGAAAGGCTCTCTAGGATGTGGAGGAAGTGAAGTGCAATATGTATCCTTGATAGCCTTGAAACAGAAGCTTTTAGCCTCTGCAGCTTTGTTGGTCCAATAGATTGATTGTTTTTCTGTGCCTGTTACTGTGGATGAATGTGGGGGTAGAGATCCTCCACGCTGTGACAGCAATTCAGAGGGGTGCTTCAGAGCCCCTGTGCCACATAGATACAACAGCATGTTTATAACCAAGAATTTGAAATTAGGTTGCAGGCACTGGTACACAATCCCAGCTCTGATCTTACTGTGACTCCAGGAGAGGAGCAAACTCCACACTTACAGCTGTTCTGGCTTCAGCTGGGCTCCGTCTGCATCCAGCTCTTCTTGGCTCGGTGCCTGCACAGCAAGAGGAGCAAGTCTTCCAAGTCAACTTTTTCCTAGTCTCAAAATAGCTGCTGTAAAATAAAAAGCAGACTCTACACAAGCAGTGACAATTCTAATAATAATAAAAAAAAAATTTCATTATATAAAATAATAATTAATAATAATAAAAAAAACCCCACTGGTAGTCACATAAAGAAATTCTAACTGCAGACTTCCATTAATACTGCCTGAATTAGCATAGCATCCCAACAGGACTGCAGACCCCATCTGAGTCAAGTGGCACTTTCTCCAGCTGGTATCTGTCAGGGCAAACCCACACAGGTACAATGACCTTTAAAATGCTGAGGCTCAGGTGCTTCTCACTGCCTCACTGTTTCTACGTCCATCCTGCTGGAGGACCTCCCAGGAGCTGGTAGAAAACCTGCTGTGTTGCTGCTGATGCCTAGTGGTAATTGCCCACAGAAGAGGCTGCTTAACATGGCATAATCCTCAGCCCTTTATCTTATATTTTTGGACAGTAACTTCTTTCTTATATTGTTCTCAGTTTTTTGGGGGCTAATTTATTATCTAGACACCTTCACTCAGCATGTTACCTCCTTCCCATTTTCAGGCCAGCTGTTGTCTTCAGAGGCACCGGATAGCCAGATGGACTGAGCAATGTACTCGCCTGTTGGATACTGTGCTCTGTCAGCACTGCTTTTGGTGAAGGGTAAGACAAGGATATGGCAAACAACAGTGGTGGGTTTCTTCCACCTTTTCTTTTTAAAATGGCAACCTCACACATGTTATGGGTTTATTTTTTCCTTCTGAGCATTTTTTATTTTTCCTTCTCAGAAGAAACCTGTGGCAGAGCAAACTGCTGCATAAATTGTCATGGCAGTTAATGCTGGGTTTTAATGCATAGAGGTGGGCACTGGAAATAGGTGCCTTTTGTTTTTGGCCTCTGAAGTTTATATGGAAGGATGGGAGAGGGAATAGGAGCATAAAAACCTGAAACAGTTTCTGAAGGTGGAAAACAGTGGCAAGCCCTAGTTCAATAGTCCGATCCCAGACCATGGCTGTAGGGGCAGAGGACACCCTTTCCCAGGGCAAAGCTGCCTCACTATGGAGGCCAAAATGTCAGATTTGGAATCCAGAGTACTTGCTTCCAGAACTTTTTAAGCACATGCATCAAGGAGTCAAGCAAGTAAAATCACAGCTGGCAAATTATTTGTGTTCCAGCAATATACAACTGAAGTGCTAATACATACCAGCTGTACCTACATGTCAGCTTTTTTGAAACTGAGGTAATTTCTTTGCTGTACCAAGAGGAGGAGAAGGTCAACAAAGACACATTTAGTCCAGGCTCTGCACTGATAAGAGGTCTAGTGCAGGCTGTTAGTTCTTTCCTGCTTCAGGAGGTCTGAAAAAGCAGGAGCTGGACTCATCTTCAGCATAACCTGACATTAAAATGACATTCTTAAAAAAATGCCTGCAATAAAACAGCATCTTCTTACTGAGAAGGTGTGCTCCCAGAAAGGATCAAGGTCACATCTGCTGAATTTAATGACAGAAAATGAGCTTGTGACATATTACTTGTGCAGAGTTAACTTGGCCAAGAGATAATTAATGGAAGATGTGTAGTTGAGTCCCGTGTGCTGCTTGAAAGTCTCAGGCTGTAATTGGTACCACTGGCTCTTGTACTATAAACCGTGCTTCTGATCCAGCTCAGAAATCAAAACATGACAAGAAAAAAGAGAAGAGAAGAGAAGAGAAGAGAAGAGAAGAGAAGAGAAGAGAAGAGAAGAGAAGAGAAGAGAAGAGAAGAGAAGAGAAGAGAAAAGAAAAGAAAAGAAAAGAAAAGAAAAGAAAAGAAAAGAAAAGAAAAGAAAAGAAAAGAAAAGAAAAGAAAAGAAAAAGCATTTTACTTTAGGATCTGGCCTTCTAATGATGTGTTTTTAAAATTCAGAGTGTTTTAAATGAGTTTCTGGCTTCCAGAGCTGTTACTCTCCTCAGTGTTGTGTTATATACTCTCTGATTTCCCTGCCACGGCTTGTACTTTATGTTGCTGGTGACTCTTGATGACGCATTTTGATGCATTCAGCACAACCACACACTAGCATGAACCAGAGCTCACCATATTTCTGGCTGTGGAGCTCGAGTAAACATGGACCTGTGCCCAGACAGAGTTGGCGGTGGCTGGAAAACCAATACTGAAAGTCTAACGAGAACTGGCAAAAAATCTGCTCTACTGAAAACATGGCACTGGAGCAAACTTGTCATCTTTCAGTGTACTGAGGGCTTTCAGGCAGCCTAGTTTTGGTGTCAGGAGAAGACACTACTTTTCCCATTTCCCTGGCTCCTTCCCACTCTTCACAGTCACTCAGGAGCCATTTCCACAAATCTTACTTGTGCACATAGATCAGGCAGAGCTGATAAGGAAGGAGAGGAGGGTCTGACAGCAGCATGTCTCTGCTGCTGCCTCCCTGTGTGGCCTCATCACACCATGGCTCAGTTTCTCCCTATAAAATGACTAACAGCACTTCCCTACCTCCCGAGGGAATTGGGAGGATAAAACCAGCGACAGCCACAAAGCGCAGTTATTAAAGCCATCTGTCCAGAGTGACTGTCAGCTTCAGCACATAGGCTGCCCTCAGACATGTTGCCGAGAGCATTCCCAGCAGCTGTCCTGTTGGATGGAGCACGTGTCCTGCTTCTCTGGCATAGGTGCCCCTAGGCTCAGAGGGTTGAAGCACATACTAGCTATATTCTGCCTCAGAGACAGAAAGTAAACCTCTTCCATCAGGTTTCTTATTTTCTTCCAGGAGAAGGCCGCAAAGGAAACCTCTGCCACCTTGGACATGGTGGGGAAAACTGAGCATGGGATCACACCCTGCTCCGTGACAGCCTCCTCCCCTGATGGGAAGAAACTTAGGAGCATATACTGAGAGCAATACTGGAAGCCTCTGCTCCTCCCTCCTCCACAAAAGCAACAACTAGGTGTGGAAAGATGCTGTCAAACCCTACACCACATCAGTCCTTGCCACAAGTGCTCCCTCGCTTCTAACCACCCTGAAAGGAAGCACAGTGTAAACAGTCTAGTAAGATCTATTCCAGACGCCTGCTGTGGTACATCAGGAGATTAACATATTAACTCTTAAAAGCCCTCTAATTTTAAGAACTCTGTACTTAAACTGAAAGAAGTTTTGCAGAGACCAGCAGAGTTCCTCTGATGCTGGGGAACCAGGGAAACCTGTTAAAAGCAGACTCTGTGGATAATTGAGAAAATTATTCAATGCTACTTATAACGTACTTTGAATTACAATATTGCATGAGTTGGTAATGCTTTTCTCTTAATCTTTTCAAGTATACATTTGCAATGGTTTGTTTATTGCTAGGTTTTGCTTTGCAATCAGATAAACACAGGCTTTGCTCCAACTGGAGCTCCAAATAAGCAAAGTAAGCCAAGTCAGATATGGCAAGAAAGACCATGGACAAAGACATCTACTTGATGCACTAGGTTTGGGGGGGGGGGTTGGGGGGTGGTTTTGGGCATATTGTATTATCTACAATCTGTCGTTAAAGTACTACTTGTTAAAAAAACAGGAGAAGAAACAAGCAGCTCAAAATTATACAAGGACCTGAGGCGGATACCGAGAGAGCCCATGGGGCAGGGAGAGGCAGAAGCAAGTACACGATAGAGGTCAGCAGAGTAGATGGGAGGGATAAACTTTCCAAAATATCCAGGACTGGCACCATGCCCAGTGTATGCATCCCGGAGCCTGGCAGGCTTCCCCTAAAAACAAGTTTCACAAGTGATGCTCTGTCAGTTGGACCATCCTGCCACCAGCAGTGATTTAGGAGAGCAGCCTGCCTGTGACCAGCTGCATCTTCTAGGCAAAGGGGAGGAAGAGGCATGTGTTACACCTTTTACACCACAGCTGATTTGTTTCCATGTCTTCCACCATGCCGTGTGCATACTCTGACTGAGCTCTGCAGAAATCAGCAGTGACAATAAATGCACTTTCACAGCTGGCTGCTCCCATGCTCCCTTCGCTTGGCCAAACAGACGACATATACTTCTTTTTAATTATCAAGGAGCAGTCACAAACAAATGCCATGAAAATCTGGCCCTGAAACAGTGCTCAGAGCAAAAATTATTCCCAGAGCAATAGGATGTTTGGGCGTGTTTCCCACTTTTTCATCTAGACATACTAGGCAGCAAGAAGGCTGGTAGAACCAGAGAGCTGGGAACATCACCGGTGGAGCAAAGACCTGGCTGTTGGGGGTCTGCAGTGGTTGCTCTGGAGGAGCTTCTCCATGCTTCTGGGCAGGCAGTGCTGGAGAAAAAAGGGGCACATTTAGGGCAGGCTAGGCTGTTAGGGAGCCACAGCAAGAGTGGCATGACATGGCTTGCAGACGCCAGAGTCTCAGCCTGCCCCAGAAACCCTGTTCTCGGCCTAGTGTGCCTTATTCCTGAACAGCACCACATAAAGCGTCCACATGGGACAACCACCTCTATTTAAAAACACAAAACCCAAACCAGTCAACAATTCAGGAACCCAGAGCTCCTGCTTTTCCTCAAGGCGGATTTCTTTTGAAGCCAACTATTCATATTTCCTCCCTAGTCTTTTCAACAATGGTGAAGGCACAAGCTGTTTGGTTAAAGCAGGCTGTTGCCCCAGTTTTGTCCTGTCCCTTTCACCTTTACATCACATGAGGACGACGCATATTCCTTTTCACAGAAGCCCAGAAGTACGTGAATGATTATGTATGACCAGCTACATATATAATTGTCTTAGATGTAGGCCTATAAATGATTCATTAAGATCTGTATCAGCTGGTTATTTAATGTGTCCTGCTAATTAAAACTTTGCGATAAAGACAACTACAGCTCTCTGTAATTATGACTCTGGACAATGCGACACACTTCCAACTAGTATTTGAAATCCTGGGTGTAAGTTGACACCTAAAGTAGGGTAGAAAAATATAGGTTAAGTGCTGCTCTTAATTGCCCTTCGTTACTAAGATTATTGTAGAATTTCATTGTACAACTCCCTGAGACTGTTCTGCACAGTGCACATTATAGTCACCGTTAGGTGACAGTGCTGTACACTGCATTATCGTTTTGTATACCTGAGAAGCTTGTGGGGCGGAAAAAAAGACAAAAAGGACTATTTAAGCAAAAGGAATGTGTCTGGCTTGGCTCATCTGGAAGGGAAAGGATGGACCAAAGAAATACTTAAGGAAACGCAATGTGTTTTACCATACATGATCAAATCTGGCATTTCTTGCTCAAGCCAGAGATCCTGCTTAGCTCAGTGTAAGCTTCTCCTAAGTAAGGTCTACAGATCTGTGGTCACCATATGCTGGATACGGCTCCCACAAGGAAGAAACACAGTGACTCAGAAAGCACATTAGGCCCTGTTTTGTTGGTGAAAAAGGAAGCTTCACTAAGTTCATGTCAGAATAACTAAACAGGTCTAACTCAGTTTGTCTACAGTCTTGTTCTCCCAAAATATGTTTGGTGTTGAAGGAAGTATGTTTATGTATAAAACAGGTAAGACCATTAAAATATTTTTGGGGGATGGCTATCAATGGCATGAAACATCAGTAACAAGTGCTAAGTAAAAGAAGCTTTTACTAAGCAGCTTATGCTAAGAATATAAATCTTGCCCCACTGCCAGAAGACTACATTAAGTGTCATCCTTCTAATCTCATTGGCAGCCTGATATCACTACTGGGATAAATGTTAAGATCAGTCACCTCAGTGGCTCTTCCACTGCAAGTTCTGCTTGGTTAGACACAATGGGAGATGACTGCCCTTATGTCAACACTTGTCATCTGCTGTGAGGATGCTCAGCTGGCTCCTGTCATCGTCAGTCCAGGGCATGTTTCACCCAGGGGAATGACTCAGGTACAACATGTTGGCTCTTGTTAGCCATAGAACATTGCCTAAACCCTAAAGTCTGCATCCCATGGGAGCAATGCATTAATCGAATCTCTGGTTAGTTTCTATAAACACTAATTTGTGAAGACAAAACAAAAACTATAGAAGATGTATCTATCAAATGCATTGTGGTCCCCAAAGTGTTCTGGTATAGTCCATATCACTGTGGCCAGTACCATTAACTCACAAGTGAATAAGGAGCAGGAAGTAAACTCCATGGTGACCCTACATGCTTTCTTCTCCCTGCTTTTCCCAACTTCTCATATCCAGTTTCATTCACATGGTACCACATCCTCCAAAGCTACTGAAGGAAAGAGCTAGAATGCAATAGGTAAAGAAAGTCTTTAAATATTACTTTGGTTTGGTTAACTAGGTTTTTACTGACTGACCTTGTGCCTATAATAGCATCGTAGTGTGTAAAAACCTTGACCATATTGTATAAAAAACCCTAATGAAGCCCAGTTTCCTACAGACCTATGTTGCAGACCACCTTACAGTGCCTTCTTTATTTACTTTTCTGTTACTCTCACAATACGATGGATGCAATTAGTTCTCAGTCACTGTTGTCTCATCTTTTCTTTGCCATGTGTTGATGTCTAAGTTTCAACTTAAGCTCTTCAGTCATTTCTGATTACATTGCTGATAGAAGCCTCTGGTGATTACTCAAGGGAGCACTCACAGTGTAGCTTTCTACACTGTGGGAGCATTTCACAGGGGTTCTCCCTCCCCTGATCTTCTTTAATTAAGCTGATAAGAACTTAACTAAGATTGAGACTACTACTGATAGTTTATCAAAAGAAACTGGTCAGTCTCAAATAAAGAGGTACAGACCAAGTGTTTAAGTCTCAAATTTCTCATAAGACAAAGAAGTTTACAGTTTACAACAGGATAACTCCATGTGTGTCATCTCCAGCCTGTGATGACTGTAACAATGTCAGCACATTGTTAGAGCTTGTAGAGAAGAACTCTAGGCTTAAAAAGGAGGGAGATGAAGCTGAAGCTGTTCAAGAATTCCTCAGCAAGCACCAGCCTTGCTCCTGTCTTTGAAAGATGTCTCAGACATCTTTGTTCTTCCTGAGGAGCATCTTGCAGAGTGGCCCCACTGACCAGCAGTATTCCCAGCAAGGGAAATGCGGTAGTGGACAACACTCAAAGAGTTCACCTGTACACAGCTCATCTCCATTTTCCCAAGCTATTTGTATGGCCACCTCAGCAAACCACCCAGGACAGACAAGAAGCCGTTTCTATGGGGTGATAAAATCCAGTCAAGTTCACCGTGACCTGAAAATATAAGGCCAGTCAGCAGCTATGAGTACAGTGTATCCCTGTCAAGGCTCACACTTAAGCAACACTGTAGAGCAGTAGGTGCCAGCAACTGAAGGGCAGGCACAGATCAGGCTCAGGCTTAGCTGCAGTCACAGGTGCGTGGCTGTGGCAGTGCACAGATGGAGTACAAACAGGGTGTACTGGCATCTGGAACAGCAGCAGCAGGAACAACCAGAGCCTGAGAGGACAGGGAGGAGGAGAGTCTGCCTGCTACCCTGCAAGGGCCACTCACTAGGATGGAGATGTGTAGCCCTGAGAGGGGAGAAGGGAGACACTAATGCCACTTACTGAGCCATCAGCTCAGCGAGCAACACACGGCTGCAAACAGCCTTGGTGCAACTCAAGACTTGCTGTGCTTTTCTCCTTGTATATTCTCTGGGTGCAGCAGCACTGCTGGAAAAGGCTCAAATTCCCATTGAAAAACCATTCCACCGAATAGCAGAGGCACTCAGGGAAAGTGCTGTTGCCCACTTGTGCTGCACCATTTACCTGCGGCTTTTGGGTGACATCATCCTGGCACTCTCCTCCAAAAGCAGGTGGTTACGGACATTGACTGATGGTAGGAAATGAGTTATCATCTCCTCTGAAAAGGTATAGAAACAGGACAGGATTAGATGTTTTACCCCAAGGGCCATGAGAAGAAATGGGGTCTAAACCAGAATTAGAGTGAGGGTGCTAAAACAATAGGCTACAAGCTCTAGGTCTGCATGCTGCCCAGCACAGTGTGGCCATAATCCTGCTAAGGCCTCCAGGCAGCACTGCATTATGCATCATCATAATAATGAGTTTCTAATCCCAATCAAGTGCCCAACCCAGTAGGCACCGCCTGACTCACAGAAAGGATTAGCTGACAGATGTAAACAATAGTTGTGGGAGTTGCTGTGTCCATTATGCAATCCTTTTATGCTGAGTATACAGAAAGAGCTGAGAAAATTAGGAGCTTTTGCTGAGAACATAAGTAACTGAGATTTTCAAATGTATGTAATGGGTAGTTTCATTCTTCAGCCCTAGGGATAACCCATTGATACCAGTGCACCCCATTCCTACCTCTTGAATCAACCAGATTAACAAGGACAGGGACTCATGTTCATACCATGAGACAATAAAGACAAGCTACTTACAAGATGATCCTCTGAAGCATCCAGATCATACCTGCTTCTTCCCATGAGTAGGTCCTACTTTCTTTCATCACAGAAGTGCCTCTGTCACAAGTTGGAACATGTGGAAGAAGCAGGGGGTACATGGGAAAGATGAACAAAAATTAGAGAAATTAACATTTCTTTATGAGAATGAAAAAAGTAGAGATGGAATAGATGTTTTTCTATTCAAATGCATGCTACTAGTCTAGAAATTAATTCCAGGAATAGATGAGAGCTGGCATCTAGGAGACAGTCAGAATCACTTGAGTTGTTGTAACTCAAGAAGAACTCATTTGAGGACAGACAGCTCTATTGCAAACCACACTCAGAGACCACGCTGTGCAGTTTCACCAAGCTTGGGCTTCATTGTTCACCTCACAAGGGAGCTGCTTAAACCGTCCCCCCAATTCAGGTTAAGGGGGAGGGGTATTAAAAAGGAGTCAGTTAAGGACAGTGTTCAGGTCTCACTTTTAGATAATGATGAAGGAAACAAAAAGAAAAGTTTTTTATTAATTTCTCTCAGTACTCAGCTTTTGTAATTTATGATGTTTTCATGTAATTTGTTTCTAATTTTGCCACCTTTTCCATAAGAAAAACAAGATATACAATAATAAATCAGACCTAACAATTACCATTCTGGATTTTTTGGTTGAGGAGACAAAACAAACTCAGAAACAAGGGTTGCTGCTAACCTTGTCTGCAGGCATGAAAAAAGTGAAGGGGAATTATGTGTGCTAATTTTGTTATCTTTCTAATGTTTGTGATCTCAAAAATCCTCAGGGGTTTTGTGAGATGCTCCCTCTCTGTCAGTTCCAAATAGGAAACATTCTCCATGTGCATTCCTCAGATGAACAGCAATTAACAGTGAAACAACAATTATGATAAATGATGAACAACAATAAAACCATGGAAGGAGCAATAGTTCCTACCTCTCCACTTGCCTTTTATGTGCCATCACAGCTTACTCCTTTTTTTGACCAAGCAGGACATACTCCAGCATAACTGAGGGCAGAGCACTTGTGCTGTGTACTTCACCAGTAGCAGGACAAGGACAAAGCAGAGCTAAGTGAAAAGATTTCGTTATGATCTGGGGTCTGTCAAAGAGCCCTTCATGCTTTGCATGCTGGGTGATGCTGGAGCCAACAGCAGCAATGAGCACTTTGTTGGTCACATAGTTGTGGTCATGCCTGTTGGATGTGTGTGGGGGCTACTGTCCTGCACCAGCATCCTCATCAGCCTCTGATCCATGGGGCAGCCCATGAACAACAGAGTCGATAATAAACTCAAACATGCACTGCCAAGGCAATAGGGGGAAGGGATGACAGCAGTGCTTTAGCTGGGAAAAGTCCCCCAGCACCCCTCAGAATGGACCAGTGTAACTGTAGCTAATGGAATTAGGTAACGCAAACACTGCTTACTATTACAACATGCTGAAGTTAATATTGCTTTGAGGGGAATTATTCAATTTACTCTTTTCTTTGTGCTTCAATTTTCACTTTTCTCACATGCTCACAAGACAAGCTTTACATAGCTGTCTGGTTTTGGTAGGTTTCAAACCACAGGTTTTTGTGAGAGAGGTATATAAAAAACCCGGGACTTCTATTTAGAACAAGAGTACTTTTGCAGAACAGAAAAAAACAGCTAGAGAAACATGGGCTTGAGTAGCTGTGGCTGGATCGAGCTGTTGGCCGTACTCGACCTAAGTCAAAGGTCACTCTCAGCAAGTCCAGTACAAAGCCTCACACTGGCTTCAAACAAAGCTCAAGTACACAAAGGTTGCTAAGAACACCAAAAGAAAGAACTGGGGTTGCTCATAAAGATCTGTAACTAATGTGCCTAAAATAACAGGAATAATCAAGTGTGCTGTAAGTATCTATCAGACCTGCAGACCATTTTCATATATGTAACACCAAGAGACTAATAAAGAAGATTTGTCATTAACGGTGAGGTTTAGCAAATACTTCCTTTGTTTCATACTAGGCCTGACAATAATTTAGTCACACATGAAAGCAGGGAGGTTGCTCCTTACATGTAGTGCTATCCCAACACAACAGGTACTTTGACCATACTTCTGTACACTAAAGCATCCTGCAATTCATTTGTTTTCCAGAGAACGAAGTTAAAGCTGACTGTGCAGCTTATTATTCCCTTTGCCCTTTTACCTTTCACTGTTTCTTATTTCCAGGTAAGCAATAATGCAGATTATTTTTGCCATTGCTAGAATTATCTTTGTAATGCAGAAAAAAGAGATTCATCCATATCTGTTTGGTAAAGCAGCAGAAACCTTTAGAAACAAAGCAGGGCCCAGTGGTGGGAAAAGCCGAATTATTCAGCTCTGATCACAAGGCTGCAGAAAGTCAAAGAATGTGAAACAAGACTCCAAAAAATGGTCCTTGAGCAATGCACAAGAACAAGACAAATTCCAAAGTTTTGCCAGTTCACCACATGAGGAAATTCCTTCCTATCCCAAATGTAGTCAGAGCTTCAGCAGCATATCTGGGGGCAAATATCATTAGGGTTGATCCAGCTTGTTTCTATCCAGGAATGACACTGGCACTCAAAAGATGATGTTGGGTTCTGATCTCGCCTTTCAACAATTACACAAGGAATCTCCCACAGCAAAAAAATTCCAGTGATTAACCTTCTAGGGCAAAAGCCAGACTTTCCATGTGTTTGATCTAAATTCAGTTATTTTTTAATTTCCAGGAGTAGCTTTTTTTCTTCCTGTCACTGCTAGTTCACATATATTCCTGTGTTGGTCCTGAAGATCTCCTGAAGACATGTCAAATCCTAAATAGAGATCCGAGGTTCAGTAGAGGTGAATCCATTTAAGCTGTGAAAATGTTTCTCTAAGTGGCAGCACAACTATGCAGAAATCTCGAATATGAAGTAATTTCACATACAAGAAATGTCTTGTGGTTCTCAATGGAGTCAGGTTGCTTTTTTAATTTCCATTCTTGGGGTGGTAGTGGCTGCTCCCTGGCAGGGAGAGCAGCATGGGACTGTTACTAGATGGGCCTCCTGAGGAGTCACTGAGCACACTGGCTTTCAAGGAGTGCAGCTGGAGTTGCAAATATTCAGCACTACAAAGGATCTGGCCTTTCAAATGCTTTTCACTGTTGCAGGCCAAAATAATAAAAAAATCAGTGGATATCTTGTTTGTATGTTGATGTTTCCCACATCCAGGCTCTTTATGATACTTACAATGGTTATATAAACTGCTCCTAATCTGATTTGGCAAGCTGGTCCAGTGATTCCTGCTTCTGATTAAAAGTGTTTCCCCACTTGCTGAGTGAAGGCTTAACTCCGGTTCAGCCATTGCACTGAAGTGATGAACAGCAGACTCAAGAGATCATTTCTGGATTCCAAATCTGGTTGTTTAATGGTACTTGGCACAAATCAACTTCTCTGGCAGCAGCCATCTGCTGCCTACCTCTCTGGATCCACTTCAGAAGACAGAAAGCAATTTTCTGGAAGCACTGGTTGTCCCAAGAGTGTGGGAGCAGCAAGCTGGGTCAGAAATTCAGTTTCCATAGTCATGAGGTGAAAAACTGGGCTCAATTCTACTAAAACAAGCAAAAACAAAAAAAAGCAGCATTCTTCAGTCTTCTTGAAGTTCATCATGTAGCCTGGCAGCACTGCTCTGTGTAACAAAACTTCTCCCGAACCAAAGCTGCACAAAGGTATAGCTGAAGGGAGTTCAAAATGGCATTTTGGGATAAAAAGGTACAGACACTGCAGTGAACCAAAATCTAAGTATTAGATGTTCAGCATGAAAAATGCACTGAGACATAACACAAGCCTGGCTGAGCACTGAAATAAATAGTCACTCCTGTCAAACTATCTTGCCTCTGTTTTAAGATAGTTCAATATCGTGACCGTGAAACTGAACCGAAACTGAGGGCAGGTAAGTGTGATCAGAGCTATCATCTGATTATTTTACAAAAATTTAAGGTTTAAAGATGTAAAAAGAAATAAATAAATGCAGACCCTGAACAATAGCTGGCAGGAAAAAGCAGTATTACCCTACAATACATGCTTTGACAGGGCTCTTCCTCCTTCCCTTATTCTATTGCCTGAACTGGCATATAAATATTTTTCTAATTAAACAATAAAATGTACTGGTGTAAGGTGGGGAAAAACTGGATTCTGATTAAGTCCTTAGGAGATCAGGAAAAGGGGATGGGTGAAAGAGCAAGTCTGTTTTTCTATATATTTTATTCTATTCTTGATCTCAAATATGAGTTCAGAAATACACAGGTATCTGATCCCGAATCATATTAACTGTCTAAACAATAGGATGGGTGGAAAAGAGACAGAAGGATTGAGCCTCTGCCTCTTACTTGAGGAGCAACTCCCCTCTATGGAGTCATCTGGTAGCAAAGAGATGTCCATGGAAAAACCCATCCCCTGGGGATGGCACTAGTGCCATGGCCAGCAGCAGTGTGGAAAGAGGAAGGAGAGAGAAACATCACTACTTGAATTTCAAGAGCGCATGTTAATTGCAAGTGTTGAC
Organism: Rhipidura dahli; assembly: GCA_013399225.1. Taxonomy (NCBI): domain Eukaryota; kingdom Metazoa; phylum Chordata; class Aves; order Passeriformes; family Rhipiduridae; genus Rhipidura; species Rhipidura dahli. The sequence continues at coordinate 528,842 of VXAC01002507.1, forward strand.
TCTCAAGTTCTCAAGTGCACCCTGCACCAGTAGTTCCTTAAAACCAGACATGCTGAAAGAATAACAGCTCCCTTTTGCCTTTTGCTGCTCTTCCTTTTTTGCCAAACTCCTATGTGTGCTGAGCTTCTGCATGCGCTGATGCCTTCGCTCATCATCAAACCTGCAGGATATGGGAGCAAGAGGGAACTCGATGGCAAAAATGATGATCACAGCTGTACCAATATAGTCAACACTGGTGATGCTGAATCTGCTTGTTGCATACCCACTTAGCCTCCTACGAGACCTTTGTGTCACATTTAGGACACTGTCCTATTTCAGCTTAACTTTGTTTTCATTGTGCAGAGTGGTGGATTTTAAGATCTGGGAATACTGTGAATAGCACCCCGCATCTTTCTGCATCACAGGAGTTCAGACATTGGAGAAATCGTTTCCAAGCTATGGATTCTTCCAGTCTTCTTCCACTCTTCAGAGAGGAATACATACAGAGCTGAATGTTTTATTATATGCTAGAACAAAAAGTACATTAGATTATATTTACTTAATCTGTGCTCTAGAATTCATGAATTTTGTTTTACTCCCATGCTATCCTTAGGAGCCAGCCTGCCTTGTTCCTTCCAAGGCTATGAGCAGCACTCAGGTCCTGTATGTAATCCTGCTCTCTTGCACATGTTTCCTGCCTGGCATCACTGGACCAAGAGCTTCAGCCTCCCCAAGGTGCAGAGTCCTTAGATGTTCAGTTTAGCTATCCAGGAAACAACCTGGGAGAACTGCAAGGACTTTTAAAAGCCTCTTCCTAAACAAAACCAAGTTGCTTATAAATTACAACCAGGAAGTGTTCAGTCATGGAAAAGCAGAACACTGAGCACATCTACCTCCCATCAGGTACCCATGCTGCCATCAGGTCCCTGATATTGGCAGGAAACCCAGGGACTCCAAGTCTCTTACTTCTGCCTCTTACTCCAGAGAGTGCCTGTTCCTTGATGGAAGGCATTTCTCTTTAAAAGAGTCAGTCCGTGGCACTTTTGCCCATTCCCTCTGTACTAGGATTTTCCATGTGCCAGTCTTCAATTGGAAACACTGACAGAGCTATTTTGAGTCTATAACTACCCATTTCTACCAGGGATTTTGCCAAGGTGGGGCATTCCTTGATGGGGTGGGGTGTGCCTTGATGTGCCTGCTTCAGTGTCTTAGACTCAGCTGGTTTCCTGGTGCCAAAACCCTCACAGTATTCACCAGAACAGAAATTAATTCATAGGCTGCCACTGATGGTCTCAAAACCCTCACTGTCTTTCCAACTTGGGTAATGGAAAATGGAGCAGTTCTCAGAATCTGCCTTTCCTACGCAGGGTAGGCAGTGTACAAACTGTACCTTACCGGTTTGGGATTTGAAACACTTATTCTTCTCAGCTGAAACCACACCAGTTTTCTACGTGTACTGTGTGAGAGCAGTTCTTGATCAAAGATGCATTTCCAGTAAATCCCCCCCCCACACTTGCTGTGGATATTCAGGGTGGGATGAATCCTCAGAGTGTGTGCACTATAAATACAAAACAGTGGAAAAATTCCCATGAAGGAAAAGTTAGTACCCTGTTTATATTTAGAGCTAGTATTTCATGTAAGCTGTGATGTTACAAAGTCAAGTGTGTGTAGTTTTATAAAAGACATTTCTCCTTGCCCCTTTGTACATAGCTTGACAGAAGCAAGAGAAAGTCTCTGACAGATGCTGATGAAATAAGCTATCTGGTTACAGAGTTGAAATATTTGGAAAGGACACAAGTGAGAACAGAATTTATTGCCTTTGTGAAAAGGGGATTTAATTTCTAAACTATCCACACGTGGCAATGAACAACCTTGTCTCTGCCCTCTGGTGACAGCCTGCAGGCGCCATGCAATTATGATTAAAGTCTTTTATTGTTTTTGTCCCAGATTAGATTAAGTTGGTATTTAAAGATACAATTTTCTAATTGCATTGTCACGCCAGAACAGAGACGTGGTTGTCCGTGCACTTTTACTGAGGAACAAAAAAGAAATCTGAATGCTTTGAGGTAAACATGGCTAACAGGACTCCTAATTTCCAGGAAGAGCAGGAGAAGTAATTATAATTCCTCTAGATTAGTGTTAATTCTTAGTGCTCAGTTTAACTGGGAAAACAGTTTGAATGAGTTCACCCAGCCACTAAAGACAAAGCAGGGAAGAGAAGGCCACTGCTCTGTGCTTCTAGTACTGCTTACAGCAGAGATCCTCTCCCTTCCTAGCCACAGCAAAGTCAGCATCCCTGCTCCCAAAATCATGCCACCTTTGTGGTAAAAATAAATCATAATGACTTACGCTAATCTGGATAAAAATCATTCTGCTTATTAGCTGTATTCTAGTATTACAAAGCCAGTGGGTCTGAGTGTGAGACAGATCTAAGAAATACTGTCAGAGCAAGGAAAAGATGAGAAAGAGCTATGCATGAGTACTGCCAGATATCTAACATTCCCAATTTTAAGACAAAGGACCAAAGGTGACAAGAAACAACTAATTGTCTGAACAATTTCAGAGATAATAACATGAAGGAAAGAAAAGACAAATCAGTAAGGAGGCTGAGATGACAAGACAAGGAGCACCAGCTTCAAACTGAAAGTGCAAAGGAAACATTTTCATGAGTCCTGTTTAAATTCCTCTTCCTATTCCAAAAAGCAGTACACGGCTCAGGGATTTTTCTAGCATACCATGTGTCAAGTAAGGCCCAAGGGATTCTGCATTCTGTCTTACAGCACTTTTACTGTGGGGATTTTGTACAGGAGGAAGACTCCTGATTTGTTTCATGAGTTGTGGACAATGAGCTCCCTGAATTTTTTCCCTGTGTGGATACAGAAAGTTACCCAAGAATTGAAAATAGCACCTCTGTGCTGTGGAAGCACATGGAATAACGACAGTCATGTTTCAGTTCGTCATTTCTCAAAGCACACGAGAGTTCTGCCAGCAGTCACAATGGTGCCATGTAACAAAGCCAGCTTGTGCTCATCCAGCAAATAAGAAACCAGAGCAGCTGCATATGGAACCAGAGGCACCAAAGAGCCTTATATCAAAACAGCTTTGGTCAACATGACAGGTTTGCTCTGGCTTGCATGGGCTGCTGCTTTCAATCTTTTGGGATTGATTGTAATGCTTCCTACACCCACCAAATCATGCCAAAAGGACATTGTGGCAAGGTAGCAAGTCTAGTGCATTATGGGCAGCACCTGCACAACCAATTGGACTCACTGCCTGCTCACCCAGCCTTTGCAGCAACACAGCAATGTTGCTGCCTGGACAACATCATGCTCAGGGGTTAACTTCAGCTGTACTGGCAGCAAAGCAGTACCCCAAATGTGGAGCTGGCCTGGATGGATACCAGTGCCTCCTGCAGCACATCCCCTCCAGTGCCGGATTATTTCTAATTATAATGCCTGGCAGATGTGCAGGGTTTTGGCAGAGTTTGGCACAGCGTTTTCAGTTGCTTCAGATTGAGTGAGGGAAGCACGTGTCACCAGCTGAGCAGCTCCCGAGGCGTGTCTGTCAGCAAAAGCAATGCTCTCCAATTAGCAAGCCAGCCTCTTCTGCCAGAGCACCAAAGCTCTGCAGAAAGAGCAGCTTTGCACCAGCAAGAGGCTGGGCAAGAGCTCCTGTGCGGGGGCTCTGCGGGAGGGCAGCTCTAGCAGAGATGTCAGGCTGGGACCGAGGAAATCCCTGCTGTTGTCCCTGCCTCCAGTACCCAGGCTCACCAGCACCTGGGGGCACTTCCTTACCCTCACCACCCTTCACTTTATATATCTGTGGGAGAAGATCCTCAAGTCCGACAATGCCTTTAATATGAAGCTGTGTTACAGTGCTTCCAAGGAAACCCAGTTTCAAATGGAGCCCCCATGTGCTGTTACACAGCCTATTATGAATGATCCCAACTTAAGGTGATGCAGAAAAAGACCCTAACACCTGAGTTCTCTCCTGTAGCCAATAGTCTAGGCAGACCTGAGCAACCTGCATTTGCAAGAGCAGAACGTGTTTAATTGTTTTTAAAATATTAAGAACAAACATTTTCAATGTCATGTTTCAATCTCTGATTTGAGATGTGGGTTTGTGTCATTTTTAAATAGAAAATACTTGAGTTGTTCATGAGATGCTGAGAGTCGTATAACATGCAGAAAATCTATCAAGTCCCCATAGAAATTAGGGTAAGTGTGGCTCTACAGCTTTTTTTAAAAGGCACTTGAGAACAAGACTTCATAACAAGCATTGCTGAGAATCTGCAACTGTCACAAAAAGGAGTTGAAATACACGTACTATATTAGAAGTGTCTCTCTGACACATTTAAGAAATAAAGTCACAACAGCCCTTCAGGGTAATCTCTGAAGGATTGAACTGGAGAGATGTATTTCATATACAGGCAGAACGTTCAGTTTCTCTCCCCTTTCTGGGCTCTGGAAACACTTTCTTCAGACCTGTCTGAGATTTTCCTTCTACTTCTTCAGCTTTTATCCGATGAGCTTCTGCTCACGTACAGTCCTATTCACGTGGTTGGCCACCCTGAGCTCTAACTGGGCCTCTAATTATTTTTTAACAATCTAGCAAAAGATCTGAGAGAAAAGAAGTGACTTATGAATAAGAACATCCAGAGGACTTAACAGACTTAAGAATATTAATTTCATGGGTCTAATGGATTTGTCCTAATAACCACAAGCATCCTAGTAATGATAGCTCTTCCTCCTTCTCCCCCACCCTCATTTAAAAAGCAGTGAAATTAATAGAGCCTGTGCTTCCATAGATATACATTTCTGTTCTGCAACAATCCTCACCATCCCAGCAATAATCAACTCCCACCCTCTCCTTCCACTGATACATGAATGGGCAAGATGCTGGATCAGCATCAGATAGACTGAGCTATGATCATGGATCCCCTTAGTGGATCCCTGGCTGGGCCCAACTTCTTGATTTAATGAGCCTCTTCATAGATCTGCTGTGAACACATAATTAACGGCTCCTAAATTTCTCCCAAACTCTGATGGATTTGGCCAGTGGGATCAAAATTTAATGATAGTGACAAACAGCTTAGTGTCACTATCCTGACACTGGGGGCTGGAAAATATGTCCGTTCCATGAGTGAGGGGCAAACTCCTCTAGTCCTCTGTGGTGCCCACAGCCCTTCATCTCCTTGTACCACCCCTCCTCACTCAGTGGGTTCCACTGCTACTGCAACAACTGTTTCTGGGAGGCAAGGAGGACTCAGGGCAAGCTGTGAGCAGGGTTGCAGTGGGCATCTTCCTTGAGGTGCTATTCCCACTCAGTATGCCCTTCCCTCTCATGTTCTCAGTGAGTCTCACAGCTCATTTTTGAGTCTCCTGACTTAATTGGGTGTGCTCCAGGTGGCAGACACCTGCACAACCCTCTACTAATTACACTGCACAAATAAATGCTTCATCCAGAGAAAACAAAGGAGGAAGGAATTAACTCATCATCCTTCTCAGCTGTATTAACAGGGTATTTTACAAACACAGCATCCCTGGCAATGCCCCCAAGCTTCAGGAGAGATACCCAACAAAGTTATCTGTGTATGATCTAGAGGCTACACAGCTGCTGACAAAAAGCAGCAGGCAGCACCTTGTGATGCTCCAAGCTTTTTAAGTGGAAAGCTGTCCTGCTCAGCTTCAATTAGAGGACCTTCCTCCATGGGAAGAAAATCTCCCTCTTTTCCAGGGTGAGAAGGATCTATGAGAAACTGGCCTTGGAGGCAACCCTCCAGGATGACCTCCACACTCCCTAGGCTGTCTGATTGATACCTCTGCACCTCAATATTTAAGAGACACCCCCTAGGGTTGTTAGTAGTTTACTTTACTCTTGAAAAGGCAAACCAAACTGCTCCTGCTAGAGCACAAATCTTCCAGCATTTGAAAAGCAATTCAGGAGAGAGCCCAACCCATAAGGCTGAGTGGCTCCAGCACCAAACTGCTTTATGTTTCTTCTGGGGGAATGTGGCCTCTTTCCCTTCCTTCTTCTCTAGCCACTGAGCTTCTAAATGTCATACTGACAGATATAAATATAATGAGTTGACTGAAGAACTATAGAGAAAGAGGCTTTTGGAGGAGGAAAAACAGTACAGGAGAAATGTGATACAATAAATCGAGTTTTGCAATATGAAAATTCTCAGCTTTTTTGGCAAATAAAGAAATAAAACTTTGCTGTCTGAGAGGGAAAAAGAAAGGTGTCATTTCAGACATCACCAATCCCTGCCCGGGAGGAGGTTAGGCACATCAAAATTCTTTAGGTATTTAGCAGAGCAAGCAAAAGCCTTACCTGGGTATAGGTTTGGAGGGAGAAATCATAGTCTGCACTTGTAGGTCAGGACTGACCTGTCACTGGTCACTCAAGCAAATGGTTACCAAAACAGAAAAAATGTCTGCAAAGAGTTCCAGTGAATCAGCATCTTACAGCAATACAGGTTGCAGAGGGGAGGTGAACTCTAGGCTACCAGAGCTCACTAGTGGACATGGTCCCCTCACCTCACAGTCTGCAAAGGGCTCCCAAGAGCCTCCCCCTGCCCAGTCTCAGATTTAGAGCCCAAAAACTGCTGCACAAGCTGCTGTATCTGCCAGCTGCGCTTGACAAGCTGGCCCAGGCACTTTGGGCTCCTAAGACCTGCAAAGGGGCGAGACCAAGACTGCAGCCCCGTTAATGAGAGCTTCAGTCACCCAGGGATGCTCAGATGTCTGAGAGGCACCTGGACACACACGCTTGTTTCTGCACAAATCTGCTTGAATGCCAAACCTTGCAGTTTTCTCCCCACAACAAGCAAAGAAAATTTGAAGCAGTCATGTCAGCTACAGGGAAGGATGGGAAGAAAATCTCAGGCAGCAATCCTTGCTGAACAAAGTCTGAGATAATCATCTGCCTAGGAAGGGCATGTGCTGCATTTGACACATGTCAGAAACCTGGTTTTGCCAAAGAACAAGGACAATAACTCTGGCATAAATTCAGGCATTTCTCCTTTCCAAGGTCACCTTCTTGGGAAGTGGGGCCTGATTGGTAACATGAGAGAAAATGGAGCAAAAGTGAGAAAAAAAACCCCACAATACTTGCAGATATAGAGACAAAGCACAATTATGCATATACACACTTTAGTTATTTCATATCCTTAAAATGGGAAAAGGCTATATTCAAAAAGATAACTTCCTTTTAAAAAATTGAAGCATTATTTATTGCAGGGGTTTTTTTCTATATTTCAAGGATGCTCTTTAAAGGTTCCAGGACTGTAAAAGAGTCTTTGACTTTTCTATCTCTTCCTGTCTTTGCCTTCCACAGCTGGGAGAAAAATCTAAGGGCCTTAAATAAGTTTAAATATGAAAGTCAAAAAAAGGCTTTGAAAATAAGCTGTGAAGGAACACTCTGTATTTGAACTCCACAGAGAAAATTAAAATCAAGGGAAAATGCAGAGCTGAAACTGTAATACATCAAATTTTTACATGTATTTATATATATATATTTCAATCAGAGGACTCAATGTCTTACAGCTTTCAATGGGACTTTTGTTTGTGTAAAGATGGAAGAACAGAGCTCTGTTTTACCATGGCTCTGTGCTTTGTCTGCTATCTCCAGTCCCCAAGTTTTTACTCCAAACTGTGGTAGGACACCCATCTCTCAGAGCAGCTGAGCTCGTGCAGGATGGGAGCGTTCTCCTTTGTGTGGCACCACCAGTGCTGAAATCCCAGCTCTGCTGAAATCAGTGGCAAAACTACTCCAAGAGAGTTTGGTTCCCACTGCCAGGTACACATGGTCATCTTGCTGACGCCCCCAGCACCCTGCCACCCCACAGGGCCCCTGCCATATAAAATGAGTTATGCTTGTGCTCACAGGGACTGTGCCTTGGTGGGTTTTCTCATCTACAGATAAGACTACTCTTGCCACAGCCTGAGGTGCTTTTGGGCTAGTTTCCATCATCTGTGTCAGTCCCCAAAACCAGGCTGGAGGGAGCAGGGCTGAAGCTGAGTGGACACATACCAACATCAGGCAGCATCCTCCAGTGACTGCTTTTTCCTCTTCATAGCACATGCCTGCTGACAGCTTGCATGAAGGTCTCTGTGGCAGGTTCATCCACACAAACATACCAAGGTGAGGCTTTCCTAGCAAAATCTGATGAACACCAGCCCCCACCAGCCCCCACCCTCCACATTCCATGTCCTTCAGCACAAAGTACAACATCCCACAGCACAGAAGCACTACCCTGCAAACAACCCTAATTCAGCTACAAACAACAAACACACTCTGCAGGTTTTCTAAGGTATTTATGTAGCCTGCTTCTTCTATCCACTGAGTTTTAAAATATGGCCCATCACTACAACATCTGAGCATGAGGCTAGGCATGGTGTATGCTGCAGACCAAGTGCAGTGTTCTTCTTTGGGGTCAAGGAGAATAATTTATAGGCAACAAAAGACTGGACAGTAATTAAGGGAACAGATAATGTTTCCTAGTAACTCATAGGCAGAGGAAGGCAATCCCTGCCAGGTTTTACTATTGTGGTTTGTAGGAGCAATGAGGAGGATGGCTGGAAAGAGTTTATTTTAACAACAGTACTCACCAGCCAGAGAGGGAAGGAAATTGTTGAAGCTTCAGTCAGCATCTCACAGCCTCCTCTGTTCCATGTGCAGGGCTCCAGGGGACATAGCAGCAAGTGTGGCATCACAAAATATTCTTTTTCTCCCTGTTTCTACTCCAGAATCTCTCCAGTCTTGAAGAAATCTCTCATCTCCATGCCATGGCTTTGCCTCCCGGAACAAAAGCAGTACCCACCTGCATGAACCACTGCGGACTCCTCTGCTCACCTGTGTGGATGCCAAGTGCCTAATTGCAGTATTTTTTCTCTTTTGTAATTCTTGTTCTACCTGGATTAACTTTCAGAGAAAGTGAGGGACACGCTTTCTATCCTTGTCTGTATCTCTTCCAATCATAGACAGACCATGGCAGTGCATTTTGCTTTTGATTAAAAGAACTTTAGGTATCCATTAAAGTGCACTGACCCAGTTTTTATCATCTGACCCCACTGGTACAGCTCTCTTTCGGGAGGCAGGATTCCTCAGTGGAGCTATTACAGCAGCCTTGCATCACCAGAGAGAATAGTTCTGCAGAATAAAAGCTAAATGATGGAGCGAGACAGAGTGGGTGTCTGTGTTCATAAACATTAGGATTTGTTTACTAATGCAAACAGCTCTCAGGGTGAGAGGAAAATAGCAGAAATATTCAGTTAAACATTTATCTCAGTGAAACATTTATGCAGGATTTATATACGATGACACACACACAGAGGTGGTGTTTGCATGGCTGACACTATTGGCAGTGTTGCATTTTTTAGGGATGCTTTCCAAGAGCATTTTTCTTGCCAGGAGAATTTTTAGAGAAATTGTGCAAGTGTAACAGATCCATCATTCACATACAGACCTGTGCAATTTTTCTTCCTTCCAAAGAACAGCTTGTGCCCCTATTTATAAGGTATTAATATAGGAGGTCCTATTCCTGACATTTGAATACAGCTTCTCAGGTTTCCCACATGGATTCAGATCTCTGTAATGATGTAACCCAGTGAGGTCAGCACATAAAATTGGAGGAAAGTTAGCAGGTTAAGATCCTTTTCTTTAAACAACTAAAATGCTTCTTCTATGTACGCATTGCCCCGGAAAGATAACCCCCAAAGCCAAGGACTCCCTCAGAGCACTTACTGCTGCTATTACAGCACTGTAATAGCAGCAGCACTGTAATTACAGCTATGGATTGAGAATGGAAACATTAAATTACCCAGAAGATCTGAAAAAAACCCAGCCCAAAACGCTTGACATTTACTTTTCTCAACCAAACTGAGATGTAAATTAGATAAATAATACAATTATCAAAACACAGAGCAGAATCCAAAAAACCACCTAATCTTTGCTAACTTACATTTTACTTACATTAATGTGTTCTGATAGACAGGATATTTTGCCCAAACAGACCCTGGGGTGGGATACTTTAAGAAAGTTAGGTCCCGTGTCAGTCATATGCTTGAGGATTATACATTCCAGGTGTGCATTTAACTTCTCATCAACTTCTCTGTGTGAAAGCCACCCACATAACTGAACTTACAGCTCTGAACAACAGGGCCTGATTCTGCTGCAGCATAACCAACCTCTGGTCTCTCAAATTTATGATGCAAGGACTCAAAAAAAGCATTTGTGGAGTAAGTTTGCTATGAAAACCTGAGATGCCTTTCATGTACCTTCTCATGTCTGAGTCCTAAGGGTCCCATTTTTCATTCTCATCCACAAGTAGGGGGAGAAATTTCTCCCCTCTTTTCTTTCTGACAAGGACAACTGAAATGCAGCAGGGCTCTCATCACTCTAGGAGCTGCAGCTGTAAAAAGAAATGCACCAACAATTGAGAGCCCATTGAAACCATGAGGTCATTGTGAGAAGTGCCATTTTTTCTGGTCCAATTGCAATTAATTGGAGCATTGCTACTGTTTTCCAAGGCCAGCAGGACTGCCTTTTCCTGCCTGCTGAGCTCTGTGGCAGGTGAGTTTCAGTGGGATGAATTCCAATTTAATTAACAGAAAACAATTTTCTTAAAGAAAGAAAAAAAAAGAAAGCCTAGACAACAAATTGTTCCTACAGTTCTCTCAAAATGAATATATACATAATATAGAAAACAAAAAGGTAATACAAAGAAACTTTGCTGCCTTCCACTCCTAGGAGAGGCTAAAATCCACTGGATACTATGTTTTAAAATACCATTTTTACTAGCACTGGATACCTTACTTGGAGAACCCCATGATGGATGGATTTTTTTCCTCTCCATGAAAAGCATCCATTTCCTCTCTTAGGCCACAAACATAAATATAGAAATAGATCATTCTGAATTGGTCTGTTTACGATTATTTATTTAATGGCTAACCACAGTGTCTCGAGCTACTAATACATAATTTAAATATCTCACAAATACAGCACTTGGTTTTCAATTCATTCCCTGTACATATTCAATAAACTGAGCATGTGAAAACAATAAAGAAAGTGAGGGCTCGGTTATTGATTCTGACAGGGTTCACAGTCCTTCTAAATATGTCTTAAAGTCATTTTAGCTTGCATTTGAACATAATTATCATGACAGGCATGGCTTCAACTGAGCCAACAGAGCTTTAAAATAAACACTGGAAGCTGCTTGCTCAACACTGATGCAAGGTCTGAGTCTCAATCTAGCAAACATCCCTGTTTCCCTCAGTAACCCCAGTCCTGGCATGGTCTGGCAGGCTGAGTGAGGATTCTTTGTTATCCAGGGTGAGGGTCATCAGAACTGTCAGCAGGAAAGAAACACCCAGCCTTGAAATTCAGCTTTTGTCATGCCCCCAATTCTTCTTCCAAAGACAATCTGGATTTGGGGCCTATCTGCCGTTTGTACAGGGGTGAACATCCCTGCCGTGCCCCACCTCTGGAGAAGCAGGACAATCTTACAGACTTTCTGCTGAAGTCTCACAGGACCATTTGTGTAGCCTGCTCTGTACAGTTTCAGTACTTAAGCTAAAGCTCTTTGCATATGAAAACAATGCAGCCCACATTTCACACTTACACTAATTTGGGCTTTACCAGGGGATCCATTTCATATTGCAATTAAAAGCTACTCCAGTATGCAGCATTTTAAGAAAGAATGCACCTATTTAAGTACACTGTATCATGCTGCAGGAAGTCAGATCTTCAATGAAATCTAGTCTGCTTTGATAAATAATTGATGACATTTTTGCATAGGAAGGAAAAAAATCCCAAAGACATTCTTTCTATTCATCTGAAAGACTCAAATGAAACAGATTCAAATTTTTGCCTATGTTTGTTAACTATTGATAAAATGGCAGTACTGAGCAGAGGCAGTCATATGTACAAATGTAAGGATGGTGGTAGAGTTTTGAACTGTATCAGGTTCAACTTCTTGAAAACCTTATTTGATGTTGAACCGCCAGAAAACCTGTGTATACTGACAGTACAGGGTTATGCATATCTTCCATAGGCATTGCAATGTGTGTTAACATACAAGAAGTAGTGGAAATTGTGCAGGCACCCAAATGACGGAAATAATTTTAAAGATTTGGGGTCAGATCTTGAGCTGGGAAAAATAAAAGTTTATAAAGCACGGTTCATTAATCTGACCTCTATCATGGACAACTTTTTCAAACAGATATTGGAGAAAATAATAATCAAGATGCAGAAACAAAAGGAGGCCAAAAGACAATGTGATTTTAGGAAAGACGCATCACATTAGACTAAACTTGTTTGGATAGGTGCTTGTCTTGATCAGAGAAAAGTGGTAGATCTAATCTTTGGACTTTGCTTACATTTGTCTTAGACCCACAGGGAAAGTTATCAGTGAAGCTGGAGAAGACGTGGGTTGGTTTTTTTTTGTGGTTTGGTGACGTGTGTTTGCTTGTTTGTTTTCTAATTAACTGCCACTGCTCCAGTTCACTCCAACAGAAGACTAGTCCTCTTCCAATTTCAACAACAACTTTCACTGAGTTTGCAGGGTGGGACTCATAGCACTGATGAAAACAGAGGGGTTTCTCCAAGCAGAAGCTGCTGTGGCTTCCCTGTGGCTACCAGCAGAGCCAGTAGGGTCTCAGCAGCACCTGGGGCTTGATGTCACCCTGCACAACCCCAGGGAGCTGCTGGAAGTTTTGCCTGGGTAAGAAGCAGAAGCCTGCTCCATTTGACCTGTGGGAGAGGTGTCAGAGTCACAGTGAGGGGATTCTAATTAACCAGCAAGGATGCACTGGGAGGGCATTTCCAAGCAATGAATATTTGATTAGAAGAGCTGAGACAGAGGCAATCTATAAAATAAGACTGATGAGTCATTGACTGTCAGTCTGTGCTTTCCTGTGCATTAATATTTCTACTGGAAGTTCACAAAATTAAAAATATTAATGGGTCAGATTTGGCCCCAGAAGTTTTGAAAAAAGTTAAGTAGAGTGGAGTTATTTCCACAAAATTATTTTATCTTTCCAGCTACATTTAGCTAGTGGCAAGTACTGCTGTTCTCCAGTGCTTCTAGTCCCATTGCTTCTTCCCAAGTTTAAATTCCCCTCACAGAGCAAATGGCCTGTGTTTGAGAATGGCTCATTTAGCACACATGAACATTTATAAAAATGCCCTCCTAAAAATGCCATTGCACACAATTCTCCCTAGCAGGACTACAAAAAGGAAGAAGTCTCATATGAGAGACATCAGGTATTGTCAGAGGGAGAGCAAGTCAGGATGAAGAAAGACATCAGTAAATCAAACAAGCCAGAAGCACCAGCCCCTTTGAGGCTCTTTTCCCTTTCATTTCTATGTCAGGCTCATGCCTACTGCAACCCATCTTTTTGTAGAAAGCAAAACAAAAAGCAGATTTAAATATATAAAATGGATTTGGTATATGAAAAGCAGTTAAAGTTGACATTGCTCAAATGAGAAGTGCATACATTTCACTTATATTTACCTTTGACTATAGCATTGCATGGGACAAAGCTGAGGAGAAAAAGCAGTAGTTTCCATTAGCTGGAGGGATCTGTGGAAAGGACAGGTATCCATCCCAATAACTGATAAGTTAACTATCCAAAGATTATTGTATTTTGACACACCATGTTTTCTTTTATGCTGGATGATTTCAGCCTGCCGTTTTACATCTAAGAAATTATTCTGGGTGGAGATGCCTGGGCGTGCACAGGTCACTCCTCGAATGACTGATAGGAGAACTGCCAAGCTGTGCTTTGGTTTTGTGGAGTTGGTAAATCTATTCAATCTAGAGATTTCCCATGTGATTATGGATAAGTATTTCAGACTAGAAGCTGTGTCTCTGACTATGCCAGGGCAGGTATGACAGGTGTCTTTCACAGTCCTTGCCACCCTGCAAATACAGTTACAATGAATGAGTTAATCCAGTGACATCAAAATCCATTAGAATTTCATACTGACTTTAGTACAGGCAGCATCAGACTCTATATCACCTTACTGCCTATAACCTACCTTACAAAATAAAGAGTTTAAAAAAATTAATTACATCAGTGATGAAACCCCTATGACTCTGGAGGCTTGGGAACAAGCCAGCAGGATATCTTCAGCAGGAAAAGCTAAGCAGAATTGTTTTTCACTCAGTAAGCAGTAGAAAAGCAGCAGCTACTAGACAGCTTCTCACAAGCTGAATGTACAATTGAATCAATACTTTCAGTTTTACACTCTTACACATGCAGTGGATAGAAAAGTTTGTATTCCAATCATGATATCTGATGGCTCAACAACAAAGACCATTAATGAAAAATGAAAAAAAAAAACAACCCAGAGGCATTTAAAAATTCATTGGGTGACAGTGGGTACCTTGCCTTTATGTAGGAAATACTTCTACTAAAGAGAGTTCAGCAAAATTAATCAGGTCATCAGAAAGCTACAAGCTACATTCAATGAGACAGCAATTTTTGTGAAGCAGTCTCTTGAAATGGCTAGAAAAACTCTATAAAGAAAAATCTCTTGCTGGGTATATCCCTGCAGATTAAATACCCTTGGTAGAAGGAGAAGCATTTAAAAAATTCAAATCAGTCTTATTGCAAGCAATGACTGAAGGAAAGTCCTCCCATGCCACATCCCCAACTTTAGGCATGTGCAGAAGCACTGTTTAGGTCCTTGAGAAGCAAGTCTGCCCTTTGAGCAGCTCAAGCCTTTCAGAGAACAGGCCCTCCAGTGACAGCAGGGCTTGCCCTCTGGAGGCAGGTAACCTGTGCCTCTACACCACTTCTGACTCGATGCAGGGTAGAGGAGGCTGTGGCACCCTTGGGTTGCTGCAGACTGCAGGAAAAAATGTGGGACTCAGCTTACAGCCAGCTCAGTGCTAGTGAGCAAAAAACGAGGGATTTTTGTCTTGTTTATTCTATATTACGTACAATTAAGGCTGGTTTTAAATTATCTAGCTGCATGTGTGTTGGTGACTGAGGGGTTACAGCACCAACCCAGCAGTGCCCTTAAACACATGCTTAGATTTGTCTCTAGTAAATCATACACCTGTTCTGCTGCGCCCCACATGCTGTTCTGCACTTTTCTACAAATCCCTCTGCCAGGTGAATGAACCCATTTTTTTAAAAACACTGCATCCAGAGGCAATGGTTTAGACTGGACTGCTCTTCCTATCAGCTCTCAGAAAGAAGGACCAGGTGGAGCCACCCCAGAGGAGATGAGTATAGCAGAAAGTAAATACTGTGCAAAAGAGCAAAAGGGGTCATACACCATCTTCAAGGAGTGTGACAAAGGGACATCTCAAGGCCCTGTATGGCAGCACTGCATGATGTCCTATGGCTTTACAAGGCACACATATGCTTACCTTTTCTTATTTTCTCAGGCATGTATTTTCAAAATTGACTTGCAGTGAAAGCCTTTTACAGTAGCTATGTTACTTTTGAGGATGTAGTCTGAGGACTCCACAGTTTTTGAAAATTTTATGTGAACTGAATTCCTCTTGAATATGTAGAGAATTGGATACAGGTCCCTGAGATGCAGGTTAGTGCCTTATGTGGGCACAAGCATAGGGATCCTGCTTCAATTCAGAAAAGTGCTACCCAACCTGAAGGTGAACCTTTGCAGTTTGAAGGATGTCTAGCTTGTCTACAAAGAGCAAAATGTGTCATCCTTTAATGCCTGAAACTGTCTGCAGAGTAGTCAGCAGACCCTAGCATTTCACAGCAGCTGACAGCTCATCTCAAGGAGCAAGTGACTTCAGTGATACCAATGCCTGACTTATTTCCAAGGGAAAAAACCCTGTTTTATAGAACACTGATTAAAGCAGACTTGGGTTTCCAAAACTAACTCAGCCCAAATACCAGGAAAAAACCCAAGTGCCATAGATTGAAAACTCTGACAATGCTGTTGCAGACCAAAGCAAAGGCATATGAGCACTAAACCATCAGTATTTCAGTGACTGGCTTTCTTGCATGGGGAGCAGCAGCAAAACAGTGCTGTGCTGTGTAACAAGGAAATGCCTTCAGTACTAGTGTCCAGTGATTTGTACTGTGTGGGTACTCACACACTGCAGTAAAATGAATACTCAGTGGCAGAAAGGGAAATCTGATGGCTTTTTTTTGTATTGCCTCTCTTCTGTGTACATATTCATCCCTTGTGAATGTGCTGTTCCTGGTCAGGGCTGGCTTGGAGAGCCCATGTTACATGACATACATTTCCCTAGCCAAGTCTATGGGCAAGACACCAGGTCGTTTCACAGCACCTACCTCAGTTTCATGTGTGACCGTGTCTTCTCTTGGATTGTTTGTCTGCCACGCTTGTGAGCTAGATGCTCTCTGAACTTGCAGCAGAAGCCTTCATCTTGGTAATTTGGGCAGGGAGGAAGGCAGCCCTCTGCACTCCACACTCCTCTCATGCAGCAGCTGCAACTTCCTGGGGAAGCCTTTGCAGCCACCATGCACATCAGCTTTGCAACTGGTCCCACGCTCCCACAGCTCCCTGGAGAACAGCTTTGACACACCTTGGGAGCCCCAAGAACAAGGATCTCTGTGGCAGCTCCTCCAAGACAAGGCACCAGAATCCATGCTAGTCATAGCAGGGAGAAAGTAGCTCTAAAAAACTGTCCTGTGTTCAGGAGAGCTGTAGATTCCCCCAGGTTCCACAGTGATATTAGGAAGGGCTGAAATCTGCAGAGTGACCTCAAGCACTTGCTTTACTTCCAGGCCCACAGGTCCCCTGGAACCCTCCTACCGTGTTACCTCTCTCCAGATGGTGTCCCCTGTCTCTCCCCCAAAAGTGGAACAATTCTTAGGTGAGTTGCTACATGGCCAGAAATACATTTCTTTGGTGCTGAAAACCACTACATACCAGGTGCCACCACTTCTTCCACACATGTGGTTGACCTGTGGCAGAGCCGAAGGACATTTACCATCAGTAACAATGATTCAACCCTTAGCTAAGGTATATGGGCAAATGCTCTCTGCAGCAGCTGCTCCTGGTACTACTGCTCCCTTAGGGAGCAGGGCCTGTCCATGCCCAATGCATTGGTTTGTGTTACCACCAGCAGAACACACAAAGTGTCCCAGAAGACCAGGGGTGTTGGACAGCCTGAAGCCAGAGCACACGATTTTCAGTTTGCCTGGCACCACCTTACATTTCTTGGGAAGTTTTCTTCACTGTGCACAGAGCTTCACACTGCAGCAGAAAGAGAAAAACAAGATGCACAGTTTTACAGCTGCCACAGGGAGAAGGCATTTTGTGCCCTGCTTTGGCACACTGATTCAAGGAGATGGAAGAAGAAAGGCAGAACAGCAGATGGGAATCAGTGCTGGATAGTGGATCAGATAATGGAGGGAAAACAACTCTCTGAGTAAGAAGACTGAGATGATTATAGGACGTGGAGTGTGTAAAGGAGGGTGATAACTAGAGGATAGTGGGATGGAAGAAGAGAAAGAGGTAGTAACTAGGACAGAGATCTGAAGATTTGGACAAAGGCTTTTAATTACAGAGCAGAGAGAAAATGCAACACATAAGAGCTGTGCTGGAAGAAACAATAAGCGCTGGAAACAGAGGCAGAAATTCTCACAGGATTGGCTGACATTCCTTGTGTACTGCTGGTACCACACAGTAGAAAGTACACACAGTCTGTAGAAAAGACTTCAGAGAAGTACCAACATTTCCCTCCAAGGCGAGGAGAAATAAGAATTGTGCTAGTGGACACTGGAGTTGGGACCCTTGCAAAGGCAAAAACCTCTCAGTGCAGTGTGGTGAGTTGTGGAGGAGTCTGGGAGAAGAGATGAGACTGGTTTTGGTGTGGGGCCCTGGGCAGTGGGGCGCTCTGGAGTGTCAGCTGCACCCTCCAGCAATGAGGTGCCAAACAATCACTGCTGCTCCTTCCAGATGCTGAGGGGGGGAAAAACGCCTTTGAGTGGAAAGTTAATTATAGGGATTGTATTCTATTTCCTACAATTAAGGAAACCCATCTGTAGAGATTTTAATTAATGGAGATCTTATGGGGAGTTTCAGTTTGACTGGAGGGTCTTACTGGGTGTACTCTGTCTCCTTGGTATTTTCTGCAGTTGTGCAGTCATTAGCTTTTGCCATTAAAGACAGTGAGATGGCAATAAATGAGAATGGACAATACAATGATTTTCCTACATAGCAGATGGACATATTTGCCTCTTCCCCTGACTCCCACCATCTTTCCCTAATTAATACTAGCTACAAAAGTAATTTTTATTTTTTAAATGGGTGGATGGTACAATTCATGTGCATAAAGCCACTTTTTAAAAATTAAATGAGGACATTTCATCCTGTATAATATATCAAATATAAACAGGCATAGGGTGAATATTTGTAAGAACTATCCAAATAAACTCTTTTTCTATCTAAAGCATTTTAATTCCATTTTTTTTCCTATGCGTTACAATTAAAATTTATCAACATCACTGTTGATCTGTCTGTTTTCTCACAGCTTCCTTTAGACATAACCCTCCTTCTGGGATAGACTTGTTTTTCAGTTTAACCTTCTGTGTTTCTCCTAAATGTATCTTGAAATGGGCAGTTCTTAGAAACAAAAAGCGACTTAAATAATGTATGTCACACTTAGCATGTGCCTAAGACACCACAATGCACTGAAGTCTGTGCAGCCATGAGTGTGTAACCAAAAGGTCAAACCACTGGGCATCTCTTGCTGCAGGGACTTTGGGTCTGACATATGCAAGTTACTTTGTTCACTAATTGAGCGAAAGGTACCACACTGCTGGCTCCTGCTGTAGACTACCTAGGTTTTGCTTGGTTTAAATTATTCCTTATTATCCCTAATCATCCCTGTCTCCCCAGACAGAGCTGAGGGCTGGGAGCTGCCAGGCTTGCTGGCCGGGTAGGGCTGGTAAAGCCCTGATGTGAAGCAGGGAAATGGAGCCCTCCTGGTTCACCCTGCTTGCAAAATAGCAAGCATAAAGAAGCTAACCTAAAGAAGCCATCAGGTCACCCAGGCGTGACTGACTACCCTTTGGAAGACTCCATCACACACTGCCTCCAGCTGCATCCTGCCTGTCTTAAGATAAAACAAAGGCCTGGGAGTGAAAGTCGTGGAAAGCAATAGAGGCAGCCACTCTGTGGTTTCTAGACCCTGCATGTTGAATGCCACAGCCCATATTCACCTGTGTTGCAGCCCAGTTCAGACATTCCTCCAGGACTCAGCTCTGTGGGAGAGGCTGCTCCCTTGGGGAAGGTCATGGAGCTGGAAGAGGCCACTGCTGAGTGCTGTGGTTCCACAGATGCAGCTGGAGTCGTTTCTTCACTTAGATGTAGGTGCTTTGACTTTCTCGCTGCCTGGATTTTTAGTTCAGTTCCTTCTATTTTTTTTCCCATTTTCAGAGACCATTTTTCATTTGCTATCTGTAATGAGACATTCAGTTCTACAGCAATATCCAGCTCATCAATCTTTCCTTTCAAGAGCACTGCTGCTTTTACTGATCCTCTGTTCCTTTTATACACAAAGCCATACACACACACACATATATATGTGTGTATAGACAAGATTTCTTTCCTTCTGTCTTTTTGTTCTTTGCTGTGTTTGTTTGCAGCATTTTTGTAATTACCTGGTCTTTGATTACCTTACTGATTTATTGCCCATAACAGTCTCTCTTACATGTCTCTCACAAAAAGTATTAACCACCTTTCCTGTTATTCCCTTTCAATGCCATTCCTGCTTGCTAGCTGTCCAGTGGGATCTATCTACTCATGCATAATTCTCTGGTGAAATGTGCTCTGCAGCAGTGAAGTATATCCATTCTGACCTTCGGAGAGTTAGTTTGAGTCAAAGGTGAATTCTTACTAACCTCAGATTACCATTTAAGAGGTTTATACTATCTGCCCTCCTAACAAGGTCTACCATGTTGCTCAGAGTCCCAGCAGACAGCTCTGCTTCCTCTCCTCTTCATGCTCACTCAGATCCCAGTGCAGTCACTCCTGAAGTTTCAAAGCCAAAAAGCTTTACATATCGTCTCTTCTCCATCTCAATGCCTGGAACAAGCTGTGGTCGCCTTTACTACTCAGTCAAGTGTTACTGAGAATACAGCAGAGAGACAATATGCTATGTAAACCATCAGGCCTTTGGGGGTTTGAGGCAGGGAGAAATGCAACTTCTCCTGTGGGAGCAGTGCAGAAAAACAAACCAGCTGTCTGGATTGAAATCATGAGCAATTAACAGTAGTTTCAATTATCCAGAACAGAACTTTATAAATATTTGCAAATTATACCCTACCTATTTCTACATGAAGAGTGGCAACCCATGAGAGAGCTCTCCCTAGATCAGAGGGATGTCATCTGAGGGAACTGTGAAGGTCAAGGGTTCAAGAGATATTTTGAAATTATCTTCTTAATTAGAAGCAGCACAGTCTACTGTGCTGTGTGTAGATGGGCACAAGAATGAGACACTGAAATTAGAGAGGGAAATTGGAGGGAAACTCAGCCAGTGAGTTCTCATCATAAGACACAGCATGGCAGGGATTCCAGTGGGAAGAGATCCCACCCCTGCCTGCCTCCAGCATCCAGTGGAGACACCACAACTGTCAGACTGCAGTTAGCATCGGAGAAAAAAGGACCCACTCATTTATACTTGTCCCGGGAGAAGAGATTGGCTTGAAAATGAGTGCCCTTGCATACAAGAAAGATTTCCTTGGGTGGGGGTGGGCCTAGGTTTCCTTTTAGAGGCACTGGATGCCAAAAGAAACTTATGGATCATAATATTTACCAAATTTAAATGCATCATGTCATGATAGCTGTAGAGACAGAAACCCACCCCAGATCATCTGATAAAAATAGTTACATGGGGAATGGAATCTACCACCACCTCGGTGAAGCCACAGGAATCTCTTTCCATTGTAAATATGCTCCATACAATGATGCCAGCTCTCACAGGAGCGATAGTAAAACATAAATCACACTAACTCGTAACAGCACCCACCAAACAATGCAAAATGGCTACAGATTGAGGCTTGGCTTTGCATGCAGAAAACTGTGTCTAAACTTGGAGCATTTGCTAGGGCAGCCAGAGGAGAGACTCCAGGCTCTGCTCACATCATGGGGAGGAAAACAAACCTGGCACACGGATTTTACAGAAAACTCACACTCCCGTGTATTTTATTGCTATCCTGCTTAAGGGGAGATTGTTAGTGCTCAGTGTGCCAGCAGAGGCACAGGTAAAGGGTACTAGACTGAATTTGGGCAGGAGCTACACACCCATGGCACCTGTGTGAAAGAGGCTACATGCCTACCAGTGTCAGATGAGAAATAGTTAGCTCAAAACCGAGACACTGACTACATTTGGCTTCATCAATTATTTAGAAACCATCTAAATCTGATTTAGATCCTGAGGTCAGGCATTCAGATTTGAAAGTCCTGGTATATTCCCATCTCCCATGGCTTCATTTCCGTCAGGATTTTCCATATATATTGACAACAGCAGTAAGAAAAGAGTGACTTCTTTCACCAGTGCACATTCTCCCAGCCCATCAATTCCAAGGGACATGCACATGTAGCCTGAGAACCAGCCTAGGATTTCTTTGGCATTTGTAAACTAAGAATTAAATGAGAGCTCATCAAGCAGTGCTGTTTTCAGGGGTTTTAAAATTGCATTATACTTTATCTGGATCAAAACACAGGTTTGATTAGGCCTGTAACTACATGACAATGTGCCTTGCACATTCATAAAGATAACATTTCAATAATTTTTCTTCTATCTACAGGCTTCATTACTTTGGGTGGTATTTTATGGTATGGAGCGTAAAACCGTAATAAATATTTCAGATAGTACCTTCAAATTTGGACCAAGGTGATTTTGCCATTACCAGTTGTGAGTTGATTTGGGTTTTTTACATTTATGTAACGCTTGTGGCATTAAACCAGAGGATTAAACCAGTGCTTTCCAAAGTGGAACCATTTACAGGCTTCTAGGTCTTGTCTGGAGCCCATTACGGTTGCTGTTAATAAAAGGTGTCTCCTGGCAAGCTGCTATTTGCTCAAGACCAGGCAGCTACAAGAAACTAAGGAATGGTTCTTAATTCTCCTTATGGTGACCTGGGCCACAGTGGGGAAGGCTGGGTTCCTCTGAGTGACCACTAGGTGTTTCTGCCCTCCAAATAGCTTTTTTTTGCACAGCCATCTCAGTGCTCCCCTTGCTCCCCCAGGAGCAGAGCTGGATAATGTATTTATACTGAACTCTGCCAAAACCACACAACACCACAGCCTCTACAAGCATCTCAAATCCCAGCTTTTTCACCCTCAAAACACATGTGACATGGAGAAAAAGCCTCTGATGAGCTCCAGCTTCTCAGGCAGAAGTCTAGCAACAGGAGCCACAGCAGAGGAAGGGACCCCACATCAGTAAGTACTGTACTTTGTAGCATTTGAGGTCACAAATAAAATCAAGGCCTGACTGTGCTAATTACAAAAAAATACACATATGCAAACATTTTACATGAGGCAAGTCCCTTAAGTCCCAGCCTTGCTTTGCAGAGCACACAAGGGGGATGCTGAAGCACCCGGGGCAGCTGCCCTGCAGGAGGGAGAAAAGCTGGGTACGCTACCCCAGAACTCTTCCCTGGAGGGGCTGGCAGTAGAACTGGGACCAAATCCATCAAAATGCACAAGCACTTGGAAACCAAACCCTGTGCAACTCAAGTATTTCAGAAAATTGTAGCACCTAAAATATCTGCAAGGATCATTTCCTCCCTTTCTTCACCCTCTTCAAAAAAGGCTTATATTATAACAGAACAATTCTCCAGTTAGCCAAAACACAATGGATGCTAAATGTATCCATAAATCCTTATCAACCAATGGACTTCCATTTCTTACCTCCTTTTTTTTTTCTTTCCTTCAGCTGGCTATTTCCCTTGCACCATCCCTTCAATTTTTCTTCTTCCCTCCCTAAGGCTTCTACAAAAATCCTTCCCTAGTGCCATCATCTTCCTTCCATCCATTTGCCAAGCTTTCTTGAAATCCTGTTTTTGGGTGTGTAGCAACCACCCTGAAGTCTGAATGCAACATTATTGATGTTTGTTGGTGCAAGCCATTCCTCAGAACAGGGATGTGTTTCCACCACTATCAAGAAAAGATGAATTTGCTTAAAAATATTCCCAGCTTGGTCCAGGCAAGAGGCACTTGAGAAAAAAGTATGGTCCAGATTAATTAAAGACCTTGTGATGACCACATGGTCTAAAGCTCTAGAAAGCCAAACAGACCTGAAGAAAATTCTCCTTCTCTGTAATTGCTGCTTATAAATTGCTCTAATTATTATTAGCTAATGTGCTTATTGGTTACTCCCAGTCATAGTAATCATAGTTAATAAGATTATCTTCTTGTGTTTTTGTTTAATTAGCAGGGGTAAGAAAAGCAGAGAAAAGTATCATTTACCTTGCATTAGGTGCACAAGCTTCCACTAAGCACAGATTCTTGGATGCAATCCTGCACATTGGCTGCACATTGGCTGCACTTTGGCATTTTGCAGCTTTTCTTTTAAGAGTTTTGGATTTTGAAATTTGCACTAAGAACTCTTGAAGGCAAGCGAACCAACAGCATCCTGAAGAAAGAATCTCCTTTTGGGTCTCTTTTCCATTTCTTTTATGCCTCTTCCATCTTTCTGTTCTGCAGGCAATTTTGTAAAAAAACATTGAAATAAATTCTATTTGCATTCTTTAGTTTAATATTGAATTAATTTTGCATTTGCAGTGCACACTAGTCAAAACCAGGAGCTTAGATCCCTTGAAATTAACATTAAAATTAATTCTCTGTGTCTGCTTTAGATTTCCCTGTGCTTTTTGGATCAATGCAAATTTCCCCTCTACCCAGAAATTTTCACCACTTTTGAAACTCTGAATTTCTGGGGAAAAACTTGCAATGAGCATTCAAGTTGAAAGCTGAGGTAGCGAGTGAAGTGTGAGAATTTCAATTTCTTAGTCCTTTAAGAGCGGGAATTCTTGCCCAAATAACACTTTTCTATTGGAAATAAGGAGCACAAAGAAGAGAAAGGAGGTTGTTTCAGTAGCCTGCTTAATCTAATCTAATCCAATGTAAAATAAAATAAAGCAGAACAACAGGGCTGCCAGCAAGAGCCTGTGCAGGAAGGCTTTGGAAATGGGGAGAGCTTTACCCGAGGTTGTTTAGCAGCTCTGGGATGGAGCAGAGACAAGAACCTGGATCTCAGGCGTCCTGGCTCCACGATCTGGTCCAAAAGGCTCCCCGGGGACAACAACAGCCCAGCAAACATTTCAAATAGGTAAAAACTTGAAAAATACTTAAAAACTGGCTTTTGGAAACTATCTCTAGGCAAAGTGCCTTTGAAAAAAGAGAGCGCATTGTCTGTCCAGGCAAGCACGCATGGCAGCGTTCCTGAAAAGCAACTTTCAGAGTAACAGAAGAGGTTTGGTTTCTGACTGGGAAGCACAGGGTAGCTATTACAGGGCAGCCATTCTATAATTTCCCCGTGTTTACCCTTCTCCGGAGCACTTTGTTACTGGAACTCTTGGGACGAGGAGGAGCTGGTTCCGCTCCCTGCCGAAGGCCGGCGTCTCCCTCAGGGCCTTGCTCACAGCGCCCCCTGCGGGCCGGGGGCGGGGCCAGCGCCGCTCAGCCGCCACAAACCCGCGCTGCCCGCACGGATCGGACACGGCGCCGCGCCGGGGACTCAGAAAAATGAGAAATTAACTCTGCCCCAGCCGGCTCCGGCACAAACACACACCAGAAACGTCAAGGGGTTGGTGTTTTAACTCTTTTTGTTCCCCTCCTTTCAAAAACCTCTGTAAGCACAGTAGCACAAGACGGGTCACACAAAGTTTCTTTGCAAATACTCAGGTTCCGAACGCTTGAAGGCACTTAAAAGCTATTTTTTTTCATCCCAAGTATCCCCTAAAGTTGTTCCTGCATGCTTCCAGAGTACATTTTTTGTTTTCCAAAGACCACAAGTCTGCAACTCTCCTCTCCCCCCTTCTCCTACCAGCCCAGGGAAGGGCCAGCTAAATCCCTTGGGAACAGAACTTTTTTGAGGAATATTTGAAGCTCTATTTCTGGAGGAGACATCTAATAAGCAACAACATCCTGGCCCTTATTCCATACAGGATTTATAGCACAAGTCTAACTCCTCATAAAATCACAAAGGGCTAGTGGGAGTGTGGAGAGAAAAACCCTGTGTTACAATGGTTTTTGTAATTTTCTAATGTGCAACCAAAGCCTTCACCTTTTCTTAGGTATTTTTGTAGCCACAGCACTTAGTAGGTTGGAGGGGAAAAATATTAAGCCAAGGGCTTTTTTATGAGGCTATTGCTACTCTGAAGGCAACTTCTCCCCTCTCTCACACTAAACTAATCACAGACCATTTCTTCCACCACAGTTCTGACACCAGAACTCCTTCAAGCCAGCACACAAGTGAAACAACATCTCCACAGATCTTCCTTTGCAAATCCAAGGATCACCTCCACCAAGAAGAGGAATACTCCTTTCAGCACTTAAGAAGGGGGGAATTACCTTACCATAAAAACAAAGTCCTTGGGAAATTTCTTCTTTCACCTACTGAACTTCCAGACTGCTTGGGGGGAAGGTAATGTTTAAGCAGATGTTCTTACCTTGATGAAGTTTCTCTGTAGGAGTTTCACAGTCTAATAATTCAGAAAATCTAGGTGGAATATTTAATTTAGATAGCATGTTTTTTTTAATATAAGGTTAGCAGAAAAATTCAGCATGATCTTGACAGAGTAAAGCATGTCTTAAGGCAAGCTAGGCCTATATATTTTTTCCTATTTTTAGAATACCTAAACAAAAAAAAAAAAAAAAAAAAGAGCTGTTTATTCTCCTTATTATGAATGTCCCTAGGGAAATCCTCTATCTGAAAAATATTTGATCTGTGAAAAATATTTAGCATCTGCTTCTCTATTCTCACCACTGAGTTTTTTCTTCAATTTCAAATATCCTCTGCCTCAAGACAGTAGACATGCCTCTATTTTCTTATTAGTGCTTTTGATTTTGCCATTGTATACAAATCAGTATGCAGAGATATTTACATTAACAATTATAATCTAAAATCTAGTACCATGGTAATTTATTCTGCCCCAAGAGCCCTGCTGCATATGTTGTTAACCCAAAAATCTAATCTGAATTTTAAACCAACACAAAGAAATGCCCCCTGTCTAGAAGTCACCAATGTAATACTAAGAACAAGATAATTAACTCCTCTCACTTTAGAATTACTTAATAATTAATACCAACCATATGAAGTTTAGCAAAGATCCAAGTCCTGGATTCCACACCTGGGATGGGGCAGGCCTGGATGTATGGACAGACTGGGGAGTGAGAGGCTGGAAAGCAGTGCCATGGAGAGGGACCTGGGGGCCCCAGTCAGTGGCAAGCTGAGCATGAGCCAGCAGTGCCCTGGCAGCCAGGAGGGCCAGCTGTGTCCTGGGGGGCATCAGGCACAGCATCACCAGTCGGGCAAGGGAGGGGATTGTCCTGCTGTGCTCTGCACTGGGGCAGCCTCACCTCGAGGGCTGGGGGCAGCTGTGGGTGTCACTATATAGGAAGGATCTAAAGCTCTCAGTGTCCAAAGGAGGACAAGGATGCTGAAGGGGCTGTAGGGGAAGGTGTATGAGGAGCAGCTGAGGGCACTTGGTCTGTTCAGCCTGGAGAAGAAGAAACTTGAGGGGACACCTCATTGCAGTTACAACTTCCTCATGAGGGGAGGAGGAGGGGCAGGCACTGATCTCTGTGGTGCCCAGTGACAGGACCCCAGGGAATGGCCTGAAGATGTGTCAGGGGAGGTTTAGGTTGGGTATCAGGAAAGCTTCTTCCTCCAGAGGGTGGCTGGGAGCTGGAACAGGTGCTCCAGGGAAGCGCTCACAGCACCAAACCTGACAGAGTTCAAGAAGCACTTGGGACAACGCTCCCCGGTACATGGTGCCTGATTCTTGGGGATGGTGCTGTGCAGGGCCACTTGGACTCAGGGATCTTTCTGGGTCCCTTCCAACTCAGGATATTCTAGGATTCTAATTTGGGTACCCATTCAAGTAGGAAACTAACCTTGTCATATGCAAATTCATACTTCTTCTTCAGAGATCTTAATGGTCTGAGAAAACATTTAGATACAATTTCTCTAAACATCTGAGACACTGTTGACTGAGCATTCAGCAAGTCTGAAATCAACATCCTGAAAAAGCAGCAAATTAAATGCATTACAGGAAAGACTTCCCAGCTATCAAACAAATTGTAATTATAGTGGGAAAAAAAAACAACTCAAAGACCTAGATTGTGAAGAAACACTTAATAAATACATCAGTGAAAAACACTTAATGGTCAGAATACATACATGCAGTTTCAAGAAAAAGGCCTGGATAATTTGAATTGTTTTTCTTCAGTATCATGAAACTTGGAAGTGAATGGTAACATCGTTTGTGTCTTCCGGATTAAGGCTAAAAAGAGCGTTTCTCTTCTTTCCTGAAACAGTTTTGTTTGGAAATATATGCAGGAGCAATAAAGTACACAAAAGACAAACATATGTATCTATATATACAATTTTCTTTTATTAACAAGGTATGTCATTACTGAACAAGGCAACTGGGAAATACAAGGACTGGACATATACATGAAAATTTTACAACTCGACTAAAATTGGCATGTGTTTTATATACAGATGTGATTAATTACGGTTACAACTCTGCTGTATTTGATTAAACACAGTCCTAAGCACTTACATTATGAAAATATGAAGTTGATCATACAGAGCTCAAGTATGGAATCTAAAAATAATAACAATTTAAAAACTTCCAAACTTTCTATGTTCATCTGTTTTTCAGAACAGCACTATAGCTTTTCCTACTACCATATACATGAAAGATTATCAAAAATATATTGATGGGTCTATCACTAATCATGAATATTTATATTTACAATAAGTTAGCAAATTCTTCACCAAATACTTTATATACAAAACTCAATTTGCCCTTTGTGAAAGAGTCATTAAAAAGTTAAAAACCATAGAAATGCCAGTTAGAAATAATGCATTCCAAAAATTGGACTTGTTTACAACAACTGAGAACAATTGAAAATAATTTATGAAAAAGTATGTAATTTTAGGACATGAACTCTCACAACACTTTAGCTCCAATACAGAGTAGCAGGAATTTTGTCCCATGTGTTGAGTGGCAAACTTCTCTTCCAATCAAGCTGCAAGAAAAAAAGAAAAAAATATTCTTAAGCAGTTCGATGTGAGTCTTTGAAGAAGACAGAAGTACTTCAAGGGACCAATATTGTTTCCCCCCACCTCAGTGCAGGAAGCCCCGTCCCCATCTGTATTGGCCCAAATACTCAGAATTCTTATTTCTCACCTTAGAGGCTAAAAGGGGAAGGAAAAAAAAATAAGAGAAACCCAACAAAAGCCCCTGTATTCTGTACTTTAGTGCTATTCAGAAGTGCACGACCTTCTGCCACCAGTGTTTTTGATGATCTTGGCTGATGTTTGTATTGACTACAATGCTTTTGCAGCATGCTTTGAACACCCCTAACAAAATCAGTCTTCTCTGCCAAACTAGAAACCCCTCCAACCTGTCTCTCAATTGAAAAAGAGCTTAGACAGGAACCAGACGTTCGCTCTGCAGGTACTTCTTCTACACAGACATGAGCACCTAAGGAATTCTGCAATACAAAACACGGATGCTGAATGAATCTACACATGCTAAGCATTAGACAGCTACTGAAACACAGACTCTCTTGGAATTATGTTCCACTCAGGCCCATCCAAGTAACAGAAATCAGTTTGAGAACACAGAAGCAGCTTACAGCGCTTCCAGTGAATGAGAAAACAGCAGATGGATCACTCACTAAGGTCTCAGCTCACTTCCTCAACTGACGGCATTATGGAAACAAGGCTGTGGTTCTGCACTGAATCAAATCAGTACGACACGATTGTTCAGAATGCACTGCAGTAACTTTGACAAAGTGCTGCCACTGCATAACAAGCAAAATTAGATCTTGCTGTCAAATCCAAATGAAGTAGACTGAATTTCCCTTTTTATCTCTAGTGATGATGAATGTATCTCCTGCACTTGCTGTACAGAATCCCTGTTTTTCAGTTCCAGCAAAGTCTCTTCATGTGCTATTATCTCACTTGTGTTATTCTTACTTACCCTTCAAACTCCATAATGACCAGTGCTCCACTTGTTTTTTTTTTAAACAACTCAATCACCTTTAATCTTTGCAGCCACACTCCCAGTCTTGAAATTCTGTCCCCTCTTATTCCAGACAGTCCTCCACTATTTGGCTTTCCTCCTTAGTAATTACTCTTTAACTTAATTTAGTCTTGATTCTTTTCAGGTCATCTTCCTTGTTCCTCTCAAATCAAGCTTACTGGGAGAAGACGTATTACAATTTCGGCCTTCTCTTTCCTCTATCCTGTTCCTAACTTCATCCAAAAATCAAAATTGACTTATCTCTATGTTGATGATTTTACCCATGCAAAATTTCTTCTCCAATTTTCTTCTTCTCTCTACACATTTTCACACCTGTTTGTGTGTATCTATCTACAGTTGCCTCCTTCTCCAAATTCAAGTCTTTTTCACCACAGCTTGACAAACTTGGGCAGTCTGAGTAACCTGCTTCAATTATAGACCAATGATAAAAGCTCACGTCTTCAAATCTAATTTGTCCCTACATCTTCATGCTCAATAACTACATCAGCATTTTGCAGGTTTTTGGCAGTATCTCTCTAAAACATGTTCTGTTTAGTCCACTTATATGTCCAAAATAATTCAGGCCCTAAGCTTTTCCTTTTAAGTTGTCTTAAGTCTCCTGATTCAGGTCACCATACATTCACACAAACAATGCTACTGGCACAACTTAAGGTGAGATGTGGGAGCAGAGAGTAACTGAAGCTACTTAAGCAGCTCTGCTAATGTATTAAAACCAGAGTTTATCCCTCTCCCTTTCAGTAACACCTGGATCTGTGTCTGATAATCTTCAGTCTGGCTCTATTTTTGCAACTACTTATTACCTCATACTTCACAAACTCTTGGAGCCAGAATTTTTTACTGTCTGTTTGTACAGTCCCCGGAAAACAAGTATTTACAGCAATAGCTTAGGATCCTTTGCACTGCAGTGACATGAATGTTATCACAGACACAAAATTTGTACAGAAATTTGATAACTTTAAGGTGCCTCAGATCTTACCAGTTTAATTTGTGCTCTGTCGCTGGACTTTTGGTCCAACGCTCTGAGTTTCTTCTTCAGGATTTGGGCGTTTCCCTGCACTAATGCCAGTACCAAGGGCCGTTCTTCCTGATAATTTAAAACCAGTATTTACATTAAGACTCTATTGAACCCTTATATATTCAGGAAAAGTGTTTGGGGTTTTTTGTTGTTGTTGTTGAAATTACCTGCTTGCAATAAATGTGATTGCTGATTGTCTCCATGAGCATAGTGTAAGATACTACTTGCTTGACAGTAACCTGTTCAGATACAGTAGATATTTATTATACTACATAAAATTTAAAGCTGCAAGCAAGTGTAAAATTATGTTCTTTCCAACAACAAAAAGAAGCCAATTGATTTATTTTCCATCATCTAGAAAAATCCTGCCAGAAACTATCCTGAATGCAGACGAGTTCTTATGCAAAAAAAAAAATAAGCCCCATGGTAGTCTACAGCAGTTAAACATATATGCACTTATATATGCAGAGTGATCAACATTAGGTGCCTACAGATATATGCATTATATTTGCAACAAGCAGAAAGTTTATATATCCAAAAACTTCAGTTATAAGTTGTTATAAATTTTAACATTACTTCTGCCAAGTCTCCTCATCCTTTTAATTATTTTCTTATAGCAATGCTAATGAATCCCTGGCATAACTTAACTGTGGAAAAACAAATAAAGCAAGTAACTTAAAAGAAAGATGCAAACTGTCTTCTGATTCCTGTAAACTATCTACTGGCAACCTTGAAACTGAGTGTTCTGCATGAATAGTGCAATCAGCAGAAGCAGTTGCAAGGTTTCTTGTTCTGAACAGTTGCGGTGTTCCGGTTATGTTCTGGGTGCTTAAACAAAACACAGATTACAGCCCTTCATGATCAGTAAACACACCACCTGTGTTAAGACTGCAAAGAAACAAACAGTTGGGTTAAATTTGATGGCAACTTGGATCTATCACAAACCACAGCTTAAGGTTCTGTATAGTTACGAAGTAACAAAAATTTGCTTCCACGACAAGAGACTATGCACACAAAACTGTGCAAATTAATTATATATGAAAAGAGTGGTAGTGAAATCAGGGAAAAGATAACATAAAAATTTTGCTATCCAATACACAAGGTGAACTTTTGGTTTTCAGTTTCATTTAAAGTAGCCTAGGATAATGTTTATTAATTTTTGTTTAGTCACACTTGTGATCCCTCCCACTCAAAACATACAAATATTGCTCTAGATGAGCATTTTAGAGATAAAAATGACAAGACAAGCAAGTTCACTCTAAGAAATAATTTCTATGTTTTGAGAACAGAAACAAGGTCAGTTCATGTTGTAGACAGCAGCTGTCACCCAAAATCTATCCATGCTATTTTGATGTTTTGTCTGGTTTTCCATAGTTGCAAGGATTTGGAGATCCTCTACAGACAGGCACTGCCATAATACCTTGCTGCTGAATTCCACTTGTTCCTGTATGAGAGTCTCCCAGGGCACATGACTGAACAACAGTATGACCATCACCAGCTCCCAGCTGAGCTCCTGGAGAGGCAGGGAAAAGACTTAAACATAACAGAAGGTACAATTCCAGTTTTGGAATTTAAAATGTGGGGGGTTTGCCCCCTCTTCAGGAGATAAGCTTTTTATTGTGGCTTTTAAATATTTTTTCAAACCACCTCATTACATGTCCAAAGCTCTAATGATTTCTGTCTTTTCAAATCCACTGAAACTCCTACAAAAGGAATACATTACTGATGTGAAAAGTGTAAGTACATGTATATATTAATACATTTTAAGGACAAAAGAGTGCAAATAATGTTAAGTTTTTAAAAATAAACCCTTCTTGCCTTATAAATGTCCTAAGAAATAAAGAAATATAAGAAATAAAAGCTCAAGCACCCAGCTTTAAGGAGTTTACATTTTAAGTCTTTAAGAGAACTGTGCTGGCTAAGAACAATCAGGTCCATCTTCCTCCACAATCTGCTTCTAACCTGGACTAAAGCCTATGAAGAACATAAACCCAGTAGACTTCCAGTTTTGCTGTATCATTTTACACTGAAGAGTCTAAGGTGTATATAGTGTGTATACAGTACTCAAGTATTTAACATCCACCAAGGGTTAATACAATCTTAATACTGTTCTTATTTTTTCTCAGTAGCAATAAATCCCAGTAAGCAATCTAATGCCAGCACTAGAAAACTTTACAAGTTAACACTTCTCACTTGAAAGCTCACAAGTCATCCCTTATTATAAATAACAGGATGCTTATACACTTCGAGGAGAAAATAATACTCAAATGCTTTTGAAGTGAAACTGTTTACTACAAGTTAATAACTAATTTCTGGAGGGGGGGAAAAACACAGGTTTAAAATATTTGCATACTTCAGATTAATAATTTGAATATGTCTATATACAAATACTATCAAACAGTGAATAAATTTGGAAATACTTGTGACTTGCACTCAAAATTGTCTTATGAAAGCAGCTCTTTCTTATAATACAAAATGGCAAGGGCATTATAAAAGAAGTTAATGTAGTTCAGTTCCAATAATTCTGTGTATTGAAAGAATTTGACTGACCTCCTGTACTACCACAGCCAGAAATGCTTTCTCCTGGTGAATAGCCCATTAGGCCACCATTTCCATTTCCATTTGGATTAGAAGGCACTGTTGCAAGAAGACCTAAAAAACAAAATAAAATAAATAAAGAAAGATAGCAAGAAATAAAAAATTAAATGCAACATTCTGTTTCCCTTGTGATAGTAAATTCTCCACTCTCACCTTGAGTGGTTTACTTTTACAACAGGAGAACACCTCTCTGTCTTGCCTACTTCTGTTTCTTGCCAGACTATTTTAGTTCACATTTACTTAACTTAATTTTTTCTACATAATATTCTGTGTAACTTTTTCAATATTCCTTAAGTTACATGTATCCAATATGTTTAAGTGCAACATATACTGATTCCATATCCAGTATCTGAACATACTGACTGCTCACACCTTCCTGAGCAGTACAATGCACCTGGTTTACCTCTCAGAGCAAAGGGGAAGAATGCTACCAGGGGCTGGGTTGGTGCTACTTCTGCAACAGCATTTTAATATGCAGATACAGTATCACTGAAATGATGAACCACATTAAATTTCTAATCACTGGTAGTCAAACCTATCTGTAGCATAGTATCAGAAGGCACAAAAGGCCCAGTTCAACAAAAACACTTCCAAAAACCCATAGAAAAGAAAATCCAGGTAATATTTGGAGAGGCACTCCCCTCAAACTCTTTCCTTTCTCAGTTACATATACTATTTTCATTTACTTGGATACAAACCCTGGTCACCACCCTGAGCTTACACCTGACTCCCACTGCTATGGGACTAAACTACTAATTGCTAGAAGATGAGAGAAGTTTTAAATAAATAAATAAAGCAAATAATCTGTTATCATACCCAGTCCTCTGTATCGTGAAAGCTGCTGGTAGATCTGTTTCATCCTCTCAATATTCAGACGGCTTGCCTCTGCATGGTTTACCATTGGTTTGGGATAATTAACTCCTATAATACATTTTGCAGCCTTCTGGATGCTCTCTGGGGCATTCCAAGGATCATAGATGTATTTTGCAGGGAAACCTCTAAGTACTGGCAAATAACGTCTTCAAAAAATAACAAAAAGGTAAAAAGGTCATGTTACATACAAAGCTGCTCAATGATTTAAGCAACACCCATGAATCAATCACTGCAATTTCTGGATTGTGAGTTACCTGATGTAATCCCCATTTGGGTCAGTTCTTCTGCCAAAACCCACTGGGCAGTAGCAGTGAAAAAACTGCTGAAAGAAGGAACTACAGGATAGCCACATCCAGCTTCCAGCATTCACACTCCAATCTGCATCAAGTAAGAGCTCTTCAAAGACCTTAAGAAATTAGTGCAACAAGTCAGTCTGGACATGGCACACCTTCAAGACACCTACTTTTTCAGGATTAGTTCCTGAGTTTCTGATTTAAGTTCTTTTTTACCTGGAAACATTCACATAATGGTCAGTATGCAATTGCAAATGCCTTAATGCCAAACTCAAGAACAAAAGAAAAAATTCAAACCCAGGCTTTTATCCTAAACAAACTTGTAATCATCTCAGGAAGCAACACATTCTTACATAGACACATCCTTCAAAAACAAATCCCCAGAGGATGGCTGGAGCCTCATGGCTTCCAACTGGCAATTGCTGTTTTCAGAAGAATTGCTTCATCACATCACAGTTGAGTAAGCTTTGCAAACTTCCAGAAAACAGGGAACATACAAAGTACATTTTGATCTCAAACTGTTGGTCTGAATACTTCAACTTGCACAGCACTTTTCACTATGTAAGGAATCCCAAGAGTAGGTAGCACAAACATGCAGAAATTGTGTTCTTGAAGGCTAATAGTTAATCTAGCAAGTTTGGAGAACACACTCAAATTCCTGGAGGTATTATGAACCACCAAGAACATAATGAAGTCTGGAATGAAGACAAAAAAACCCTTTAATTCTAATTAGCTACCCGTATTATATATATTAAGAAATAAAAAGAGAGAGTTGAAGATTTAGGAGGGTTTCACTTTAAATCTGAAGCTCAGTAGCTGTGGAACTTTCAAGCTTCCAGCCCTGATTGTTTTTTCATCTTCAACCCATTCAATACTAGCTAGTATTAAAAAAAGTTTATCTGCTCAGTGAGATCACTAGCAGTGCAGGCCAACAAAAACAGAGTGAAGCCTCAATTTTGTGAGGGACAATGCTCAAGGACCTTTTATAAAAGGAGGGCACCTACAAGTAGTTTTAAGAACAGATACTTATTTAATACATATTTTTGCATGTTCTGGTTTTCCTTTCAAACTTGCATAATTTCCAAATGCTCCAAAGCAACCACCATCTTTCCTCATGCTAAGGCACTAAAAACCCAAAATCTTAGTACTGCCACCCAACTTCAACTAATATTATTCCTGTACAAGGTCTAAATAAGGGAATACCATTAAACAATTATCTCTTGATCTCTCTCTCCTTATACTCAACAAGGCATTCATTCCACAGTATATACTGAATAAGTGTTACAAAAGTATCTTTGCTTAAATATCTGCAACTACATGGGGAAAAAAGTTTGTTTTAAAAAAATAGGATTTATCTTAAAACACTTTCCAAAAACAGATGGTGACTCAGAATGCAACAGGATCTTTAGATATTAAGTGTGCTAGCACACAGTTGTTCCACTAGATGCTGCCATGTAGTAAGAGTTTGGAAATAACACCACGTGGAAGGCCAGATTAACTTTTGCTAGCTAGGGACTCATGACTTGAACATCTATCCACTGCACAAGTCTGGGGACTTCATATATCTGTGTTATTGCAAAAGTAAGAACAAGCTGCCATTTATCTGTAATATACAGAGTAATTTATCTAAGTTACCTATGTGCATCTTCAATGTTTGTATTTATGAACTACAAAAGTAACCAATATTTTTAAACTGAAAGGTAATTTCCTATGATTATATACATATAGAAATATGGGGTCACAATCCTGATGGCAAGTAAATTTTTTCAGATTTCAAAAGTAAAATTGTCTGATTCTTGATTTTTCATAGATTATTATTGCTCAGCAAAAGTTATGCAACCTTTCTAAAAATGTGAAACTGTTCAAAGGTTTAATTTAGTGAGATTAAATTATTCCATTGTTTTCTTCAAAAACCTGACATCTTAAATTCAAGCTTCAGCATCTCATACTTGCATAAAATTAACTGCACTGAGCCTTCAGCCAAATCATGTTCCCTGTACTCACACTTCTAACACTGGGCAAAGTGACAAATTGCTGAAAGGA
The DNA here is from genome assembly GCA_013399225.1 of Rhipidura dahli. Lineage (NCBI taxonomy): Eukaryota > Metazoa > Chordata > Aves > Passeriformes > Rhipiduridae > Rhipidura > Rhipidura dahli. The sequence continues at coordinate 564,898 of VXAC01002507.1, forward strand.
CATTCTCAGTTTCTCGTTTTCTCTCTTTAATTCCCATAGTACTTCCCCTTTGCAGGGAAGCAGATGCAAGATAATGAACAGAAATTATTCACACAGAGTGACTGGGAAAAAAAATCTCAATTACAATAGTTATTAGTGTTATTTGCCAAGATTTAGAAAGAAATCTCAAATTTAAAACAATTTCAGATGTATTCTGACTGCAAGAAACACTATAACATTCCAATAAAACAGGACACTCAAGAGGCAGAATTTCAGCATACCTGGTTTATCTGAATCTATTGAGTTCTGCCCACAATTTAAGGTTTAAAATTCAATTTACATCACACAGTAACAATTCTAGAATGACTATCTGATACTTTAATAGGCACACTAAGACTTAAATTCAAGAATAAGAAACAATACCTTCATTCCTTCTTCCCAGCTAATCCAGAGGTCACCTCGAGTCAAAAAGCATGCTACAGCATGCCGGGCTAAATGGTGAATCCAACCTTCCTGACGAAGTTGTGTCATAATTGCATCAATCCAAGGAAAACCTGTCCTGCCTTCTGCCCATTTGGCCAAAGCCTCAGGATTCTTATCCCATGGAATTTGAACACAGATAGGATTCCCCTCCATTTTATCAAACCGTGGATTGTTAGTCGCCGCTGTGTAGAAAAATTCACGCCATAACAGCTGGCCATAGAGGGAGAGGGGAGGGGAGCTGTTCTTTTTTACCTGAAGATCATCGTTAAAGAAAAACATTTTATTAGGAGAAGTAAGGGAAAACTGTGGCACCTAACAATATGTAGCTGACCACACAGAAATCCTACCTTTTTGTACAGATCCGTTAACTTGAAATAAAAGAGCCGGCAGGACAAACAGCCAAAGCGGAGGTAGGGACTAAGCCCTGTAGGGCTTGCCAGAAGGGAATTTGCATTCATTCGTGGTCTTTCAAAGTTTGCTACCCAAGCCTTAAAAAAACAAAACAAAACAAAACCCACACAGCAAAATCAGACTAGAGGCTACATAGCAACTTACAAGGGGAGAAATCACACACTGTCTGTAACTGAATGCAAACAGTGGACAGATGGTCAGGTCACCTACGACACCCAGGCGTTCCTTTTGAATCAGCAGAACCTCTAGAAGGTAATTCAGCTCAATGCAGAAGGCATGGACTGTCTTCCAGAACTATCTGTGCGTTTCTTTTAAATACATTGGAAATACAACTTGCAATACATTAGCTGTCAAAGGAATTCCCCTTCAAAGTTATAAAACATATGTTTCAAATAAAATTACTTCCAAAATAAATTTAATTTTTTTAATACATAAAACAGACTGTTTCTAAAATTCATATCAAAGTTAATCTGCTATCATCATTAAAAAACAAACCATTGATTTGTATCATTAAGGCCTTGAGTTCAAGTTTGTGGGTTTAATTTTTTTTAACACAACTGGCCCAAATCCCTTTAGGTTTCCTAGCAAAGAGTAACTATGTTTCCCAGATATGTCAGACTTGCAGTGATCTGAAACAAACCTTTCGTTCTAAATGCCTTTCCAATCGTGTGAGAGCTTCTGTTTCTCCCCCTGGCCACACTGCAGAAGGCAGACCATCTGTGTCAAAGCCTGAAAGACAAATTGAAACAAGGAAAATTCCTTATTTGCTTATACTGTAGGGCAACAAAATTATAGCATATTGATACTTGACTACATTCTACTGCATCCCAAGAAAAACCGTAAGTTGGCACACATGAAAAAGTGTGTTTTAAAACAGTATGCAACCAAGTCTTCTCAAAGCACATCCAATACCTTTAAGTTACAGCAAAACTCAAGTCTTTCCTTTTACATTTACATTAATATACATTAAAAATTTTACATGCTGAATGGTCTTACTTCAGTCCCATTTCTTCGGATTTTGGTTTCTTTGGTTTTTTTTTTTTCATAAAGTGACCTCTCTATCACTTTCCAAACCTGCAATATACAGGCTATCCTAAAACCACAGCTTTTTTTTTAAATTACTACTAAGAAGCAACAATTGCTATTGTAATTTACAGAATGTCTAAAAACTTTTTCCACCAAGGTAAAAGCGTGAGTGCCATTTTCAGAACATTCCTAGATATCATTGACCTCAACTTAAGTAACAGGGATTGTTAATTTGATGATAAAAATGAACTTGAGCCACAAAAGAAAGATAAAAAGAAGGAATAAGATTTTTTCCACACCCTCTCACCTGCTCCAAGATTGTTCACCAGATGCATGAGAGAACATGTCTGTCTATAGTATAACCACTGCACAGTGAGATCATCTCTTCTTATAAAGGCTTTAAAAACCAAGGTCTGTTTTGTGAGTTCAAATGGACTAGACAGGGCAGTCACAGGGCAGTCACCAAAATCTGTCCAGACCCTTTTGTTAGCAATTTGGAGGTCATAGCACATTTGCTTGTATTTTGGGAGGTGTGTGGGTAAACAGGAAAGAGACCAGGAGAGTCACAGAACAGTAGCTGACATTTTTCCTTAAAATTACATTTACAGAAACATAGGACTTTCCCCCCTCAGAACGTTCTAAAGTAATTAAATGTCTTATTCCTATCTTTTTTCAGTATATCAAGGAAAGAGTTTTGAGTTTTTTTAAACTAGTTTGTTAAATGACAGATTAATGACCTGAAGCACAAAGATACAAAGTGTATTTAATACAAAATGAAGTATCAAAGACTAATAATTAGTAGCTTAATGATTATTTGGTACCCTGGCAATGCTGTATTACAAGAAGTCAAACAGTACTTAGTATAGTTTGACCTGACCTCTCATTTACCAGAAAACAACCATAATTTACAGAGTTGATTATCTTTTTTTGTTCCTTTTGTATGCCATAATTGCATCAGGTTAACTATTGACCACTAGCAGGACCTCACTCGTCGTTTTAAGTATTGTGCTTTTAGTGGTAGATGGTAACTCAGGTGTTTCAAAATGACAAAGCAATCTCAGAACATACCCAGCTCTTCAAGTGATGGCACGCCATATTTCTCATCGTGGTCATCAGAAACTGGAGTAGTACATTTTTTCATTACTTCTGGAGTTATTGTCTCCACAGGCATCTCCAGGGGTTCCATTCTACTAATTAGGGTCTGAAATCGCTTGTAAGTAAGAGGAGGCTGTCCTCCATTTAATTCTATTATTCTATATTAAAGAAAAAGAAAAAACATAAAAGAAGCATGTCAGACAACTGTATTTAACGGTTTTTCTTATAAAATATACACAGCTATACATACACAGAAATATCTTCTTACTTTCTTCCAGCTTACAGAGAATCCCAAATATACATGGTAATCCAGACAGTTAGAACTTTATATGTACAATCCTTTTTTCCCCACTAGGGAGACATAGAAATTAACTGTTTATAACCAAGTCAATTTTCTTTATTCCTGGGTTGCACAAATTCCCTCATGAACAAGAAGATAATGAACATAGACAGCTCAAGGCAAAGAAAAGAACAGATCAGTAAAGCAGACAGAGATCCTAGCTACATACAGAAATACCCAAGCCACCTACAAGACTATGGTATTTGCATTCAAAAAAATCCACCTTTCCCTTTTGGTGTCAAGAACAGTAGTCGATATTAAAACTGTCTTAATATGGGGGAAAATTAACATGTAACTTATACACAATGACTGCTGTAAAAAGACAGTTTCATATTCTGCATTGGACATATCTAAATTAGTCTCGGAAAAAAGGGAAAACTTCAAAGAAAAATTTACAAAGTGACAGATGGAACCAAATGCTTATTTAGTGGGGTGTTTGGGTGGGAGGGGAAAAAAAACGAATTTTCAATTTGGGATTAAAAAGACGTCAGCTATTGGTTTCAAAAAGTAAATACTTCCAATTTCACTGCCCTCCCATGTGTCTGTCTCTTATACATTGGCTTGTAACAGAGTAAAATGGGCAGCTACCACAATAAATCACTCAATATTAAGAGAAGACAAGTCATACTTCTAACTAGTTTGTGGATTATGTTTCTGTAATAGGGAATTAACACTAATCCATTAAATAGATCTGTGGAAAAATATAAACAAGACATTAAGTAAGGCAACACAGGGATAGCAAATAATCCCCAATTACTTATTGAATAGATAATTGGTAGGAAAAAGTTCTAAAAAAAATAAAGGCCTTTCTCATAACTTGTGTACAAGAAATGAAATAAAAACAAAACAATTTAACAAAACAACTAAACAAAACCAGATGTTATTTGGAAGAAGTTACAGGCATGTTTGAGTAGCTTAATTATAAATGACAGCTAATTAATATGAACATTATTTTCAAAAGAACTCCAAATTAAAACTGCATTTCAGATACATATCAGTTTTTGGAGTTTCAAAGTTCTACTCAGTATGTAATAAAATTTGGATGGATGGATGGATAGATGGATGGATGGATGGATAAAAGCAAAACATAAAACAAATTTGTAGTTTTCCTAACTATGAAGTGTTCAGTGTGGAAAGTAGCACACAATAAGTAAATAAATACTACATAAAATTTTAAAAGGCTTTTTTCCTCCTTTTTTAAAATGCAAGGTAAACAGTAACTTACTTGTCTAGGTCATACAATGTGTGAGAAATCCGAACAATGACCTCCACTCCAGCTTCACTAGCCAGCTTCTTGATAGCTGCATCTCTTTCCTTCCCAAATGGTTCAGAATCATACTCAATAGAAAGTTTTGCAATGTTCCATTCCTACAACACAAAACAAAAGTGTGGTCCTTTAGCAACTCAGCTGCATGATGGAGGGTAAGAGAAAGGAGAACTGGAAAGACAGGGCAGAATGGAACACCAGCTATTACCTGTGGATAGTTATCAGAAATACAGAAAGATCCAAAATACATTAGGCACCCAGAATAACAAAAATGAAGTCCAACTTTTTGGCATCTAAGTTGCTATCAAGCATAAAAAACCTCCATCTGTCCTACTACTGTGGGTACTCATTGCAATGGAACAACCCCCATGCAAATTTTGAAAACTCATCTCTAGCTTTAGGATCCACATACCTTAAGAGACTCAACAGAAGGGGAAGATGACAAAGGCTGTCTTCTGAACATGGATCAACAGCTCTGCAGAAAAGCTTTTTACACATGCCTGTGAGCTTTAGCAGCAGAACTGAAGTTTCAGGGGAACAGGGTGGAAATACTGCCACTCTCTAACACCAAACACTTTCTTTACCTTTTCCAAATCCCTACTCCTCACTCAGACAATCTTCAAATTCTTAATTAAAAAAAAAAAAAAAAAAGGAAAAAGGCTGTCTTCTACAAAGAAGTCTGCCTTGAAGTCTAATATTCTTTATATCACAGATGTTGTTACCAAGGCCACAGTCACAGGTGAGGAAAAAGAAGCGAACAAAGGGATCAGTAATGGCCAAGGTTTCTGCAACGGTAGGAAATTGGAAAGGTGAAGTATGCAGAAGATGATCCTAGAAAGCCATCATGCCAATCAAACTCAAAGAAATACCTTTCTAATCCCTCAGAATCTTAATGACTTGATTTAATACACCATAGTATTTCAGAGAATTGGATTTACACAAGAGACAAGGGCACTCAATGCTAATCACCTGGGGTGCTATTTCACTTCTGAACTCCAGCTCTCTCCTAGCCCTAAGGACAGATGATTCCAAGGAGTGCTTGCTCTTTGAAACAAGGCTGGGCTCTGGCCACCCTTCAGTCTGCCAAGACTAACCCAGCAGGCCTTGAATCCTCAAGCAACCTCCTAGACCAGCACATAACATTTACTTCCCATTTCATAATGTAAAACCACTGTCTGACAAGTTGCAGCAGATACTTTTCTAAACCCTTCTTTCCCTCTGGCTTATAGCAAAGAAGACCATAAAAAAATGTGTCCAAGACACAGAGCCACGTCCCTAAGGGGAGTCAAGAAACTCAGAGACCACTGCTGTGTAATGTGAAAACACCCAGATCACATCAGCATGAGCCAGGCAATTAGAAGAATCATGGAAACAGACCATTTTGCATGTACTCATACTGCTGAACAGTTTTAGCAACACTGATGCATTTAAAAAATTAGTGATTGTTTCAATTCTAGTTTCTTTATTGAGCCAAGCCCAAAGAGCTAAAGACAGAGAGCAGACCAGGACAAATTGAAGAGGATGAGGCAAGAACAAACCAAAACTTAACTGAAACAAAAGAGCCTAAAGGTGTTTGAGGCCTTTTGCAAGGATAAAGATAGATCAGTGTTCTTCCTTCTGAAGGAATTGTTTTTCAGTCTGCAAAAAGGAAAGCCTTACCAAGAAACAGCTGTGGTACATTCACTCCCAGGAAATCCACAGATGCTGGCATCAGTGATAGGACCCCTGACACCAGGCCCTACAGAAGTTCCAGTGTCTCCTACCATGACTTAACTAAAGTTATTTCTCCAAACTTAACTGATCTTTTCCACATGTGTTCTTCAGGGTCAGGATCATTGCTCACCTTTGAGACATTTAATACGGATGATCTGGAATGCTTTGTTCAGTGTTATAATCCCTCCACTGCACTGCAAGTGTTTGATGTACAGCTACTGCTCTGGCAGAAGTAGTTGTGAGATATCATTATAAGAGATAAATACATGTTCCAAGTAGACTTCAGTCAGAAAAAGTCCTCAAGAGCTTCAATAACTTGTTTGAGCCTAGAGGATGTCCTGAAAGCCCCTCAGTGAACCACTATATGACAAAGACACTTTCATTTGAGGAACCAGAATGTTCATTTTTGATTGCTGTACACTATCTATATTACAAATTATTTTCATTTTCTTCTCACCATTAAAATTAATAGTCTAAAAATGTGGCACTCCAATGCTGGAAAGATCAGCCTAGCAGCAAGATCTGAAACAGGAGCTGTCAAAGTAGCCATTAAAGTATTTAAGAAGACTTGTCACAGGTTGCTCAAATCCAAAAGGCAATACACACAACAGCAAGACCTTTGCTCCTATTTAAATGCAATCAAACTAAGTTTGGCAGATAAATACAACAAGCTTGAATATCTGACAGATTGCAAGCAGCAGCTAATGCCACAGTACTCCTCCAGGAAATTCTTCACTGAGGGGAAATGAAGGAAAGTCCAGCAGAAGTATCATCCAGTTAGCATTTCACAACAAAATCACAATAATGAAGATGGAAATAGGAGTTTTGGTTGAGTTTTAAGGTTGGTGTTGAAGACCTGGGAATAAAAATCTTGAACATATGACCTCTGGAAAAACGGGCATCTACTTTTGCTCCTGCAGTCTTGCTTGTTTCAGTTACCTCAATTCAGTCATTCAGAAAAAACTCTTCAAATCAATTTGCCAAGTGTTCATTTTTACTACACTATTATAGTATTATTACCTTAAATACACTATTATCCATGGACAACATATTACTATCAGTAACAATCACTCACAACTTTAATATTTTCAGTAAGATCCTTTCAAACCACAAAAGCCTTAAATTTCTTTGACTAGAAACTGATTTCTAGTTATACTATGCTTTTAACAATCCTACTACTAGAAAAAAAGCTTACTAAAACACCTTTAATGGCCAAAAAGCAATCATAGCAGATGTCTGGCCTAAATAAAACATTGCTTTTACAAGTCAGGGTTTGAACATGGACTCATGTGCACAAAATTTTATTTCAGTATTACAAAGGGAACCTGTAAAGGAAAACATAGTAATATACAGCACCTACACTTAGCAAACCATTTGAAATCAATTCTGTTTCTGGAAAGAAAGAAACAAAAACCAGTAAAGTCTAAAAGCAACTCAGATCAGTTGGTGATGTGTACATTAGAGAGGAAAAATTCAAAACAAACACAAACAACGTTAATGAGAAACTGCAAGGATAGATCAGTATTTGCATTAATAACTTGCACAGAATGAATCAGTACAAGAAAGATTACTAGCTGAAATCTTCGGTCATGTTTGTGGATAGAAACAACAAGCACAAAGTGGCATTTACCTTAAAAAGCCTGGGGAAAACATCTGCTGGCTGTCCACGGATAACAAACAAACGTGAATTCAGTTTCCGTAGATTGGCATCAAGATCCTCGAGACATTGAAGCAGGAATCTGCAAGAATTGTAAAGAAACATTTATTTTCTGAGGCAAACCAGACAATTTTACAAAAGAAAAAGGTAGCTAAAAGGAATAATCTACAACAATTATCAGACCTTGAGTGCTTGGTGCATTTTTGGGTGATGCATGCATGTTCACATCCTAATTACACTTGGCTTACAGTGGTACAACACCATGTAGTATCTTCCACAATACATAATTCATAAAACCAAACCACATTGCCATTTCACAGTTTTCCCCTCAATGTAATTCAGCTCTGGAATGGAGTAAAACGTACTCTAATCTTAACTAAAACTACAAATATCTTGTCATTCTAAAGAGAGAAAAACTCTCAGCAAACACAGATAATCAGCAGTTGGCTCACTGCTACTAAACTTAATCAAAGTCCTTCTTGTAACACTGAACTGTTACTAAAAACAGCATACCAGAGGAGTATACAGTCATGACAATCCCTTTGGTCTTCATTTATAGAAACAGCCCTCTACACAGCATATGCATCTTGGCTGTACCCTCACCTGAATATTTAATGAGCAAATTAGCACATCAGACACAAAAGAAAAAAGGGGTAGGGCGGGGAAATGGGGTGCTGCAAACCTGCAAGTGTTCAAAGGGAACAGGTTCACATGCACAAAGATTTATTAGTAGATAAAATAACTAACTCCAGTGGTGAAAGTGGTTTGGGGAAGAAATAAAAGGAGAGAGGAAAACAAGAACTCTCTTGGCCAGCTGGAAAGAGAAGTGCTGGGGTCCCCAGATAAGTGCCCTTCCCCTGGACTCTCTCCAGTCTAACAAGTGGCTCCTCTGTAATATTTTTCTCATGTGTTCAGCAGGTTGAGGGAGGTGATCCCCTCCCTTTACTCTGCCCTGGTGAGGACACATCTGGAGTGTTGAGTCCACTTCTGGGCTCCTCAGTCTAAGAAAGACCAAGAATTACTGGGGAGGGTCTGGTGGAGGGCTACAAAGATGATGAGGGGACTGGAGCATCCCTCTAATGAGCAAGGGCTAAGAGTTGGACCTGGGTAGTGTGGAGAAGAGATGACTGAGAGGGATCTTATCAATGGATACAAATATCTTAAATGCAGCATCAAGAGGACAGGGCCAGACTCTTTTCAGTGGTGCTTAGCAACAAGACAAGGGGCAGTAGGCACAAACTAAAACAGGAAGCTGCATCTGAATATGACAAACAACTTTTTTGAAGGTAACAGAAGACTCAAACAGGCTTCCCAGAGAGGTTGCAGTCTCCTCTGGAGAGATTCAAAACCCCTCTGGATATGATCCTGTGCAACCTGCTCCAGGTGAACCTGCTTTATCAAGTACAGTTGGACTAGGTGATCTCCAGAGATCACTTCCTACCCCAACCATTCTATGACTCTACTAACAATATATATTTCACCAGGAGTTGCTCAAGCTGTCTCAGCCATTCCTCCTTACAGTGCTGCTGGCACTCAGCAAAGCACATGGTCATGATCAGGGCAACTGCTGAGTCAATGCCTGGTGGTCATAAACTTATGCGCTCACACATTATTGGATGCCCTGCCATAAACCACAAGCTACACCCAAAGTGGGGGGGGGAGAGGCAATTCCCACACTGCAGTCCCTTACTCCTGAGAAAACCTGCTGCAATGACACTGTGCAGGTGCAAGGCCACAGCGATAACACCTCCGCAGCAACGGCCCCTGGCCAAGGCAGGGGAAGCAGTGCCACGACAGCTTGAGACCGCGCCTGCGCTTGGTGAGAGGGTGCACAGCTACCACGGAAGGGCAGGAGCACCTCTGCAAGTGCTCACGGTGTTATGAAGATAAAGGCACTGAGCAACCAGGTGCACTAAAATCAGGAGTCCATTAGCACCTAGATTCTTAAGAATCCTAAACCAGATACAATGAAAATGCTACACCTTCTAGGAGGGGATATAGCATATATGATTGCTGTAAACCTGCTAATATCCATTTTCTAAGTATTTAGCAATATGTAAGTGAGGCCCACCTAACACACATTGCTTTCAACTTTACATGGGGCAAAAACTTATCAAAAACACTATCTAAAAAGCTGGGAGGAACCTCCCCTGGCTGCTATTAAATGCCTAAAATGTGTGGCTCACTCGACCTGAAAGAGTAAGATCAGGACTCTTGGCAGCCAGCATAAAAGAATACAATGGCTTCTTGGCTGGCAAACTATGTCTAGATGTTTAATGACCAGAACAAACCAAAAGTGCCTAATTTTCTCACTTTGCTCAGTTTTGTTTCAAATAAACTCTGTGGGAGTTAGAAAAGAAAAAGAAATTTCTCTGTACTCCTTTAGTGAGAAACCATGCAGGAGTCATTTTAAGAATCAGATGAGAGTTGTATATGCTTCTATCAGAGAGAACTTGAGCCCCATGTTCCCAGGACAAAGTCAATTCCATTTGAACTCTGAAAATTCCAGTTTCATTTTTTTTAAACCTGGAATGACAGACATTATTCATTAGTCTTACCCATGTGAATCTCACTTTCAAGGAGCATGTGCATTCACATATACTTCACAAATCACTAGGAAGACAAACTGCAATACTGTCCTGGCTAACTCTGGAATAGTCCAGAGGAGTTTTGGGGATTTTTTGTGGTTTGGTTTTATGGAGTTTTGTTGTTCTTACATGGGTTTGTTTGTTTGTTGTCTAAATTCATGTCATGGAGTATAGGGAAACGTTATGAAGAGAAACTGGTGACATAAAATATTCATAACTCTTCCTGTATTTCAGGAAACTTTTGATTTTTTTCCTATTGGCATTTCAGCTCCATTTTCTCAATCTCTTTTCTTCCTACCTGACTGACCACAATATATAAGTCCTAGCCTGAACTTGGCACAAAATCCTGTTCAAGAAGATAACATGCACTGACCCAGTCTCCAATTCACATCCAAGATCCCTAAACTTGCCCTTAATACTGTTTAATCTCTATTTGTTGGTTCCCCAAATCCCCTCTATTATCTCTCTTATCTCTCACCACACTGCAGCATTTCAATCTCCATAAAACTCTTTTAGGTACTTAACAAAAATAACAGTGTAGACTCAAACTGTTAAATACATGTACAAAGAGAGCAGGAGGGTGCCCAGGGGACACACACACACTCCCCCTTACCTCAACAAAAAACAGAACAAATTAAAACCAGCCAAACCACAGCTTGTGTTGCAATACCCACAGAAAGCACATTGTTTAAAAATAACAGACCTAATCAAGCCCTAGTGACCCTACAACATCTAGAGTAACAGCAATGCAAAAGAATACTGCTTTTGGCTTCCAGAACACTGACTCAGTTCACAAGTAGTTACTCAGAACAACCATGCCATTTATTAAGCATATTTGAATCTTTCAGTTGAACCAAATGTGTTTTAATAAAATGTGATGCAAATAATTAATCACCTAATCTGTTTTCATCAACTGTGTTTATACTATACCACATCTTAAGTCATTTTCTCATTAAAGTGTTAATAAAAGTCTAACATAAAAGCCTTTACAAAGATTTATAGAAACACAAAATACTTTGGACTAGATGACCTTTAAAAGTCCCTTCCAACCCAATCTCCCCTGCAAAGAGCCTTGTTCAATATGAACCTTCCTAAATAATCACTTTTAAATACATCCCTTACCAAGAAGCTTAATAATCGAATCAACTACTTTTCATAACCGAAGTTTTCATGTCCTCTTTTTACCATGAGTACCCCTAAAACTTGACCTTTCTCTCTGAAAAGATACACCAAAGTGCTCACAAACATGTTCCTTTCACAGTATAACAAAACCGAAAGTGAATGGTAAATTAGTCTGTGAATTGAAAATTAATACAAAACCTCCATCTCATAAAAACTATTTCTTTTCAGTATATGAGCTCTAGAGGCAAAGTTTCTTCACAGCAGCTATGAAGAAAGAGCTACTAGGCTTGAACTCTACTATACTTTATACCAGACTGCAGCAATGAGAAGATCTTTAAATCTCTCCCTACAATAACAGGTCACCTTCCTGAGTCTACAATCTGAACTAACTTTTTCCCCTCAACCTAGCGGTCAATGGGAAAGCACTGTCTTTTTCACTTTGAATGAATTATATGAACTATAGGACTTCGTTAAAAGACACAAAAAGGATGCCCAGGTAATTTTTATCAGATTAACGCATCAGCCCAGTTTTCTGTATCTGGTCGAAAACAACCAGAAGGAAATGTTCACTAATAATGTCACAGTAGCAAACAATGTGAGGCACGTGCACAACTGGCATGACAGAGGGAGGCAGAAAAGACTTACTTATTTTAACATGGGGAAGATGCTGATGCAAAGCATACCCGTCTGCAAGCAACATTCTTAGAGAGCATTACACACATTTTGCCAGCGACATCTAATTATGATATTCAAAACTGTCATCAAAGCTGCTAAGACTTCATTCTTTAAAAGACCTGCACACAAAATCTGAGTAGTTGACTCCTAGAAACTCCACAAGCTTCTCTGCTGTCAATCATACGAGATATGCTTGGGGTCTAAACTATAAACTAATTGCCAGAAACTGGCAATAGTTGCACAATACAGCTCATAATTTTTGCTACCATGCAACTGAAATGAACTGATACTATCAAAGTAGCTATTCAAAAACTTCAATTAATAATTGTTAACACAGTTAACCATTAACAAAATGACCTAAAGCAAGCACTACATCACGCAATGTTCCTGGCTCTGCACTATTAACATGATTAAAGACTACCCAGGAAAGAAGTCAGAAGCAGTCTGTTAAAAAGGTAACACTTTTATTTAGGGAGGAGACTAGCAAGAAGGATCCTTATAGACACACTATTTAAGGGTACCCTTAAGTCTTGTTTGGGGTTATTTTTAGGAGTAATGAACACCCAGAAACCTCAATCATATATAACCATCCTTGCCAGTACGAAATGAGGGCAGTTGCTGGGAATTGAGGGGACTTAAAATGCAATGACTTCTCTTGCAGGTGCTATTCACTTCTGAAAATGCTAGTGCTAAACCATTAAGAATATTTTTTCTGAACTAATCCAGATTCTGAATTTAACCATTAGTAGGAATGCTAGACTGCACAGACACACAAAATATAGGAATTTAGCTGGGCTTCCTCACTCTAAGAGGAAATTTAAGAACTTGAATGAAAAAGAACAGCGTTAAAACTTGTTCCGTTCCTAAGTTTGATGAATACGTTTTACCCATGACTGGTCAACTTCCAGCAATCCATCCAAACCCGTGTTTAACCTGTCTTTTTGAACACCTTCTATCTATCCACTAGTCCTCACACCAAGCCATTCTATTTCTATCAACAGAAAAGCTCTGTCAAACATGAGACTCATGTCGTTACGGATATTTGACTGCCACCCAGACTTTGCCTATCAGAATTATCTTAGGCAGCCTAGTATCTGCAAGCTTTATTACCCTGTTCAATTGTTTTTTCCAACACTGTTATCAGATATTCCTCCTTCATCTTTCAGAGTTTAGTAGAGCTGGATTCAATAAAAAGCAAGAATATTACACACTGTATAATACCAACTACATTTTATTAGAGGGAGTATAATTTACAGCACCAGACCCTAATGTATTCATCACACAAATCATGCACCATTTATTTCTCTTCAGAGAGAGAGAGCGTGCACTTTTCTTTCACACATACTTTGCCATATGTTTGATTAGGGTATTAGGAGATTTCAGTATCAGGTGAATATACACCTCATACTAATTTCAACAGGAATCACAATACGAACACCAAATCTAATACCAAAACAGAGTATGAGGTACTAGGAAGTATCTCGGGTTTGATGTCCCTTTATGCAAATATTTAGTATTTTACCAGGGTATATTCCTGTTTGATTGTCACCAACCAATGTGTCTTACTGCAAGCAGTATATTCTTACGAAACGATAAGAAGATTAAGCTCAGACGGGATTTAAGTGTTATGTACACTCCACAGCACCCTTTGGCAGCCAGCCACAGTAGTATTTTCCTGTTACCAAATCAAGGTCACAGAGGCATCCCTCATTGTACCACATTGTTTCAATGAATCCCACATCCAACTTTCACATCCTAAAATGGTATACAGTAATACATTTCATAAAGGTATTATCCTTTGAGCATATACACAAGAACAGGAAAAAGTTCACATTACTCAACCCTAGATACTTAACTGAAGTAGCTGCGGGAGCTAATCTCCTGCAGGGTTGCTCTACACTCAGCGAGGAAAAAACAGCCCCTTTAGAGAACAATTCAGGACTACAGCATCTTTCATAACTTAATAGAGCTGATCCACTTGCAAAAACAAAACCAAACACTGACCATGAAGTGCGTCACTTGGCATTTTTTCCCCTAATATTTACTACTGTTATAATCTTTAAGCCAAAGCAGAGCTGTGACGGAGGAAGAATGCAAGATACAACCAAGCCCATGTACAGCTGTAAAAGAGGTTCTTCAGGGAAAAAAACCTGCATTCTTTGAAAATAGATGAAAGAAAGGGCTTTGAACAATAATCAAGAGAAAACCATGTTTAAAATTTAATCTCTCCAAGCTGAGTCCTTTTGGGTGCATCTTCTTTGACACTAAGGGAAAAAGACCATTTCAGATACGGAGTGGGAATAGAACATCAACTACAGCAAGCAATATTGCTCTGTTAGGAACAACAAACTAATTTGAATCAAACCTAGCTCACATTGGGCACAAAGCTAGCATTTCCTTATATACCAGCCCTCATTAACTTCTCTCAACTGAACTATCTTTTCAAGGTTAGCATTTCCCAGAGGAAGGAAACACACAGTGTTTTTGTCCAATTCAAAAGGCATCCATAATGTCCCAAAGATGAAGGAAGCAGGGTAATAGGTAGGATTACAACCCTGGACTTTTGGAGAGCTACCTTTGGCCTCTTCAAGGACCTTCAAGGAATCCCAAGGGTTAAGACCCCAAGAAGGTAGAGTGGTCCAAGGCAGCTGGTTAATATCCAAGCATCATTTCTCCCAAGCTAAGGACCAATGCGCATTCCCAATTAAAAGGATCAGACGACCTGTGTGGATGAGCAAGGAGTTTCTGACAAAACTAAAACAGAAGAACATTTACAGAATATGGAAAATGGGACAGGCCACTTGGGAGGGATAAAGGCACACTGTCAGAGTATGCAGGGCTATGGTAAGGAATGCTAATGTCCATCTGGAATCGAATCTAGCAAGGGATGTCATGTACGACAAGAAGGGCTTCTTCTACACCTTCCTACCTTTCACTACAAGTAGCAAAAGGAAGACTAGGGAAACATGAGCTCACTGCTGAATCAAGTGGGTGCCCTGGTGACAAAGGATACAGAGAAGGCAGTTACTGAATGCTTTCTTTGTTTGGTCTTTATTGCTAAAGCCAGACTATGGGAATCCCTGAGCATGGAGGCAAGAGAGAAATCCTGAGGAAGATCCTCCTTTGGTCAAGGAAGATCACATTAGCTATTCTTTAGTCAAGCTTGACACACAGAAATCCATAGGCCCCAATGAGATGCACTCATGAGTGTTGAGGGAGCTGGAAAATGTTACTGCTAAACCATCATCCACTCGCTATCTAATCTTTGAAAGGTCATAGAGAACAGGAGAAATGCATAAAAGTACCAGTACAGGTTAAATGCTGTCCTGCTGCAAAGTAGCTCTGCAGAGAAGGACCCATAATTTCTGGTGGACAACAGGTTAAACCAGGAGCCAGCAGTGTGCCTTTCTGGCCAAGAAGACCAATGGTACCCTGGGATGCATGAGGAAGAGCACTGCCAGCATCAGGAGAGATGATCTTCCCACTCTGCACTAGTGAGGCCACATCCAGAGTGATGTGTCCAGGGTTATGGCTGGGTATGTTGGGCTGCCCAGTTCAAGAAAGACAAGGAACTACTGGAGAAGGTCCAGGGGAGGACTACAAAGTCGAATAGGGGACTGGAGCATCTCTCTAATGAAAAAAGGCTGAGAGAGCTTGGGCCTGTGTAGTCTGGAAAAGAGAGGACTGAGAGGGAATCTGACCAATACATAAAAATATCTTGAGGGTATGGTTAACAGGACAGGGTCAGACTCTTTTCAGATGTGCCAAGTAACAAGATAAGGGGCAATGGCCACAAACTTAAACACAGGAAGCTCCATCTGAGGAAAAACTTCTTTACTGTGGAAGTGACAGATCACTGGAACAGGCCACAGAGAAGTTGCAGTCTTCTTCCCTAGAGATACTCAAAACCCACCTGGATGCATCCTGTGCAACCTCCTCTGGGTAAATCTGCCTTAGTGGGGGGGTTGGACTTGATCTCCAAAGCCCCTTCCTACCCCAACCACTTTGTGATTCCATGAAATAGCTTTATGGAGTCGGTTCCTATTTTGTGAGCCATACATCACAGCAAATGGTGTATTTAGCTTCTATGAAGTCTGGATCTTAACTTCACATTCAAAGGGCACCCATTACTCACCTGAATTGTTCCCATGTAACTTGAAACAAACATCTCAAATTACTTCATGTTACAAAGGTCAGCCTGCTGGGGATAGGAGACTAACAGGCTCACAGCTTCCTAAATCTCTCTCCCAGTGTCTTCTATTCTTTAATGTACATATTCTTTGGTTATTTTTTTCTAATCCTCTAATTCCAATATGATAAATCAAAGTCTTTATTATTCGACTTTAATTCTTTATGCCTGCTCTCTCCAGAAAGAAAATGGTTGCATCCATAAAGGAAAACCTAATAGCAAACAAACTGTACTGGAGACCACTGGGGAAATACTACCTAGAAGCAAATTACAAAATTAGAGCTACTTGAGAGTACAGACATGCTCATACATAAATAAATTTAAATCACCTTATTCTCATGTATCCAAGTGCTCTTATTTAAATCAGCAGCTCTTAGGGCTTGATGTGATTAAAAGAGAGCTGGCCTGCTTTATAAAATATTTCAGCCATGTTATTTTGAGCAATCCAAGCTGTCCATGAGAAAGTAACAGCTAAGGCTCATTTCAAAAGAGCAAGCACGATAAGAGCACTCCAACAAGACAGTCTTGTAATCTGATTCTGAAGGACAAATTTTACACTGCCCTTCATTTACTTTAATAAAATCCTCTTCCTCTCCTTATATTACAGTGACCTCTTTAAAGTTACAATTAGTGCTAGTAACATTTTGCAGTTTTATGTTTCCTAGAAATAAAACATTGTGTTAAATAAATTTATTTCTTAACTACACTGGATAAATTGCCTTTAATAAGTCCTTAAGGTAAAATTCCATCATCTCTGGCTTCCCATATCTCTAAAACCTATTAACCTATTAATAGAAGAGAATTAAGGATAGAGCTGAAATGCCTTAGCAAGCACAGAAATTGGTAGAAAGTTTGGAAAATTAAAAAAAAATATCCTGAAGCTATTCTTAAAAATCTTAATTAAAACTGACTGGAGCTCAAACTTTCAGCACTCTGTTAACTTCCCACTGCTACTCTTATGAATCAAAATGCCAAAGTTTTCTGAACTGGTCTTTCAAAGCTGAAATTAGTCATTTATAGCTGAACACAAGGTAAACTTGATCAAGATGTATTCAGGGTTTTGAGTAATAATCAGGGAAAAAAACCAAAAACAACCACTTAAACCCCCCTCCCTCCCCCCAACAACTGAAACACAGATTTGTTTATCAAGCTGCATAAATCCTGAAAACCTCCACTTTGTCCTCAACTATCTCAGTACATGGGCAGACTAACAGAGGTAACTGTTCAGTTAATGCTGCAGAGACCTTACAGAGCTGACGCAGGAGATGCTCAGAGCTCAGTAACATAAGTCCTGAAAAACAGAACTGAACTATAGCTCAAGACACAACAGATGAAAAAATCCAAATAACTTTTAGATATATGTGCTATCTTCATCTCTCACAACTTCAGCAGCTCTCTGCAATACTAAAGGTCAGGACCAACAGAAACTACATCACTTGAAGTAACTAATTGATGTTAAAAAGTTACACAGTACAGTTAAGTAGAAGATTCTGATAACTAAGGAGTGATAATCATCTCTGCCCAAGCCATAGTAGTTTAGATAAAGAATTATTTTATGAAGAATGAAACCTTTGCTGTAACAACTTTACTTCTACATCTCCCCCATCTACCCATTCCTTTTAGACGGCAGGAGCGGATTTCCAAAATTCATTTCCTAAACACCAGTGACAGTATTATTTATTACTTCGTTGAAAGAATAAAGGCAGACAATTGGAAAACATCCTTCTATACAGAATCAGTGCACTTTTTTCCAGTTTGCTTGTGTGAGGATTAGAATTAATAGCAAAAGAGAAGATTCAGACAAGAACATTGCCAATTTTTAAAAAAAGGGGGGGGGGGAAGGGGGCGGGCACCAACCAATCCCACCTTCCTGAATGTGGATGAACTTTGTTGGAGACTAGTGGTTAGTATAAGAGCAGTAGAATAACAAGAGAAATTGTTAACATTCCAGAAAAGTGATAGTCACTGAATTACAGAATATCCTGAGTTGGAAGAGACCCACAAGGACCAACGAGTCCAGCTCCTGGCCCTGCACAGGGCAACCCCGAGAACTGCATCATGTGCCTGAGAGCATTGTCCAAACACTTCTTTAACTCTGTCAGGCTTGGTGCTGTGACCACTGCCCTGGGGAGCCTGTCCCAGAGCTCAAGAAACAGTTTATCTTTTCCTAGAACAAGGTGGGTTTTTTGTTTGTTTTAACTCTAAAATTATTTCCATAGACAAAATTTATAGGAGAAGATTTGTAGGCTCTGAACTCTAGAAACATAATCATCGATGATAGGCATTTTTGTTATGCAGAACACTGAAGCAAAAAAAAAAAAGATGTTCGCCACTAGAGGTCAAACTGAACAGAAACAAACTTTATTTGCTTTAATCCTCCTGTATCCAACATCAGGGGGCGAGACCAAGGGGGCGGGGGGGCGGAGGGGAAGGAGCAGGGCAGGAGGAGCCCACAAAGCCAGCAGCTTTCATTGTTACGTATGTCCTAACCTGATCATTTCCTTATAGCACTTTCAAGAAGAACATTTCAATATGAATCAACGAAAATAGTTTCGTAAAGTAGGTCGTTGCTGCAGCAACCGGGCGGCTGTTTGGACTACTCCCTGCCACAATGACCTACTTTTGCAGTTATATGTAACCGGTGTAGTAAGAGCCGAATATTCCTTCCCTATGGAGCCGCTCCGAGAGGATTCCTGCACCACAGCCGAACTTTATTCCCAACAGGGACAGAGAAAGGTTTCATTTGAGCAGGTACAAGCAGCGGGTCGGTTCTGCTCCTCTGTGTCATATTCAGAAGTGTTGGTGGCTAAAGGTTACATGAAACCCAATACGTGCTCGGAGCTCACCAAGTCCCAGGGCAGCGCTCAGAGCAGGAGGAGCTGATAAAGAGTGGAAGGGGAAGGTGTGAAAAGGAACAGCCGCTCGTGAACAGCGTGTCCCCTGCCAGACTCAACAGCTGGCACCAAACGCCGGCACAAACAGGCTGTTCCTGTACCACCATCCAAGCACATGGACACCATCCTTTATTACAGGTCTAAATAACACTAAATCTGCATAAAAGGAAAACCCTGGTAAATGGCAGGTAAAGCTCACATGGTTTTAAACCCTATTTAACCCAGCATGCACTAGCGAGGGAAGATACAAAGGTACCACACAAATCCAGGAAGAAATGCTAACAATTACATAATTTCCTGTTTACTGTTGCTGTTAAAATCAGCATATTTCCTTATGACAAAGGAAAATAAATCGCCTTTTAAACTAATGAAGGAAGTAATTATCTCGGTAGAAATTAGACTGCAAGACTTCAAACATCAATCACACTGACTTGTACTTAGGTATTTTTTGATAAATTTATTCAATCCCAAGTTCAAAAGCTTTCATTCAAGGTAAAATTAAAGAGACAAGCACAAAGAGTCAAACAGTTCCAAGCAAAAGAAAACTAATTCCAAGAAAAGGCAAACTAGGCACTACCATATAGTACACCATAATTAAAACGCCAGTCAACAGAAAGCTTCTGACAGATAACAGCTCATATGAAAGCAGAAAAACAAAGAACACAGAAAAAAACTCTCCAAAGCTTACTTTTCCTTAAGTATTCTTAAAATTTCTAAGTTCAGCAGGAAAAATACTGCAACTGGCGACAATATGGTACTGCAAGTGGAAAAGTTTTTGGAATTTCCCCCACGCTTTCATTTGGAAACAAGCCACTTAAAATGACATAACTGTTCCTGAAAATCTCATACTCTTCAAACAGAATAGTAAAAAAACACCCTAAAAAACTAAAAATTATTTTTACTTTACCACTGCACTTGACAAGCCATAGAGCAACAACTGCAAAGGTAGGATTCTGGAATAAAGACAGACTAATAGAGGGGGGAAAAAGGGCAGAATTATGGAAAAAAATAGGAAATGCTGCTGCTGAAAGACAAACACACAATTAGTCATAACAGTTTTCAGTTTGAAAGTGTGACCTCCAGTGCCAAAAATGCAAGCTTCATTATGCTGTCTCATATGGACACAGTAAAAAATTGGAGTAAAACTTTCAGCAAATGCAGCATTGAAGAATTTTGCTTTGACAAACTAACACAATGTTTCAGTGTTGGCACTGAAAAAGAGAGGTTGGTGGAATTACATTCAAAAGATGCAGAAAGCCAAGTTCTAAAACATAAAAATAGAAAGATCCACATTATCCCCCACAAACTCATGATTTGCTTCATGGTTTAGAAGAAAAACACACTACTGCTGAAATAAAGTACTTCTCAGCAATGAATTTATTGGCAACTAGCTTCCAGAAAGGAAGTTTCAACCAAGTAAAACAACCCTACTCACTGAAAAGCACCATGACTATATGAGGAAAATTAATTTTACACAGGTCTCCTCAAGTTACAGAAGCCTTGAAATAAAAGGGGGAAATATACAGCAATTAAAGCAGAACTGTCAATATCACAGCAATTTGCAACTTTTTCCTGTGTCATGAACTGAACAAACTACATACTAGTAGATATTACCAGGTTTTCCAAGTGAAAGAGTATACTAGAGAAAAAAATTAAAAATTAAATCTCTCAGAGAGTCATTTAAGGAAGCATTCACAGGATTTAGGAGATCGTGTGCAATAGCAGTAAACAGCAAACAGTTAGACTGTCTAAAAAGAAACATGGAAAAATCACTGTAAACTAGACCATACCAGGCCTGTCATCTACTGAAAAGTAATAATGGAAAGTCACAGGAATTATCCCTAGGCAACACAAATAAAACAAATAATTCAGATGCCATCCTTGGCTTGATCACCCTCATTAAGACTTGGATGGTTTCAACTTTTTGAGTTCACTAACATCAAGACTTACAAAGAACAAAACTGAAATGCAACCTCCTCCCCAAAGGTCCTTCTGAAACCTGGATGGCAAAAATTACTGTGGAGAATGTTTTCTTTTAAATGCACGTCTTAATTTTACAGATGTAGTCATGCTTCTCCCATGAGACAGGAAAAAGGGAAAAAATATTAGGTAATCTCTGCTAAAAGCCACAATGTTTTCTTCAACTTTAAGACTTCTAAAAAAAAAAAAGGGCTTGTTTAGTCTCTAGAACATAAAACATAAAGGAGAAAGAATGAAAAAAACCACCACTTGATGTCACAGGATTTACAGACAGAAAATTTCGACTCAGAGGAAATTCTATCGAGAACACAGCAAAGGCAACATTTAGTTCATTCTTCAATGAATCCAATATATTAGAAATCAAACCACCATTTTCAATGCCAGTTGCTCTATAAAATGCAGTATCACAATTCTCTGTACTTTTCCAGTACTTCAGAACTGCATAGATTGTGAAATTGAGATAAAGTTTGCCATGGTGTTCTGTATCTTTAGTGCACAGCAAAAGTGCAACCACTCAGACCATGACCATGTTTTATGAACTATAAAAGGCATGAAGTAACAAGCAGCCTACATAAACAAGTTACCCATTTATTTCTCTGTTTGATGCAAATTACCCTCCTATTTCTGCTTTTTCAATCACCTTCTGTCTCTCTCTCTCTCTATTGCAGCACAGTTTACCCCTCACCAACAAGGTCAGTAGAACATTGGCATTGAGAAGAAAAAAAAAAAATCTGGAAGCACTGAACTCCACAGGTTCCTTACTATAAAAAATAAAGCATTTCCTACGTAACAGATTTCATACTTTGGATAGATAACCGACAGAAAAATCCAAGTTTTCATTACAGGAATTGTTTCTGAGTAACCTGTACTGTAGATATTTAATCTCCAACACTGAAGAATTCATAACAAATGTTCATACTTCACAACTTCCCTATCTGAGCTTAAACAGAATGTTTTCAATGTTTCTGGTTTTAATTTTGAAGGGATAAGGGTCTGTGTTCTGAAAGGGTACAGACCTTCAGTGCAAGAATTTTACAGCCTTTACTTTTCATGTCTGTGCAAGAGCCACAAACATACAGATGTTAGAGAAGAAATGCATGAGAGTGAACAAGAAAGGAAAAGATTTCCTACAAATTAAGAAACACTGGGATAAAGTACATTTCTAAAGCAGGTCCAGAAAATTTCTCTAGTTTAATTGTAGGAGGAAGGGATGCATAACACAAATGCTCAGGTGTACATCGTATACCTGTCACTACAGAAATTAGATATGCAGGACACATCCAAACCAGTGTTCAACTGGAAGAAATCCCTTCCATCTCTGATAAACTGAACAGGTTTTGTCTTATTGCAAGAAAGTTGTTGCAATTTCAAAGTGATTATAAGCAACAGTTTGACACCTGAATTTACTTCTGAAACCCTGAGTATTATGAAATTCTTGTTTCCTAGCTATGTTTACCAATGTTGAATTTTAGACCTTTCAAATACTAATGCAATTTAAAAATAAATAATAATAATAAAAGAATCAAAGTACAGAATTAGCAAAAAAAAAAATCTTATTTTAGGAAGCTCTGTTCACTGCAGCTCAGCTACTGTCTAAACTGACGCTAACAAAGCTCATGTGTTGGTTTTTATTATCTCCATTGGTAACTGGAATGCACTCTGATTTGTAACTGTTCCAAAAGTATAGATGCACTTGTAGAGTTTTGCCACAGCCATCACCACTCACACACTTGAAACAGAACACTGAAATATTGACCTGCCCTTTTCAGTCTATCCTTCACCTCCACTGAAGCTTTATTCCCTTATAAAAAATCATTTACACTCACAAAGCTCCAAAGCAGTGAAAGTAAATGCATTGTGGTGACCTGAAAAACAAATGGAGGCTTCAAGGTTAGAAGAACACTGCAATTACAGCTCACCTCTTGACCTAGATTGCAAAGAACATGAGAGCCAGAAGTACACAGAAGCACACAAACGAACCTTGCTCCATGTTAAATTAAGAGTTCTGAGAAATCTATGTGAAATGTATTGCAGCAAAATACTATGAAGTTCTTACCCTGGTAATCAAATCCAGTCCTTTCCTAGGGGTAACCTAAGGTATGGCTATTAAACCTGCTAAAATGTGATATTCAAATTCCTAAACCCATGGAACACAAAGCCACATACTCCCACACTGCTTATACAATCCACTCGTGCTCAAGCTGACTTTTGCCTTTTTAGGTCACAAAACTCCATAAAGCAAAGAGTTTCTTCCAGTATGCAAATTCATAACATCATGGACTTCAGTGTGACTTCTGCACTGAAAAAATGGCTGACTTTGCTGGCAGCTTGACCTTCCTCCTATCACAGGTTATATAACTAACCTGAAAACCTGCCAGGCACTGAGAGAGAGTATGGAAAAGAACCACTTCTTAAAATAAAGAACTTCCTACACTTCCATGCTGTAGGTAAACTGTTAGAAACCAAAAAGTTCAGGCAGTGCACAAAGATAAACAGACTTTTCTGCAATATTTGCATAATATATTTAAAGAGTAGCTTCCATCGTTTGGGATAAAGACATTTTCCTAAACCAGAGGAGAATATACTTTATTGTATTAAAATAGCCAAAAGAGAATGATAATATATATAAAATCTTGAAGAACTGATGCAGAATTTATTGACACTGCCACATACTGATCAGTTGAGAAAAAAAAAAAAGCTGTATTCTTGATTGCCTAAAAAAAGCTGCTTTCACATTCATCACAGATGGTGTTTGTTGGGGGTTATCACCCTCCCGGCTTTGTGACCACAGGAAACACCACGACGTACAGACAGATTACCTTCCCCTACAATGTGATTTATTGATACCTATGTAAAATAAAACAAAAATAGATTACTGGTCCCAAGAGAAGGAAGACTTAAAAAATCCTATGGACTTGTTACAAAACCACATTTCTCCCTTAATATTTAAAGTCCACATACTACTCTTAAATATTAAGAACCCTCGACCCAGATCTTCTCTGGACATCCTCAAACCTGGAGATTAGTGATGTAAAATCAGGTGTCTAAAGCCTCAAACTTTTTTAACCTGAGGAATTCCTTAAAGATCAGCCTGGAGTCAAAACCCAAAGTGTATACATGCTCACTGTAATTTTTCTGGCCTACAGTAACTGCTATTTGGAAAAACCAACTTACTGAGCACAATTCAATTTGTAGTACTGCCTGCTCCCTCCAGATCAACCAGTACAGTCTTCTTGTCCAATTGAATAATAGTTACATTACAGAATCCGGTGATACAAGATCATTCACCAAAATAAGGAAACAAGCACAGTGTAATTTCTCAGCTAGCAGGCTTATTTCTCACATTCTGACAGTTTGACAAAAAATAAATTGCACCTTTTCCCTGCACAGTAAAAAGGCCAATACTTATTTTCAGCAATACCATTTCAAAGGGTGTCAACAAATGGCAAGCCACTGAAGAAACCAATAATCCCCTTCCAAAAAGCACTTGGTGGTTACCGCAGACATGAGCAATTCAGGCCAGAGTTACATGACCATTGTAATCTGACTCAAATCCATACTGCCACTGAAAAAAATGGTACCTGCCCTTTCCATTCTTTGCCTCTTCACTACTATTACGGTGACCTTTTTGCTGGCACAATCTACCACAGAGCTAATCCCACCAAAACTGGTAATTAATCTCTTTTGGACAGATTGATGAGCTAAACTGGCTCACCACAGGGCAGTGTGCTATCATAAAAGGGTGGAACCAACCCTTTCATCAACAGTGCAGGATTAAACCCATGAGGACATACGTCAGCGTGCTTCAGTGACGTACTTTGTAAATCACAGGGCTAGATCATATAACACAAATTATAAGAGGGAGTTGCTGAATTGCAAGCACTTTTTGGGGTAAAAAATGGTTTTCGTGGAAGAGAACAGCTGAGCAGCCTAGGGATGTGGCACTGGGGGGTTTCTCCAATTTAACTGCTAGTACCACAGAACTCCCCATCTGAACATGCAGCTTCTGGAAACAAGCTACATACAGACTTTTTACAGACTAATCACCCTCAATTTAAAGGGCTGGCTGAACAGAAGTGCTCCCAAGTGGCACACACTGCTCTAGAGCTGAAGCCACTCATTAGAGGGCATGATGGGTTGCATTGGGTTTGCATGGCTGGGTTTTGGTATTGGGGGCTACAAGGGTGGCTGCTGTGAGAGGCTGCTGGAAGCTTCCTCCATGTCTTTGCGGGCCAATGCCAGACGGCTCCAACACAGACCTGCCACTGGCCAAGGTAGCACCTCTGGGATAAAGTATTTGACAGGAGGAAAATGTGGAGCTTGGGAATCACTGAAGCCAGAGAGGAATGAGAGTATGTGAGAGAAATAACTCTGCAGACTCCTAAGTCAGGGAAGAAGGAGGGCTCTGCAGGTATCAGAGCAGAGATTCCCCTGCAGACCGTGGTGAAGACCACTGAGAGGAAGGTTGTCCACCTCCACCCCGTAAAGAACCATGGCAGCAAAAACAGGAGTGTGAAGAGTCCTTCCCCTGAGGAAAATACAGCCAAGGCAATGTTTGATGAACTGACCAAAACCTCCATTCCCCATCCCTCTGTGTTCTTTGGGGACAGGAGGCAGAGAAAATGGGAGTGAAGTTGAGTCCAGAAAGAAGGGAGGGGTAGGAGAAAGGTGCTTTACGAATTTAGTTTATTTTTTGTTACCCTATTCTGATTTGATTGGTAATAAATTAATTCATTTTTCCCATTATGGTAATGGCTGAGTGGCCTCTTCTTGTCCATATCTTGACCCATGAGCTTTTTGCTCTATTTTCTGTTCCCTAACTGAGGGGAATGACAGAGTGCCTGGCCTTCATGTTAAATATTTCATAAACCAAATAGATTTTCATTCTAAGTGCTACACAATAAAAACAAACTTTAAGGGATGTTTTCATCAGGGAAGTCATAAATATTTCTATGTATTCCTTCTTACATACTAATCATGTCACCAAAATGAACAAAGTATAATAAATAAATTGTGTCTGCCTGAATTACATATATGAAACTCAAATCTCTCATAGATTAATTCTATTGACAAACTTTTTCAATCCCACATCCAACATACACATATCTACTGGACAAATCATACCTACATAAGCTGAAACTATAGTTTCAAAACCACATGCACAGAATAGGAAAATTTAATAGATACTATGCAAAGTTACCTAAAGTATTAAATTTTAAAACCAAGCTCCCATTTCCATGAATTGCAGTGATTATCCTGGAAATTAAACTTTTTTTTCCTCAGGTTTTAATTTTTAATTTGTTTGAAATTTGAGTGTGGGAAAAAAAGTCACCTCCTTTCTTTCTCCAAAATCAATACCACTATCTACCATAACAGCAGCAGCCTACTTTGAAGGATGTTGAATACATCAATATTCTCACCAAATCTAACAGATATACAAAACAAATTCTTACTCTTATTTTAAAAATGAAATCTGTTCTCTTCAAAAATGGTTAAGAAAAAGAAATACAAGGATTGGCAAGATTACACTACCCATCTTTATAAAATCAGCTATTGCACACCAGTGTTTTAGGTAGCATATTAAAGACAAGACATTTATCAAAAAGATAAACTAAAAGAAGTAAATTATTACCTAAAGTAAATCCTTATGCAGCAACTAACAGAATGTTTGCATTTCTTTTCAGGTATTGTGATCAATTGCCACTGCACTAAAACTAGGGCTAAATTAAACTCTCCCCTAGGTGATGGTGTTAAGCCTAAGATCCCATTCTCCTTAATATGGAAAAGTCTGTGAGCACATAGGAATACATTTTTTCAGAAGTAGGTAATGGTTACTTGTTGGAATATGCAAGTTACATTCCTTGTCTGCTTTGTTGACACAACTAAAGGCAAGCTTATTCTGGTGCCAAACATTTAAGAGCAACTGACAAAATTTTAAGAGAGCCTTAGTGTGATTTTAGTATTTAGCATCTCCCTCTACCATTTCTCCATCACCTTTTACTGCACCAAGTAACTTGTCTCTCTCAAGTGTTGATCTGTGAACAACACTGTGAACTCATCCCATAAAAAAAGCACGTCTCAATGAAAGCACATTTTGATTTATTTGACAGTTTGAAAAAAAAAGGAACAATAAGAAAAAACAGAACAGAACCAGAAAAAACTGAAGTGAGCTGAGGAAGGTCCTGGCATTTGTTACGTAGCATTCACGAATTTAGAACAGGTAGGCTGAATGCCAGGAGAAAGGAGGTCAGTAAGACCATGTGACTGCTTAGTAATTAGACTTGCTCAATAGTGCAATTACACAAAAATATTAGTTCCCGATTGTTACATGACTGTTTAAAGTTAATTAGAAAGCACCTATGTATTAAAGGTTGCTATTTACCAGATTTAACACACATTTGTTAATGTAAACCATAACTGGTGACCCTGCAGAGTGACAATACTCTAACAAGAAACGAAACCTCCTGGTTTCTTGTATTCTTTCACCATTTTTCCTCATGTAGATTGTGTTAGTCATAGTTAGATAGAGAAGAGTTTTGCCCGGGGCACTAGAACCATAAACTCACCAGAACACGAACACTTGGTGTCAATCAACTCAAATTAAGAAAGAACAACCGTAAATTCACACCAGGAGGTTAAATTTGACTCATGTTCCTAATGCTGAAGGGCTTCTGCTCCTAGTCTCAAATAAAATGTTTTTGTCTAATTCAACACCCTACTCAACAGGCATGTAAGCAATGATTCTGCTCATGGTCATCAAGTGAGCAACATAAGATGTTTGATCATTAATTACAAGTGCCAAAGGAGACTGGCAAACCGAAAAACTGCATCACAGATCTTGTGTATACTTATTGTGAATGTATGAGTTTGCACTGGTTAAAAGCATCTCATTAAAACCACTGGAACCTAAAATGGATTCAGACCAAACCAGTAACTGTCCATTTATATAAAACTGTATTGAGAAGAACCGTAATAAACATGCAGCTTTAGCAGACAGTTATTCTATAGTTATTGTACTTTTAAACTTGGAAAAAACCCCTGATGATCTCACAAAACCAGGCTATGCAGGCAGCAAGATTTCCTACTCAAATCCATGTGCAGCATGTGCCTTGAGGGTATTTGAGTACCAGGAGACTGCGTGAAGTGCTTTGGACAGGGGAGTTGTAATATACGCCCAACTCAGTCCCACTGATCAGCAACTAAAACAAGGCATTTCTCCTCAAATGCAAAATGCAGTGGAAGGACTAGATGCTTTCTAAAACACTGAAAACACTGTTAAAGTAAACCAATCAGCAAATATATCACCCACAAATGTACTCAAGGATTCTATTAGCTAATGATCATATTACACAGTCATTGAAGAACCAGGGCAATAGCACCAAAGACATGAACTTCCTTCTGCTAGAATCAAAGTTCACACCTGTCTGTTATTCACTAGCTCAGAGAATACAACCAAAAACTGCTCAGCATTTCAGTTGCAGGGCACATTAGAAACCTATGACATGTATTCTTAGACATGTGATTTCCTTAACACTTAAACTTGTGCCAGTTGTCTACATTCTTTCAAAACTTAAATAGCTGCTCACATATGAGCCACAACATTAAGACCTCTGAGTTTCTTCATGAAGTCAAAATGTTACTCAAAAAACCTTATACCTTCAAAACAAAAACAATTTTAAAGTCTCTTATAAAAGAAATGTACATCATGAATCTCAGATAAGGGAAGTATCTAACAAATATTCTTATTTTTGTCAGTGAAAATGAAATAACCATCATGTTAAAGTTCACAGACTAAGGCATCTTTAGCATTTCTATCCTTTGAAAACATGAGGACTGTAAGGAAAACCTCTCAAAATCTGAAAAAAAATAGAAACCCAAAACTCCAAAGGTAAATTACCTGGTTGGTAAAGTATTTAATAAGCTAGGATAAAAATTATTAAATCCAAAAGGAATAATTCTTCAAGTGAACTCAACTGAAACCTGAAATATCTAAACTCTGTCATTCTTCTATGACGTAGTGTTAAGCTAAGTTTCATTGTGCTTGTTCCGTAATTAGGCAACTTCTCAGCACTGTAGTCTGGGCAGGCTAAGTCCAGGAGCATTTCAAGTTCCTGACATTGGAGGGACAGACAATACACAAACTCTACTGCATTATCAACCCTTTCAAAAGGGTAACAATTTTCAGATTCCTAGTGATGTTTTAACTAATCTCACATGACAAGCATGCACAGAAGTTCTATTAACCTCTGCCTTATTGTGGCACACATTTAACATGCAAGCGTCAGTCACAGCTCCACAAAACAGTTCATTTTAATAGTGGGGAGGAGAATTACAACTGGCTTGAAGGTGTAGGAACCAATCTGCACGCTCCAGAAAGGGACATTGCGCACGAAGCCAACCAGAGTGCAAGAAGTATTTAGACAACGCTCTCAGGCACAATGCGGGTTTCTTGGGGCTCTTCTTTGCAAGGCCAGGAGTTGGGACTACATGATCCCTTTGGGTCACTTCCAACTCAGGATATTCTGTGATACCCTTCCGTGCAGGAACGCTACTCTGAGAAAGTACTTCTGAGCTAAGCGAGAAGCTTCACGGTTTTTCTAGGACGGAGTCGCCCTGAGCTTTCCGGCTGCCCAGAGTTCCTGAGATGGTGTAATCCCTCCGGGCTGCTCCCTACAGGGCTTTCCGCCCGGCAGCAACCCCGCTCTGAGCTCCAGCGCTCGGGCACTGAACCGCCGCCCTCGGGAGCGAGAGCAAGGGCCCCCCTCCCCAGGAAGCCACGGCTCCCCGCCCCGCACTCTGCCAGGGGCTTCCCGGTTCCTTCTTCCCCGTCCCTCCCACGTGCGCCGCGGGAGCCGCAGCCCGGGCCGGCGCTGGGCTGGATATGTAACACCGCCGGGCCCGCGGGGAGGGCGAGCGGCCGAGGGAAGCCGGAGCTGGCGGCGGCCCCATCGGGCGCGGAGGGGAGGGGATGGCGGGGAGGCAGCGTGACCGAATACATAACGCAGGGATTAGGGCCCCCGCAGCGCCCCGCACTCACCGCCACCTGTTGATCCCCACGTTGGAGGAGCCAGCGAACCAGGGGTCCAGGATGTAGACGCAGCGCACCGTGTCTGCGCCCTGGATGCATTCCCGCAGCGCCGGGTTGTCGTGGAGCCGCAGCCCCTTGCGGAACCAGTGTACGGCGTTCACCCCCATGCCGGGCGCGGGCGCTCAGCGGGAACCGCCGCCGCCCGCGGGGCCGCTCATGGCCCG
>VXAC01002507.1:598827-623031 GCA_013399225.1 Rhipidura dahli
GAGGGTGGGGCGGGCGGCGTGCAGGGGGAGAAGCTGCGCGGTTCCGAGGGATGCGCGGCTGCGGAGGGACCCTCGGGCGCGGGGCCCCGCGTCGGCCGCGGGTGACTCCGGCAGGGGCGGCACGAAGCGGCTGCGGGAGCGGCTCTCGGGGCGGGATGGGCCTGCGGCCTCTGCTCCCGTGCTGGCTGCAGGAAAACATCCACCTCCTGCCTCTCCGCCCCCAAATAGAGTCCAAAGGGTGAGACAGGGAGGGTACAGGTGGCCGGGCTGTGGGAGCTGGGTGGGATGCAGACCCTTGTTTTCTCCGCGCTGAAAGCACGACCACTTGATGGCCAATGATGTAAATAGTGCGGTGCGCCCTTAAGCACTTTTAAAATGTCTTTCCTTTCCCGGATGTAAGGAAAAACTTTTTCCCCGTGAGGACAGTTGAGCAGTAGAACAGGTAAAGCACAGAGGCCGGGTGGCCTCCATCCATGGAGGCTTTAAAGACTTGATTGGACAAAGCAGCCTGGATCCTGCAGACCCTGCTTTGAGTTCTTGAGATCTTTTCAAACCTGGATTATCCTAGGATCCTCTTTATTTTTTTCTAGAAAGCTTTATGTTTGTCTGTCTTATCTTTTATAATCCTTTACTTAATTTACACCATTAATGCAAAGCAGGGATTCATTGTTTTGTAAGTGCAGAAGTGTGAATCTTTACTGTGCATTAATCTACAAAACTGCTACCTATCACTACCCAGATTCCTTCACAAACCATTCAGACCCTGTCTACACTGCTGTCTTCTAGGTAGATACTTACTCTTCCTGGTTAAAGTTCAATCTAGGCATTCAGCAGTTTCATTTAATTCTTTACAGCCTACTAAGTTTCCTGTAAGGAGAATGGTAGTGGTCAGGTAGTCTTATTGCTGTCCTCTTCTCTAAAATATTTTGTGAAAAATCCATCGTGAGTTTGGGTTTGCTAATTTTCAAAAAGTGAGATTTTAGTCTCAAAACTCACATTCAGAAATTCAAATGAGGGATAAATCAACCAGTTGATCATTGTACTCATTTCCTATAGAAGATCTATGTAGAAGTCTCATTAAATAATGAACCTTATAGTATCCTTTCCTCTGTATATACAGGTCTCTGCAAGCAGAGTGCTAGCAAGCAGGATCACAGGTAACTTCAACATCAGCTCACTTCCTTATTGCTGTTCTTACACTTGGTGGTGAGAGGGTGCTACTGGCAGTGAGAGCAAATGTCTTATCTGAGCTGGCTGGGTTTTTTTCTAAATCTCTCAATTGCTTTACAATCCTCACAGCAACCTCAGTATGTAAAAAGTTAAAGTGGGATCCTGCACATTAGAACATGCATTAGATCCAACAAGAGCTTTAAGAGAACTCTGAATTCATGAAAGCAATTACATACCCTGAAAATGTGATACTGTCATCTATGGACTTGGAAATACATCAAATAATTCAGATATTCTTGGTTTCTATAGAACACCATGACATTCAAATTCATTAATGTTATTTTCTATGTTGTATTTTGCACAGGGCTTTTTTACAAGGGCTCCTGAGTACCCCAGTCAAATGAGTTCTGGCAAATAAAGTTTTCCTTTCTTTTACAGTATTCTGTGTTTCTAATGATTTTGCTAACATCAGGGAAAAGTTGACTATGATGCCAGACATTTTTAGAAAATGTAAAGCTTCTTTTAAGTAAATATAACATCCATTCCCATGTCAGTATTTAGAAGAGCACAATTTACTATATCAGAACTTTTAAAAAGCTCTGTAATAGTAAAAATTACAGTATTTTAAGGGACTGCATTACTCACAAGGCAGTTTTGTTTAACAGCAGGATTACACATTGAAGTAAAAGTAAGTAATGGTTATTTTTCCAGTTTGTATTTTGGAAGTATTACTTGGCATCCCAAACAATTTTACAACACTTCACTTTGCTGGCAGCTTCTAGCTGAGCTGAAGCATTAATGAAGAAAACCCTGATCCTTCAGTGATTTGCTTGATCTGACTGGACCCACTAAACTCAGCAGAACTGCTCAGGGTGCTCAGACACAGGCAGTTGTGTCACTCCTGTGGAGGAGAGGTTTAGTTTGCAGTCACTTTTTCAGGACATGGAAAGGTCAGCACCCAAAACAT
This sequence comes from Rhipidura dahli, assembly GCA_013399225.1. NCBI lineage: Eukaryota > Metazoa > Chordata > Aves > Passeriformes > Rhipiduridae > Rhipidura > Rhipidura dahli. Next base: position 600,965 of record VXAC01002507.1, read on the forward strand.
CTTTTACTTACCCACACTCCCAGTGCTTTCAGGGTTACTGGGAAAAATCACTTGTTCTGTGCTGGGGCTTGGGACAGCACTTCTGAAATCACAAGGTGCATGAAGACAAAACCATCAGCCTTGACACAAGCAGCTCATTAGGAAATTGGTTTTGCTAGAGGTGTGAAATAATACTAAAGAACAAGTTATCAATAAACAGCTTCTGTTAATAACACAAGTGTGCATATAGGAAATTATGTCTTACTCAGTTAGTTTATGATGTAGTAACATAACAATAGTCCAGCTTAGGAAAAAAGCAACCTAAAAGCAAAGGTACACATTCTTGAGATAAAGGATTTACCTCTAGAAAATATTTAACCTTACCTGGCAACTAGAAAGAGGATCTATCACTAAAGTTCTCTAAACAAACCACATACTTTCGTAGAAAATAGGCTATAAGGAAGATTCTAGTACCCTTGTACAGCTGTGCAATAGGTATGTTGGTCTGTTAGGTAGGAGATTAGACTGCATGATCATAACAGTATTTTCTCTCCTAAAAAAAACCCCAACAACAACACAAAACAAAACAANTTTCATACTCGTTATTTGTCCTGCTAGCTCCTCACAAGGCTGCCAAACTGAAGGTAGCCCTGAATAAAGTCCAGTATCAACCAATCTGTCTTCTAGGGAATACTGAGGTGGAAGCAGCCCTTCCTCACTAGACCTTACGGTTTCATAAGCAAATTGCAGCCATGAAAGCCATCAGTCTGTAGGCTGTTTGTTGCTACAGGCTAAATAACAACTGCAGTATATCATTAGCATATCATTATGTCAAAACTCTACTTGGCTCTAGCCGTGCCTTCTGTGTGAGACAGTTTGTTCTTGACTCAAGAAGTGAGAGAAAGAACATATTAATATATAATTAATATTGTAATAGGATATATTAATATATAATAGATGCAGAATATATTAATTAAAATGTCAGATCTCAAGGGAAGAGTCACTCCAAGTTAGTTGAAATAGAAAATAGAATGATGGTTAATCAAAGAACTCGTACAAGTAAATCTACTACAGTGCTCTCTTGTGAATAACTTGTTTAAACAATATTGCTAATTTAGCTAATTTAGCCCAGACTGTGATTGTAAAAATGAAGAGAGTGGGGAGGAGATAGAAGGGAAAAAAGATAACATGAAGGCATGAAGTGACAAAAACTAAAGCAAGTATAAAGTACATTTTGTGTTACAAATTAGAAGCTATTTTTTAGATGCATGTTTTTAACATCATTGTATGGGTTATATTCACGGACTTTGTTAATTGTTCTCGAACAGCTTTTATTTAGGAAACCAAGCCTAAGTGAGGTTCCTAGAGCAGGGTTTCTTTCTGTAGCATTTATTTTCTTCATTAGATCTTTTGCACACATCAAATACAGACTACCGAACGTAGAGCTGACAAAAGAAGGGTTCACAGAGACAACAGTTGTGATTTTCACTCTCTGAAAGATGTGATTGATGTGCAGACTTGGAGTTAGTTAAAAAAATCCAAACAGCCCTAGTAAAATATTTCTAGTCTAGAAATCATTTATGTGACTGCTGATTTGTTACTCTAGAAGAGAAATATAAGTCAGTATAGCTGAAAAAAAAATAAGAAGATGGTTCTCAATGAATTTCTGAAAAGCCACTAGCAAAACACTGTAAGCCCAATGGCTATATGTGAATTTAATTATGTAATAAGGCAGTGATCATATGAAGAAAATATACTGGTGTAAGACAAGCCTCCCATCATCATGTCGGTGTTACCGAATCAAAAGAATCATTTCCTTCCCGTCAGAGCACACTCAAGTAGTCTAACTTGTAATACGTTCCATTCTTTGCTATTATATTACTCCGAAATGATTTTCTTCCTTTTTTTTTTTTTTCTATTTACCCCACTACTTCTCTCCGCAAGCTGTTTTAACGCAAGGGCCTTTAGCTTCTCCTAGTGCCGGCAAACCCCATTTTGGCGAGTGGCGGAGGCTCAGGCGGTTCCGCATCGGACGAGCCCGTGCGGGCCACGCCGCGGGGCAGCCACGTCCTCCTGCCCTGCCCTGCCCTGCNAATTTAACAGTGCTCATGCACGTACCTTTTGAAGCATGCTATACTTAGGGAGAGGTGAAAGCAACTGTCCAAATGTTCTCATTTTCAGTTTGAGCAGTTCCAAGCACGTTACCAGCAGTAACCATTTGCAGGAGCATTGCAGAGATCAGCGGTTCTCCCTTTCACACTCGGTACTTCCCAAGGGTTGTTACGAAAACACCCCCCTGAGAAGTTAAAGATACACTTGATGATATCTTTGACTGCTGCGGCTCCTTTGCCCCTGCAGAGCAGGTGACAGCACATGTCCTGTTGGTGATAACTGGGCAGCCAGTTTGAGCAAAGGTGAGGTGTGGGGTTGGCCCTGTGGACTCCAGCACAGCCACACACCCATTCCACAAGGACTCTGCTTACAGAAGAGACCTGGAGGCAGAAATAAGGCATTGGTGCAAGGGGCAGCTGTAGCAAAGTAGGTGCTGGAAGAGGCAGGCGAAAGCCTGGAAATGTTACTATGTACTTGCTTCCTTCCCCAAAATACCAGGGTGTTTATTCACCTCAATTAACACACTCAGCTGGTGAAAAATGCTTACATAAAGGTTCATGTGAGTTTTTTCTCCCGTAATTACATAAAGAATGATTTCCAAATGAATTTTTGCTACAAATTGCTGATGAAGCAGCACTGTGTGGTGGGTCTCTGATACACAAAAGAACAACTCACACTCCAAATAATGCTTGAGAAGTTAAAGCAAATACATTCACAAGAACTAAGAAAGATATTTAAGCTGCCATTTTTGTTAATTTAGTGGGATTGCTGTCAAATGAAATCACATGAATCATTTTTCTCACACAGCGTAAATGATCTGTAATGCAGTAACAATGTTAGCTGCAAGAAATGGCTGACAGTTTGGAGCTTGTATGGCTGCAGGCATTTATATGGACAGAGCAGTGCCCCACGTCAGCTCTGTTGTGTCCGTGTTACTCTTCCAGTGACATATCTGTCAGAACGTTAACCTTGCAAAAGTAGTCTTTCGCCCCTGCTTTCATGTGAAAGCTGGATTTTGTAATAGTAACAAAAACCATGCTTGGGAGTTATTTCTTAGGCCAGCTCTGTCTAAACATCAATGATTCTGACCATTAACTCATTCTTTAAATGTGTTTTCTTACAGTTGTTGTGTCTCCAGAGGACTGACTTCCATGATGTTGAGAGGAGTAGCTCACAGTGCAAAAGACACATTCAGTCTTCTGTTGACAAGATCTCAGAGCTGTAATCTGGGACTGAAGTTTTCATCAGTATGGCCTGACGTAGCAAACAGAACCTTCCTAATACATTCCAGTTACACAACTGATTCCAAGTCGAGAGAGGAAAATAAAAAAACCCTTGAGAGTCTCTACAGTTTGTCAGTTGACATCACGAAGATACGCAGGCTGAAGGAATGGGTCCTTCTCCAGGATGTGGCCTATGTTACAGAAATTGCTGGTATATTACAGGAAATGGGAGCAGATGGGACCACTGTAGCCAACATTATAGAACGCTGCCCTGAGGCAATTCTCCGCACCCCAGCAGAGATAAACTCTCAACGAGCTTTATGGCAATTAGTATGCCAGAATGAAAAACAGCTGATTAAATTAATAGAGCAATTTCCAGGGTCTTTTTTTACTACTGACTATCAGCAGAACCAGAAGGCAAACATACTGTTTTTTCAAGAGCTGGGACTTAAGAATAATATAATCACCAGGTTCTTGACAAGTGCACCCAATATTTTCTATAATCCCGTTGAGAAAAACAAAAATGTGATAGAGACATTACAAAGAAATTATTTAAATTTAGGGGGTTCTGAAGCAAATATGAAAATCTGGATACTGAAGCTATTGAGCCAAAATCCATTTATTTTATTAAATACCTCCACTGCAATCCAGGAGAATTTGGAATTTCTCCAGAAGAATGATTTCACTGACCAGGAAGTTCTACAGCTGCTCTCTAAACTTAAAGGCTTCATTTTTCAACTTAATTCTACCACTATGCAGAAGAGTATGCTTTTCTCCAAAAACATCTTTAAGTGCAGTGATCAAGAACTAAAACAACTAGTGCTGAAATGCCCAGCCCTCCTCTACTATTCTGTCCCAGTTTTGGAAGAAAGACTTGAAGGACTCCTGAAGGAAGGAATTTCTATAGCACAGATCAGAGAGACGCCAATGGTGCTGGAGTTGACAACACAAATAGTTCAGTATCGAATTAAAAAGCTCTCTGCATTAGGATATGATATAAAGAGTGGAAATCTAGAAAGCTTGAACGGTACTAAAAAAGATTTTGAAGTCACTTATGGTAAGATACAATCAAAGAAGGAGAGACCTATTTTTAATCCTGTTGCTCCTCTACACATTGAAGATTAATTTGAATACTGTACTTCAAGTTATGCAAAGCAAATTAAAAGGGACGTTGGTTCTTTGAGAAGAGATGGAACAAAAGCAATCTTAACCAGACTGTAGTTTTATACTGTACTTCGTCCAGGAGGGCTCTTAGGCACAACTTCATTATACAATTGTAGTATCCTAATGCTTTCAAATAATATCATAGAAGTTTTAATTATGATAAAGGTTGCCTTTTTTTAAGGGACCCTCAGATGTGACATTTTCTTACCTGATGGGGCATTAACTGCCTTACATTTTTAGCTCTGTCACTGCACAGTCCAGCCTGTGATAGTGATTAGCACAATTTTTATCTGAGGAAGACAGAAGGAGGATTATTTTTCCAGCAGTGTTCATCAGTCCACTGGTTCAATGTCTTCAGGAAACTCTCTTGGAGTTCTATTCCTTATTGCTGCAGTAGCTCTAGCTCCTGTATCCTGACCTGCAACAGACTTGATTTTTTGGATAGGAAAGCCCTGTCCTGAGCACAGGGGCAGGACATAATTTTTTTTAATTCAGTGAACTGCTATGGTGAGGCCCTGGTACATTTGTGTACAAACCATAATGCAAAGAAACTACAAGGTGACAACCTTCACTTTTCTGAGACTTCAAGATTTTCTTACTTTTCAAAAGGTTTGGGACATGAGGAAATACATTTATTGCTATTGTATAGTTCCTAATATTTTCTAGCAAGGTCTGGGGACAAGAAAAATTAGGGAGAGACTCAAGTCTCAAATGACGGTAGGAGAAAAGAGAAAGTCATGCTTTATATTAGGTGCAACAAAACTCTAGTCTGTAAACCAGTGGTGATTAAAAATGACTATCAGATTTGCACACAGCTGCAACAGTTTCTAAATATATGGGTGGCACTGCATCTCAGATAACACCATATGACAATTGGCAACAAATGCTGGCTTTCAAAATAGTAACTATCAGACAGCATTTAAGTTCTCAGGGGATTTGATTTCTTCTCATTTATGGGATGTGAACGATAATATAAAAAAGTAGCGTCACTGACAATCATCTCAATAGAAATAGGATTGTCAGTGGTTTTATTTCTCACTTTCCTACATAGCTATTCCATACACATTGCCTTCTTGACAGCAGAATAAAAACCTGCTACACACCCTTGCTCCAGGCATTATTCAACGTCATTTTTAGCACACATTTTGGCAGATAGTCCAGGCTTCCATTTCTTAAAATGCAGTTTAGAGTTGCTGAAGAAAGCTGGTATTGAATTACGGATACAGAGGGTGGGCTGCAAGATGATGATTTTATATAGTCTGCCACCTTATCTGCTGTGCACTGGGGAAGGGCAGGAAACACCTGGCAGGAGCAGTGCCAAGATCTCAACAGCTGAAGGTCTTACACTGAGCACCCTGCAGGCGAGTGTGGACGTGACAGGAGCTCCTGGGGGAAATGCCACTCTTGCAGGAGCACGTGTGACAGTGGCAGGAATTCAAGAAGGGGTTGTATCACTGGCATGAACAAAATCAGGCTGTGCTACTAGGCTGTGTCTATGCCGACTCTTTGAAAACACATTACCGTGTTTTAAGAGGAAACTGGTAAGACAGCCATAATAAAAATTCACAGGAACTTGCCTTTATCACTTTCTGACCATCCTTCCCTGCTCAGCTGTTAGGCAGTCTACAGTATTATCTGAATTCAAAAGCCTCCTTCCCCTCAGACACAAGGGGGCATTTTAGCTCTCCAAGTGTCTTCAGAACAAACTGAGCCAGAGACCTGATTGGTGGCTTAGGAGGAAAAGGAAGACGACATAGAACAGTGCTTTTCCTGAATATTTAGTTCTAGCATTTCTACGGTTATCTGTCTTTTACAAAGTTCTTGAAATAACTTATTCCCATCACTTACATTACCTTCAATGGCAACAGGACAAGGATGTCTTTCCTTAACTGAGTCACAGCCTGAGTTATCACAAACTCCTTTTGCATTCTGAATATTTCAATTTCTCTTCCCTTTTCAAAATAAAAGCATGAGTAGAAATGCTTTTTCTCTACTACCAAATGAAAATTCAGTCAATCCTTCATTCATAACTCTATGCCTGAGATCTGTTTCTCTCTTCTTCACAGGATTCATTTACAATAAAACCTCAGGAAAGCTCCCAGTCACCAAAACACTACTGCTGAAATCCTCATCTCATTAGTCACAGTGACTGTGGACCAGCCTGTGAGTAAGCCTTTCATCACCTAACAAGCACACAGGCATACAAGCTGCCTTCACATTTTCCCTTTTGAAAGGGGGACTGGGAAAAGGAAAGTGACATAAAGCTACCACAAAAACAATCCCAAGACATAAGAACAACCTCACTATTCTCCCTGAAAATTTCAGTCCCATATTCCACTCAGCTCACCATGATCTTAAAAGTGGGTATTCCCAAGCATCATTGACCAGGGGAAGATTAGTGCAAAGGATTTTGTGCTGTGTCTGTGCACAGCTTACACTTTGAAGTTACAGCTTTTGTTAAGAGCTGGTTGGTGCTAAGTAGATACAACTAAAAGACACTCTGGAGCAGGGTACTGTGGGAAGATGTATACCTAAGTATTTCTTTCTTTACAAAACTAAGGAAGCTTTCAAATGTCTGAAACAGCAACAATTTAATGTTTCAAAGGTGCCAGGACAGAAATGGAACAAGTTTTTAAGATGAAGCAAGTTTCATAAGTGAATGGAAAACACACAGGATACAGGACAAAGCTCTTTGAAAACTAAAACCATATGCCATGTAAAAGTTTCAGTTACAAGACTCGAAATAATAGCTACAGGATATGTTAAGAACAAAACATAATGAAGTGTTGGCAACTCTTTACATACCTAACATTGCTTATCCCAGACCACACTTGTTTTGACGCAAGTTTCATAGTTTAAAAATTAAAAAATATAATTAAAAAATGGGTATGACCAGTTCAACATTCCCATTTTCAGAAAAACTATTAGGAAGGGTTTGGGTGAGTGCACAAATTATCACTGTGCTCCAAACAGGTAACTCTTAAAAATTGAGTTCAGTGGCAGCACTGGGGGGACACGGCTACATTGGAAATCGCAGGGGAGCAGACCATACTAAATTACATGCTGCTAGATTGCCTCTGATATCCAGGCTAGCTCATTTCTAGAGCTACCTGGTACCTCTAAATCATACTATACTCTATGCAATTTGCTTTTGACTATAAAAAAAGGTTAAAGGTTTCCATTTGTTCCATAAACTTACCTCATTACGCCCTTGCAGCAGATCAGGACCAAGTAGCTGGTGCATCTAACAGAAGGAGCAGACACCATTTCTTGGGTTTTTTCTCTCCCCACCCCCAAGTTCTCATGCTGACAAGTATCATGCTTCCAACATATACAATTACTGATAGAAAATAAAGTTGTTACAGAGTGCATTTGAAGTACCAATGGCTCAGAGAGACTGGGTGGGGTGACTACAGTACCATAATTCAGACATGGTGTACTTTCAACATCCATGAACAGAGGACTAAGTTTGTCAAGTGATATGTTTCAATTTTTTTTCATTTTTAAAAAGTCCCCCCCCATATCCTTCTAGTACGACCACAGCCACTGAAAAAGTAAGCGTACAGGTTCTCCATAGAAACACAAGATTTTAGAAAATACTGCATATACAACATGAACAGATGCCTTCCACGGGCTTCCAAAGAGGTTACTTATTTGCAAAGTCAGTACACAAATAAAAGATCACAAATGGTTTCTATTTTAAGGCAATCTCATGCTGTGCCATTACAAGTGCATTTTGCCTCACGCTGCAGAGGATGTACAGGTGCTCCCATTTGAGGTGTCAACATTTGGAATCTGTCAGTATACAAATTACTTCAATCATGTTTCTTTTTTTTCTTTTTTTTTTAAGGCCTCATCTACCATTTTTGGTTTGTTTTAAATAAAAGTATTGCATTTTACTCAAAAATCAAAATGAAAACTCTAAAATATGTAGTGAAAAATTCCTTCCATTTGCTTAAACAGAGCAAAAAGCTAACCTGGTGCATCATGGAGTTGAGAAAACAGCTTTGCTAGTTCTTCAGTGGTTTCCAGCTACACAAAGAAATTTCTAGCAAGTTAGACAGTTGTGCTAGATGACCACAAATACCAGCCCAGTTTCTGGAGGCTGTCATTTTTTCTAGTGTCTATAAGAAGTTTATTAGAAGCAAGTTCTCACTTGCAGGAGATAGATGCATATTATTAAATACACCTGAGATGGAGCAATCACGTTTTCAGTAAAAATTGACAAAGTTTCAGATATCAGGATTTATAAAGAGCCTAAAGCTCATTTTGTAAACTGCAATAAAACAAAAGGACAGTTCTTTTACACAGCTTCACCTAGTAAAAGGATTCTTTCTAATAAGGCATTAAATTAGTTCACTCTTTATGATCCTTTCTACCATGCTGTTAAACTTTTTCACTTCTATCTCCCATTCTCATTTCCAATTTCTGCACACCTCCAGTTTCTTTGCTCCAGTCTTCACTGGCAGAATGTAGCCAGACATAGTTTACAGACTGCCTGCAAATACAGGTTCATAACCAAGACTGGGTACATCCAACAATGCTTTTACACAGCTGAAGGATCCTTAGCAGGAGGATGTGGAAACCACTGAGAACAGTAACTGGCATCTTGTCGTATCGATGGCATCGCAGAGACTACCGAGCTTCTACATTCACATTTTAGTCCAAAACTGCAGAAGACTTACAGTAAATGAATATTCAAATATGTATTACTCCTTCAGATACACTCACTTCTATAGTTATCAAGTGTAACATTTCACCAGATACAAAGCTTCAATCTAGGCTCTAATAAATCCTCATACGCTGTGCTAGCCAAGCTTCTTCTGTCCTTTGCAGATGAAATCGAGTTACTTGCACAACTCGTTAGAAGATAGAGTGTCTAAGACACATGGCTTCTCATGGTCCCAATCTTAGCAGATTTTAATGCCACTGATGCAATATTCTGGAGAATCCAGTATGTCTCAGTTTTGGTTTTAGTCAGACTTGTCCTTTTTCTTTCCTGTTAAAGGCACTTTACTTGCAACAGCAGATCCTACAGCTGTAACGCCTCCAGCTACAGCAGAAACACTTCCTTTGACTAGACCCACTCCCACGGAAGGCACAGATGTGACCGCTGTTTTGGTAATTTCCAAGCTCTTCCCTCCAATCCAAGCAACACCCCCAATCGTGGCACCAACAGCTCCCTTTGTGACACTGAAGAGGCCACCAGTCACACGAGAAAGCATGCCAGCCTGTTGCTGCGGGTGGTCTTTGAGTGACCCTAAGGGAACAAACAACAAGCAAATCAATTTCAGCACTAGGATTTCAGCATTTTCAAAAGAAGTGTTACTTGTAAGTATTTCCTTTTCTAGCCCAACAGCCATTGCACAGTCTATACTTACCTTGCAGGCTGCTTTTCTTGGATGCTCATACAACACCTAGTCCCAAGTAACAAACAACAAGAAAATCAAGAAAAGAGCAAGTGGAACCATAGTGGGCAGAGCTAGGGAAGAAACAAACATGGAATAAAGAGGTGAGGGAGTCAGGAGCAGACATAACATGCTTGGAGGAGGACAATGAGTCTAGGAGGCAGTAGGAAAGAAAAATCAGCTCTAGATGCACTAGAGACCTTTGTCCAGCCCTGCCAACACAGACTTTCCACTGCAGCACACCTTAGGAGAAGCAGCAGAACAGGTCAGTCCCCAGCACCCTCACTGCTGACAACTTGCATCCAGAGCACAGATTCCAAGAGTCACATCCCAGCAATCATTGCCCCAAGATGAAAACCAGAGTGAGCAACTTTCCATGCACTGCCAATGTGTTTCTGATAATGTCAGGACTGAGCCAGGACTCCGAATTCATTAAAAAACTCTTAAGGTCAGAGTTCCTATGTGCATGCCTGGAACAATTCTGAAACAAAAGATGCCACCTTAAATGAGAGAACTTCCTACAAAGTTGACAAAAACGAAAACAAGGATACAGAATAGTGAAGCCCAAAGGAGCAGGAAATACTGAAAGTCCTTCCAGCTTACACTAGTCTCCTATTTAAGAAATTGATATAGATAACAGTAAGGGTGATGGAAACGAAAAACATAAATGACAGCCTTGTACTTCAAGCCATGTAATACCCTTGCTGGTTCATTCTAGGCCAGCAGCTTTCAACATGGGCATCTCCAGCAAAAATGCATTGCCAACACAAACGCACGGAGCAGAATTTCTATTTACATACAAAAGGCCTTTAAAGCATCACACTCGGAAGGAAGTGTGCAAAGTCTGCTATAAAATCCAGTGTCTACAGATTATTCACTAGGGAATTCTTGTGACCAGACTAATAGAACTTTGAACAAATTTGGTCAGAAACTGTTCCACTTAGCTGGTTCACTATGATCGGGATGAAATAGGCATGAAGTTTCATCCCACTGAATTTTAAGAGTTGATTTCAATGAATCAGAACTGATGTAAGCAAGAAATGATCCATCAAAACTAACTTTAAAAATAGTAAGAGATACAAACAAAAATAATATTTATGTGTTTTTCTTTACATTAGTTCAGGTAGCCAGTCCTTTGACAACATCTACTCTATTTCAGAAGTGTAAATACACAATGTGACAGTGTATAAATAACTTCTGGTAATGGCTAACACATTCCATTTCCATTCTGTTTGCATTGTCCATGAGGTCCAGCAAATGCCCAGAGCTGCAAAGTTTTATTGCCAGTTGATTTTTTTTCTAGGATACACATCCCCTGGTCTCCTTTTTTCTGAAGGCTGCATTTCCAAAGAGTACCATGCCTAAATCTATGGAGACTGGCTCAGTCACTTAGACATGGCGCTGATAACACCAAGGTTGTGGGCTGATCCCCCATATGGGCCCTCCACTTAAAAGAGTTGGGCTCAATGATCCTTGTGGGTGCTTTGCAATTCAGAGTACTCTGTGATTTATGGAGCACTGAGAAAATGACACAACTTCCCTATCCAGGAGTTGGCTCTACCAGGCTATCTTGCAGCCAGCTTCCCGCTGAAAGGAATCCAAGAACTAACAAGAGTTTGAATCAACTTAGGTTGCAAAGGTTGGAGCCACTGGCAAGGCAGAAAATTAACAGCATTAGAATGGAACTGCTCATAAAAAGCAGGAGCACAAAACCTCCTTCCACATGTTCTTTAAAGCCTTTGGGCGCCAAGCTTGTTGAGTGCAATGTGAACAAACTACAATTTCTATCTTTAGGAAAAGCTGCAAATTGGTTTTGGAATCGAGCTATTCCTCTAAGGAGTATTTTGGCAGCCTACTCAGAGAGATGATCTTGCCAGCATTGAACTGGTATCCTTCCATCCACATTATGGCCATCTTTCTATGATGGTGTATCACGTATAAGGCCTTGCACAACATTCAAAATGAGGTTGTTTTTCAAGGGTATTCCAATATTTTAACTAAACTCATAAGGCTTGAAGAGTGCACATGAACCAGAACCAAAAGAAAAAAGCCTCTTCAAGGATGGAGTTTACATTAAGATGAGCTATGCTTCATTCTACTCCCTCTAACTACACCAATTTTCTCCATCTATTTAGACTTCATATTCAGACTGGTTATTGTCATGCTGAAAGAAAACAATGTGCAGAAGATAATAAGTCTTATCTGCTCACAAATTTGAAATAAAACTTTGGAATAACCAGTGATGATCAAATTCTGCTGTTATGCTCTGAATCTGGAAAACCTAGTGAATATTCTAGGAAGATAAAAAATACCCATTTATTTCACTGTCTTACTCAATTAAAAATCCATTCTAGTTTTTAGACCACTGTTGACTTTCTATACATGATCTTCAACATGTATAAAACACAATTAAATCTTCAAGGCAAAAAAATATCCTAAGAACTAAGCAAACAAAACCCAGCCTTAAAAATTAGACTTGAAGGTAACACATTAAGGTGTAGTTTCCAATCAGGCATTTGCTATCAGAAATGCTTCTGGGATCTTAATACCAAAAGAGCAAGATTTTTTTGTCCTCACACCATGCTACTATAACAAGTTGAAGTATAATACAGCTGAAGAACCACTGTGACAGGAAAATCTACTTCTCCCTTTCCTCTCATCATCTTCTACTTGTGTATCCTGCCTAAGTTGTCAAGAATACAGTGAGTTATTCCACTCAACCCTTCCTGCTACAGTTAGTGGGTAATACTGTCGTTCAAATGAAGTAAATTGTTTGGTTATACAACATATAAAAGCTGAGGTGAAAAAAACTCCAGACCAACAAACAGAACTTTAAAGGGCCCTTATAAACTGAAGAGCAATGAACCAAGAAGAATTGTGACTCACCGACCTCTACATCCAACACATTTGGTTTTAAAGCAAGAGCCGACAGAACACACACAACCTATGTGCCAAGAATGGCTTTTGATCTAGTATGCTTCCAGTCACATTATGCAAACAGGACTCTGCTCAATCCTGCCAGTCCACAGCTTGGAAGAAACTCTGCTCATTTGCAACTGCATTTCCTCTCCAGATCTAATAACCAAATTAATATTCAGTTGGTTCAGGAGAACACGACATCACTTCATTAACGAAGTCAAGTTCGTACTTGTTTTTATGAAACCATGAGACTGTGAACAGTTAGAACCACAGTTAATTGTATGATGGAAGACAGTCTCCAGAAGCACTAATGAAGTTCTACATATTTTTAAACACATCTTGTTTAAAAGTCACAGGCACTATGAACACAGCAACGTGTCCAAAAATGAAGCTGGGCTCTTTCTATCTCACATAATGAACAGAAATAATAAATACCCATTAGACCAATTCATATCTCTGGAAACTAATCTGCAAATTAGGTCCTTCAGTAACTGCCCATCTTCTCTATAATTTATAGGTACAGTTGTTTACTCAGTTATATACAGTGGCCTTTTTGTAATCAGGATAATGCAGAAGTGAACAGTAATCCAAGCCCATCGCATGTCAGGAATGGTTTGTTTACTGTTACATAAAAGAAAGTTAAAGTGTTCATCTTGAAGATCCATTTTTTTAAGAGAGAACTGAACTTCTGAATCATTTACTTCATATGAAAACTAATACATACCTTCTGGTGGTTCATCATGAAGGTATGATGGGACTTCCTGTTGATTTTTGTCCATTTGATTCATTTTTGCCTAAAAAAACAAATTCACATGTGCTATACATCTTTTCTGGCAAAGCATAAATGTAATCCATTAATCCAAACTTCAAGTATCTTTAGTTCCACAAAGAGAACTTCTTTTTCATTATTAGATAAGCTAGCAGGTCCTGTCAAACTGCTCCTATTTTTATTATCAGACTGTGCTTTTGCATTCTTCAACCAGACTCAGTACTTGAAAAAGGAGCTCTCCATCTCATCAGCAGTCTTGGTGAGAGCTGCCATATCACACCGAGTGCATCTCAAACCTAAAAAGCAATCAGGAAGACAAGTAGGAAAACAAAACAGCAATACAACAGCTTATGTTTAAGTACTGAAAAAGAAAAGCCTAGTGATCATAGAGGTGGTGGCCACTAGAGAAACAACAGCAGCATGCCTGTGAGATCTGCTAGTACCTGGAAAGATGTTTGAAAAAAAAAAGTCCTTGCAGCATAATTTGAACACATGCCACAAAAACAAGATGGAAGAACAGCAACAGAAATGCACAATTTATCTTGTCACAGAACTGTATAAATGGTGTGGTGACAGCAGCAGAACTAGGCTGTTTTAACTCTACACAAACTTTCTGATGAAAACATTTCAGAAAAGATTTCTTTACACCAGAAGTGGTTCCCTAGAGCAGTTCTAGAGCAGCAGTGCCTGACAGGGGAAGCACAGGAGAAAGCTCAAATCAGCAGCTCTGCTTGCAGAATTTTTCCTCTGGCGAGGGAAGAAAGTAATAACCAGTCCAGGTATCCTTCCTACTTTCCTCCCCCACCAAAGCATGCCTTGATATTAAGTCCTGCCTCCTCCCCTGAATCTTCCTGCTAATCTTGCTTTCCCTCCTCAGCAGGCACCAAGGTCAGAAAAAGGAAAAACAAGTCGCATTACACCAGTCAGCATCCTTCTCTCTATCTGCCAGTGACCTCTTAGTTCTCTTCCCTCGGCACAAGTCTTTAAATAATTTAATTTCTTCCAGGAGTCAACAAGCACCACAAAAATAAGTCCTGCTTCTCTTGCTGTGCCCAGATCTCTCTCTACCTCCTCTGGGTGAGAAAGCAGTGGCTGGGATCTGAAGAAGGAATGCAGAGGCACGTGGGAAGACTCATCTGGAAAACAAGAGCTAAAACCCTCACAGTATTATTATGAATTTAAAACATCACAGTGAAAACTGGCACCCACATGCTAAATTATAGAACTTTGGATGAGAAGCAAGCCTAAATTGAATATAAAAGAGTCCTCCCAATCAGCACTAAAGGTATCAGTTCAGGGCTCAAAAACACAGTAGCTTTACACAGGAAGCTGAACAGGAAAGCAAGCAAAAATACCTGCTACTAGGATGGCCAATTTGATGGAAATGCTGAACAAGTACCACTCAAAAGTCAGAAATGCAAACATGGTAGCTAAGAAATAGAAAAGTATCATATGATATCCCCAGATGAGAGGAAACCACAAGGATCACTGAAGTCCAACTCCTGGTCCTGCAAAGGACAGCCCCAAGAATTATGCCATGCACCTGAGAGCATTGTCAAAGTACTTTTTGAGGTCTGTCAGGCTGGTGCTGTGACCACTTCCCTGGGCAGCCTCTTCCAGTGCCCAACCACAGTATAGGGCTGCCTTTTCCTAATATCCACCCTAAATTTCCCCTGACACAGCTTTATGCCATTCCCTTGGGTCCTTCCACTGGTCACCAGAGAGAAGAGATCAGTGTCCACCCCTCTGCTTCCACTCGTGAGCAAGTTGTAGAGTAGCAACACAGCAAACTGGAAGACTAAAACACATGAGGGCTAAAAGACAATTTTAAAAAGTATCAATTATAGAACTCCTTGTTATTTTATTTAATCACAAATAAGGGGGGAAAAATTAAAAAAAAAGAACCTGACCAATCACAGGGAGCGACTGAAGGCAATCAGGTTCTGGGAAAGGACCTGATTCAGATACTACGTGACTTCTTTGCATTCATCTAATGCAAGCTGGAAGAAATACAAGGTTATCATCCTCACTCTGTGAAGTCCCATGTAGGTTTGTTGCTTTTTTCCAACTTGAAATAACATAAAGCACTGTAAGAAAGAGTAGACAAAGAAACTGACAGGCCTGACATTATTCAATCAAAATATCTGTATCAAGATGAAGCAACTATGTTTCTAATTAACATGTGGCCATTTAAGTCATAAAAATGATTACCAGGAATGTGGAAGGAGTTTAACCACTGCCTTAGGGAAAGTCCTAAAGAGAATAAAATAAGTCAGAACCAAGCAAGTTTTAATTCAAACAAAGGAATGAAAAAGTGATCAAAACAGTTTTAAAGCAGACTCAATGGAGACAAATGAGTAAAGCCAGAGGCAAATAATTTTTTATAAAGAACTACCTTCACCAATTTATTTGAATCTAGACAGCATGGAACTACTGAAAGAACACCAGATTAAATTCCTTGTTTGAGCTTCCAAAATGTTTCTGTCAACAATTCCACATGACAGATTTGGAAAAGTTATCTAATCTTAAGAGGGCAGAGAAAACACTGTCAGGGATTACCAGCAAGTTTAGAGGGGAGTTGGAATAAGTTACCAGTTTTGGACGTAGGCAGAACTAGAAAGTGTCACAAGACTTCACACAAGGTTTAGTATTTTCTGCTATTGAGATGGTACCAGATACAGAAACCCTAACAGCAGATACAGCCCAGATGGATCCCCTAGAATCTGTGGTACATGACATAATACCAATATTTCATTAAGACAAGACTTGTCCAATAGATAGAGTTAGAGTAAAACTGGCAGACAAGACAGGTAAGAGAAACTTTCATAAATCTCCACAGTCTAGTTTAGACTGTCAGATTTGGTTTCAGTTCCTGCAAAGCTAAATGAGCAAAGCAACGTATTGGCAGGGGAATTTCACAGCAGAGTTTCTACTCTAGTTAAAAAGTATATTAATAAAAAAAAATAGAAGCACATATAAAATCACAGCACATTATACAAAGAGTCGTTCAGATCAGGCATTCTTTCACATTACCTTCCCTAGAACTTCAGAGTTATGAAATTCTTGACTTCAAGCTTCTCCTTAGAAGTTAGATGGGAATATTACACAATATATATAATCCACATGCACTGGTTTAACACAATTGCAACAGAAATATTTCACTCACTCGCAACTACAAAGACCCAAGTGGCCCATCTTCTGCAGCCCAGGCACTGGCATCCAGCTGCAATCAGACCCCAGAAGCCAACAGAGAACTACACACACCTGAGAACAGCAGCTAAGGCAAGTCTCTGTTGGTAGGACTGAGTTTGTTCTACACCGAAGAGAGCCTTCAGGGATTTGCAGACCAGAAGGTTGAAAACTACTGTATGATGGGTGGTTCTACAGATCCTAGAAGCACTCCAGGGATGTTAGGTGGGTGGTTGGACTGGATGATCTTGAAAATCTCTTCCAACCATGATGATTCTATGATGCTGCAAGAGATGTGCCCAACCAGCCTCTAGGTTTTACTCACTGTTCTATGATATCAGTGCAAGGGAACACAGAATCACATCACTGTCAGAAAAGGCTCACAGCCTGACCCGAAACACAGCTCGGCACATAAGACCTCACCAAGCACAATTCAGGTCCTTTTGCTTTTCTGTATAAGCTCTCCAGGGAATCACAGAATCAAGACCAAGATACAACAAATGACTCCTACAGAAAATTTTCAAATATCTACGTTCCAGTCTGCATTAAGCATCCTTGTATCCAATTTAACACGTCAGGAGACTTGTAAGATTCTGAAAAGTGATCCAAAAATCCTGTGTGCTAAACAAGGTTTAGCATATCTAGTGAACAGGATATGCACAGGAGCATGTTTTAAACCTGGCTCCCCTCCAGAGATTTAAGATGAGTATTTCTATTGATTGGAGGTCAAAGGCCTGGAATAACTGCTTGGTGGCAGATTACTTCATCCAGTCCCCAGAGCAAGAGGGCGGGAATATAATTTTTATCTTCAAAAACTGGAGACAGATAAACAGAAACCCCTCACTACATTTTACCTAATGCCATGAAGGTGAAAGCACTCAACGCCTCCTTTGACTATTAAGATCTAGGTTTGTATGTCCTGCTTTGCATCAGAATCCCCTGGATACAAGACTGCAGTGTATCCTAAGGGAGGACCCTGTTCAAGCTTTCTCCAGAAGATGCATCCCCACAAAGAAGAAAAAAGCAAAATTCATGAGACCCAACAGAGATTACAACTCAGCTAAAATCAAAGGCAGTGCCATGGAGATGCAAGTGTAAGACTTTTGTGCGGAGTTAAGTCATTCAGACATGCTATAGGTTAAGGAGCTTTGGAAACTGGGAAGCTGCAGATTCAAAGTCCCCATTATGCACTGAATCATTGGTCACAATGATTACCAGTACTGCAGACGTATGCAACAAGACAAAGATTTATCAGAAACCCGAACTTTGGAACTCTTCTGATACGTTTTTCAGAATCTTCTTCAAAGTACAGTAAGACTGGCCAGAGAAAAAGGGAAGAAGAAAGCAAGCAAAGAGATCTTTCTTTGGCATTTTCATCCTGTGATGCCAAATTCACAGACATTTGTGTCACTGCAGAAAAGCCTCCAGCTTCATTTAACATCTTCATTAAATGATGACATGGAATGAGGCAAGATCTCCATGAGACCCAGCAAAATGCCTAGGGACAGTCCTGAAGCAGAAACCTATCATACCACTGGCACACTCCAGTTTCCTTCTTCATCTGTGTTTTCAAAGGTCAAGAGGTGGAAGCAAACCCAGCTCTTAAAAGAGATTTCAAACAGGGATAAATGCAAACTACTTCTTGGGGGTTTTTCCCCTGTGTGCTCATGAAGATGCTATTCATCCAAGAGATAAGGGATAACTTCTCATCTTTCTTAACAACACACTGAAATAAATTATAGCCTTCATACAAAAAAAAAAAAAAAATTAAAAAGAAAAACGAAAGCCACTCAACTGATTTGAAAGAAAACACACTTCCATATTGTCAGAATATGAAATACAGAGAAAGCTTAAATGTTTTACCCTGTTGTGAAAAAAAAAAAAAAAGAAATTGTTTAGAAGAGGGTTTTTAATTCAAGAGCTAGTTGTAACATTAACAGTGTTACAAGATCCTAAATGAAAGCACCAAGAAACTCTGGAGGTAATGGCACAGGTACACATACATTCACGTCAAAGCTGATTACAATAAAACTTACTCACCAAATATATTCCCTTTGTGAAGATTTCTAGTTAGTTGTTTCCACAAAAGTATTCTGCAAACACCTGTGAGAAAGGCAGAAGGTTAATGACATTTTATGGAACAGCAACTGTCACATACCTCCCATGGGTGTACGGTGGGAAACAGGAATACAAATCCCCACAGTATGGAAGAAGCACACTTGGTATGGCCTTAAGATACCACATTTTTAGAGATTTATGTCACTAAAACATCATTTCCTTCTGGGCAATGGAGATAATTTTACTAGCTCTGTGTGCTGCCATGAGGATTGCTATGAAGCACAATAATCCATGTTAAAACACAAATGCTTCTTAATGAGCCTGCAGCTCTTGGACAGTAATTTGTGTAAAGTTTTAGCCTTCCATTGAGAAGTGGGCTCTAACCATTACAGACACGTAACTTCCCAAGTTTCGGTGGATGCTCTTGGTGTCTTTCTGACTTTACAGACAAAAAGCCCTTCTGTCTCAGCACAGCAAACCTGGTCCAAGCAGCAGCCAGTGAAAACTCGTTTGTTTCAATGCCACTGCTCAGATACTTGTGGGCAGCAAGAAACAACCCAAGGATGGGGCCAATTTCAGCTGGCAGCTTAATGCTGCTCCAGACAGCTGCAGCAGCAGCAGCAGCCAGTACTGGAACTATTCACCTGACAGAGCTGCAAACAAACCCATCTCCCCATCTTTTCCACCACAAAGGAAGTTATCTTCCTTCTGGCAACCAGCTATGCAGTTAGAAAGCCTGGCTAGAGAGCTGATGGAAAGCAAACAACCCTTGCCACATGCACAGCTCCTCTTCCACTCTTTCAGCAGCTACAGCAGATTTCTGAATGAACCTGATGTATTTCACATACCCAGAAAAAATATTTTTAGGTATGATAGTTTAAGAAATAAGTTTTTGGAAGAGCAACAGCACTCTACTCTCCAAATTAAACAAGGAAATAAACATGAAGCCAAAAAAGGCAATCCCACCCATGGCTGCTCTTCAGGGTACTGCTTCAAGCTGTACAAGCAATCCCTCACTATCAGCTTTGCTGCCTTATTCCTTGGATTAGGGCTTGTAACATGGCACAGGTAAGTGTGCTCAGTGCTCTTCGTTCTCTCAAACACAACCCTCAGAGCACGGCCAACATGGAAATGTGTATTTCAGTCTGTTACTGCAAGGGAGACTTGACTGAGCTTCTGCAAGAAGAGTCAGCGCTAACAGCACTGAAGTAAAACAACAAATCCAGGCATGTAGAAAGCATGTAGCTAAAAACCAAGAGCATAGCTAGTATTTCAATAAGCCTTCTGTTTAAAATCCAAGTTTCAAAATTCAAATTCATATACAAAGCAAGACTGGCTTGGAAGCAAGCATGCCCACTTCAAATGAAAAAAAGACAGCATTTTCAAGTAAAGACCCCAGGAAGCTGATCAGAAGTTTTCAGGTATGAACCATGACTTACTTCCAAGCCTACAGCATGCAGACAACTTCATCCAAAAGAAGTTGCCAGAAGTAATGAACATAACAAGCTCACAGTATGCATGATACTGAACATAGCTGGGAAGGTAATGCAACATATCAGTATTAAAAAGCAAACACACACCACAATTAGAAGCAAAAGAGAGGTGTAGTATCTCGTACAAAAAAAACCCCTTAACTCTGCCCAGGACATTACTATATCATATCTACCATGGATGGAGAATCCACCATTTCTCCATCACTGCCAACTAAAATATAGATCAGGGTCCAGAAGAGGCTCCAGGGAACACCTGACGTTGGCAAGCAAGTTTTCTTTGACGCAATGATTTACAAGATACAAAATCAGAGGTGGCATGAAACAGAACTTCCCTTTTCTAGTTCTCCAAAACTGGTTCCTAAGAAGCACATAGTAAATTCCAGTAAGGTGCATGGCACAGCTTCAGAAAGACCATGAAAACTCCCATTTTACCAGTTCTCTCATCCTCTGCCTCATGCTAGCTCAGTTTTCAGCAGAGCCTTCCCCATTTCTTCTTACACTTTCCTAAAGCTTGAGCTCCAGATCAGTCTCAGACCTCCTTTCCCAGAAGACCCTCAAAGACAAAACCTGACTGTGCCTAACAGCCAGTGATAAAGCAGCTTCTGAACTTCCCTGCCACCTCTGCTAATGAAATAAAGAATCTTCTCCCTAACATCCACCACCTGTTTGTTGGCTCCTACCTGACATTTAGACCTGGACAAGAACAACTTCTCAGTTTGTGCTTTTGCAGTGCTGTCTGTTTCTATGCAGAGGATGCAACGCTAACTTTTCTGAATGTTTAGCTACAGTTTAACAGAGAGCTTTACATGATATGCTGGATAGCATTTACTGAGCAGTCTTAAAACTGATGTGCATACAAACCAGTATTTACATGCTAAATTAAGCAATCTTGTACGTACCCCTCCAGTTATACAGGGGCATGCTGCCTGAAGCAACACAGTAAACACACTGAAAAAAGCTACATGCACTTGCTATTTATCTTCCTTACAGAGTGACATCCTGATTCAGAGTTCTCATTTTCAGCCCAATTATGAGCAGAAGGAAGCATTTAATTGCATCCACAGAGGCTGTCTCTGCGGTTCACACAATGACCAGAACTAGGCGTATGGCTAAAATAACTTGCCTTTATTTCCAGGCCACACCACATAAACGCCTGGGCTAGGTCAATGTAGAAAGCTAAGCTGGTCCCAAACAGTTCACAAAAAAACCCCTCTTCGTATGCTACTCCGTCAGGCTGGACTCGAGAGACATGGATGAAACAAAGAGCATGTTAATACAGCAAACATCCGAACACTTCAAAGTTTAAAAAGAAGAAAACCCGAAACAAAGCTTCTCCTGGGTCGGAAAAATTCACGAGGCAGAACAAGACCATCCAGGAGCCAGGCTGAGGCGAGCACGGCTCCCTCCGCTGCCCTCCCTCCCAGGTGGGCGAGGGCCGCTCCTCCATGGGCGCTCGGCCCAGGGACAGTGGTAGCGGCAGGACAAGCAGCCCACCCTGCCCGCGGCCCCGCAACGGAGAAGCCGCTCCACACCGCCCTAGGGCGGCCCAAGCCCCGCAGTGCCCTCCGCGTCCTCCCGCCGCAGCTACCTGCGCGCCCGGCGGAGCTCCAGAGGCGGCCCGGCAGCGACCCCCGCCCGAGTGCCCCGCCGGGCCGGCGCGGGCACCGCCGGCATCTCTGCGCAGGGCGGCGGCACTGACGTGGCAGCCAAGGCCGCGACGGAGCCGCTACGCCCGGCCCGGCCCTCCTTCCCC
>VXAC01002507.1:623167-668672 GCA_013399225.1 Rhipidura dahli
GCCGGCCCCCGCCCCCTCTGCCTCCCGCGCCGCCGCCGCCCGTGCCCGCCCCCTCAGAGGGGCCGCGCCCCCCGAGGCCCTGCGCAGGCCCGGCCCGACCCTCGTGGACCTCCGGGGGTACCTTCTCCCGGGCACGGCTTGGGTCCTGCGGGGCCGGGCACGGAGGTGGAGGAAGATGCCGGGTAGCGGCAGGGCTGAGGAGAGGAGGGAAGGGGTGCCGGCGTTGCCGTAGCTGACCGATGTTTCGGGGTGCAGGAGAGGGGCTTGTGGTGCTCACTTGGGCTGGGGAGCGTCTCGGCCGAGAGATCCTGGAGAAGATATGGTCCCTTGGGGCACCCTGCCCGTGCTGTTGGCATAGCGGGGAGGCTGCAGAAACTCCCTGCAGCTCAGGGCAGCACAGTCCGACAAGGAACTGCACCCAGTCCAGTGCCAGCGGCGTCTTGCGGAGCCATGACGCTAATCCCAGAGATCTGTGTTTATGTTAAGCAATATTTACATTGCACCCTTTATCCCAGCTACTGTTTGAGTGAGCTGAGCTTCTCACATGGCACCTGTAGAGAATAAATTCGTGGTAGTCATGGTTTAAGGGCATGACTTTATAGGTAACTGCACCAATGAGGATAGTTGGGGAAAGACAAGTTTTCTGATGCTCACTCCCTCTGGGACTTCTCCATGTATATCCCGAAGGATCCCTGGGGATGAACAGTGACTTTGAAGTTGGTTAGGCGATGAAGTGCTGGATGGCCAGGGGAGAGAGGAAAGGCACAGGTACTTTGAGTTTAGAAACAGAACTGCTCTCAGAAGCACAGAAATACTAAATACCTTATAGAATGCTTCACAAGTTAAGAAAAGTTATGTATACAAAATACCACCTCTTCCTCCTCCAGCTGTGCATCAATGTAATCTATCAGAGCACTGCTGCATGGGCTCAGAGGAGTTTGCTGATAACAGGGACTTGGCATTCCTGACCTGCTGAACGAAAAACATCCATATTGTCTTGTTTGGATCTGAATGGGTGAAAAAACATCAATGTAGGAGAATCCAAGGGAAAAGCTGAGGGTGGTGTCTGATAGGGAGCACACCATGGATTCTGTCAGGATATGGGAGACACACAGAGTGCACCAATTAGTCATGTTCTTTGGAAATAATACTACACAGACACACAGGAGTTTCACTGTGGGATCTTGGTTTCCGTCTGGGAGGCTGCGACTCTCTGAACTCAGTGTTTGCAGGGAATGTTTACTATTTAGTGTTTACCTGCCTGGTTCTAATAGACGACACCTGCAACTGTTGACATATTTTTGGTCTTTGAGATAAGGATATTTTCTTATAGCTGCTATTCATCCCTTGCCCTAAGGCCCGGCTGTACACAGTGCTTTCTATACATGCTTTCTATACTTGCTTCAAATGAGAGGCCTCTCATGGCAGCAGAAAGAGTTGCTGCTTGAGTATTTTTTCTGTAATAGAGATAGTCACTCAAACTTTACAGCACAAGGCATCGAAGAATGTTTTGCCTCCTAGTAACTGAAAATGAAAGGCATCACAGAGATTAACAGCTTTTCTTTTTAAACACCGAAGGACTTAAGATAGCACCGGACTTGGGTCGGTTAAGTGTTTTGCTGAGCCAACAGAAAGAGCCACAGAAAGAGCCTTGTAAAGCCACAGCTACAGGGAGAAGAGTCTCACTGACAGGTGTAATGACTGAAATAACTTCAGGCTGACATGTCTGCAGACAACAGAAGAATGAGCCTGTTACTGTGTCCCTGTTACTTTGCTGAACTAACGCTGAAGCTGAGGGAAAGGTTTTGGTTGCAGAGGTGTTGTCGTTGTGATTTTTTTTGGTCTCATTTAATCTTTCATTCATTGAACATTTCCTTTATAAATAGGCTCAAAGATGGTCCACTGTTGGTATATTCAGAAAACACTTCTTAAGTATTATTGAATCTTTCTGAGAGATAAATAACATGCTTTCACTGGAAATAGCATGTCATTACCTCCTTAACAATTTTAAAATGGAAAAAAGACAACATTCTGTCTTCCCCTGTGGAGGAGTGGTTCCATCATTTAGATTATAGGTTTTTACATTTTGTCTGTGAATGCACTATGATTATAGATGCAGAAAATAATTGAAGTAAGGTCAAAATATATACATTTTGTATTCTGTTGTGAGGATTGTGGTTGTTTCTGCTGCAGTAGCTGTGGGGAACTTCAGCCAGAGTTGGAGTTTTATTGTGTTGGGTTCAATGTAGACCTAGGAAAGAGCCCTAAAAGAAGTCCTCTCTCAGTGCAGAACTTAATTTAAAATGTGACTAATGTCTCCTGAATTCCTCGATCTTGCAGTTCCACTTTCCTGTTGTAGGTAGCCGTTGTGAAAAGTCAGAGCTGTGGGGTTTGTGTCTGGTACATGTCTGGTGAAGCCTTCAGGCACGTGACTGACAACAAACTCCAGCTGAACTGTTTGCTCAACAGTGGACCTGAATGGGGAAGGCAACAGGAAAGCTTCTTGAGATGTTCTGTTATATTTGATCCATTTCTAAAGATTCTGAGGTGGAGCAGCCAAGGCCAGAGATGGACCTTAGGGGATGCCATCTCCTGACTTGTATGCCATGAATACCACCCCATCGCAGATCCATGCCTGTGGTGTAGTGGAGAGGGATTAGGCAAGGACTGTACTTTTGCAAATTTCAAATATAAATCTACCTTGGGGCTTAAAATGTGTTCCCTGAGTAGATAAACTAGATTAATAGTGTGTTGGAAGGAGGGAGGGAGGGAGGGAGGGAGGGACGTTAATATCCAACATTTGTTGGTAGTGAGGCTGCTGGCTGATTTACTGCTGACAAAATCAGGCAGGGATGAAAGAGCAGCATGCCCCACTCCAACATATATTCATTGCATATGAAGAGACATGCTTGGTTAAGCGTGATGCCTCACCTGCAGATGCATCTCGTCTCATAGAAAAGGAAACTGACTGTCTGATAGTCCTGGGTGACTGTAGCATGTAAGAGAAGTGAGTTGGTTGTGCAATATTTTTGGCTGAGGGGCCAAGCAGTAACAGATCAAACGTACTACTGAAGTACCACAGCAGTGCCAACAAAAAAAGCCAGAGTATCCTCCTTCCTTTTTGCTAAAGATTTATATTAATACAAATTGTAAATAAAAAATAACAGATTTTTTAAGTCTTGGGCTCTTAAATGTTTGGAGGTATCTTTTTTGTTACCTGTGCACACACAAGTTCAAGATATTATCACAATATAATTATATACTTAAAAAAAAATTATCAAGAAACATGGTTTTGCAGACTGTAGTCAGCACATTACTGAGCCATTAAGAAAGTGGTTCCAGCAGCAGAATTATTAATGAGTTGGTTTCAAGTAGTGTGTGCTTTGTGATTACTTGGCACTCTGCCTCAGTTTAATTAAGATTTTAAATTTACATAGTGCTATTCAACCATGTGTTGCACTAGTGTTTACAAAATGAATAGATTTAATTGTCTTCATTTTATAGGTCAGGCCACAGTGTCATTTTGGGGTCAAGGGACAAGACTGAAGCCACCCATCCCCTGAAGCAGTCTGGATCTGTTGCTCAACCTGCAGGGTGGCATTTCTTCCATACAACTGAGAAAATGATTGGGTGGACATTGACAAACCCAGAACAAAACAATTACAATAATATTATTTAGTAGAACCATTGTATCTGGTTTAATGTATTCACTGAGATTTGCAAAGATCACAGCAAAGCTTCATATCTCTAGAAGTGCAGTGGCCAATTAAAAAATTTACCTTTGACAGGAAAATGATCAAAAAAATTGAAGTGGTTTCTCAGAGCCTTAAAGAAAAAAGAAAGATAATCACATAATAAGAAACACTATTGTTCCTTCTATCACAGTCTTCATATTATCAGCAATTATTTGATGTTCTAATCTTGCAAGCCTTATGAATATGAGCAGTCATGAGTAGCATGAGCAAAGTTTGCTGAAACAAATGAGCCTGGAAAGGTCAGATCCCTGCCTTGAATAAATAGGTACAAATGACAATATTGCTGTTTAATCTCCTAGGTGTGGTGTGCTGCACAGAAGTGCAGCAACTCCTGTGACATTTTGGCTTTTTACTCAATTTTAAATAAAATGTCCTTCTTGCTGTTTCCCAGCTGTGTGCTCTACGTGCTGGTGTGTTTTCATAAGCTTTTTTGTTCTGTTTTACGCAGGTGAAAGGTTGAGTGAGTTATGAGTTGGGTGTGTGTTCACCCACTTTCATAGCGTAACCTCCAAAGAAAATTGTTGGCATGGGAACCTTCCCCAAGAGGTTGACATTTAAAATAGCACGCTGTGCTTAGCATGAAGTCACTCCTCAGGTTTATCTCTGCCATGCCTTCATTTTTGTTATGAAATAAAACATTAACATTATCAGATTTACAGATCTACACAGCAAGAAGTCCTTCCATGTTTTTGAGGTTACAAACAAAGCAAAGATAAAACCCAGGCATGTAAAGGCACTCAGCACCTATTTACTTGCTGTTCTCTCCCAAGAGGTCTCTGCAGAGCTGAGTGGATGCCTTCCACCAGTTCAATTAGACATTCAGCTCCCTGCTCTGCTTTCGTGTTCTTCCCAGTGGGCTGATGAAACACACAAGCATTTGGAAATTCAGGAGGGACCTCCAGACTTTGTTAAAGCTATTTAATTATTGGGTAATAGATGACCAAAAGCTGTCAGGTCCTTTTGGTACCTTTCAGAGGTGGCAGCATAACAGAAAAGCATTTGGCAATGTCTTAAGGTCCAGTAAGTGGTCTGATCACTGCCAGCTCCTAATCAGAAGAGCCAACAGCTTGCCAATGGCTCTCAAGTTGTGCATATCACCGTAGTGGTGCACCAGAGACTCTTTTTGATGTTATTGTGTTTATTCCTACAAATGTAAAGACAAGTACAAAACAGAGAATTGTAAAACAGGTGTAGGAACACTCACAAAAAGTACCTTCATGGCTATTTTGTACTACAAGTCACCCACTTCAAAGAAAAAATAAGATCCTATTGACACTGCTAAGAAGTGAGTACTTGATGACAGAGCTTTCTGATGCTGTGCTTGATCTCTGCCTGACCACTCCATACCGACAGCTGGCATACTGAGTGGATGAAAGGAACATTCAAAAGTAAAGGAAAAAAAGGATTTCACAAACCCCAGACTCAAGACTCTGAATTTTGCCAAATGCAACCCCATACACAGCTAGATCTAAATTCTGCACAATGGTTTTGAACCCTTCTTCACTATGTGGAGTATAGTTTTCTTCCTTCCCCCAATTTTTCAAATCAAACCCTATAATCCCTTTAATTCTTTTCTCTCTTCAAGAAAAGAATAAAAATAATAACAGTGATGATGATGGTGGCATAATTAATTACTTGCATTTTAAAGCACTAACTCACTCCTGTAGAGGACACAGAACACCCTTTTTGTGGGGGAAGGAGCTGATGGGATTGACATCCTCGCTTAGGGGACTTCCCAGTACAAGTCTCTGTGGAGCAGGGAGCGGCTGGTTATCAGAGGTGGTGTGTGGCCAGCCTGAACTCCAGCAGTGGGAGCTGCAGCTTTGCCAGGTCCTGCCATGGGTGATTTGGAAATTCTTGCTGTGCTATGAGGACGAGGAGTGGGAGGGACAAAACATGGCTGTGGGCTTGGGGTTACAAGGACTTACAGAGTTTTTATCTGCCATGCAGTGCACTCAGTGACTTTGCAGTTCTGCAGTCCTTTTCCCTTCATTAGTCATATCCCTTCGTTGATCCCTCATTAACCTCTTCCCATCATTAGCTACGCTGTTGGCTCTGACCCTGTTTTAGAGTTCGGGCACTAAATAACAACAGGCTTCTCAGCTTGCTTGGCTCTGGGTCATTTGCAACAACACAAAGTGCCTAGAGTAAAAAAGAAATAAAGAAAAAACCTCCTTCTAAGAAGAACTGTGGAATGGGGAAAGCCTCACAAGAACTGATCATCCGTGGAAAAAATATAGTGTATCATATCCACTGCACATTATGAGGAGTATGATGGAGGTGGTGTTTCTTCATGCATAGTCCTGAGACAATTATCAAACACATAGAAAGGAATATTCTGACTACTTTTTGATTATGAAATGACAATATAGTAATTCTGATTATAAACTACAATCACAGTCTCTAAATTCACCCTAGCATTTCTAGGCAAAACCACCCAAATCAGTCTCATTTCTATACAGATTAAATTACACACCCTGGTCACACACCTTCCTCTTTGGGAAGGTTCCCATGCCAACTGTTCCATCCACGCTGACATCTTACAGTGTCTGGAGTAATGCTATGGAGAGAGAGAATGAGTTGCCTGTAAATCTTAACAGCTCAGGAGCCAGAGGGCATGAAAGGGCTAGCTAAACCCATCTGATGTTTGGTATTTTTCAGATCCTGAGAGTTTGGAGGTCTATGTCAAATTTGGAAAAGTTGTGCCTTCCACTGCTGCAGTAAAGGGCACAAACCCAGAGCAATGAAATCCTCTGGGCTGAACCTGGATTTGCTGGCAGAACCCTTTCCATGCAGCATTGCATGTGAGACAATGCTCTATAATGGATATAAACTTATGTGAGGATTAGTACATCCAAACATGATATTCAGCAAAACTGCAAGCAGAGATGCCTTTTATTCCTAAGTAACTAAGCCCTGATGATATAAAACATTAAACAAATCCAATGCTGAAGCACAGAGATACCCTTTAAAGGAGGGCTTATATAAGCTCAATTCAATTCTTCTTCTATTGATGTGAGTTGAGACACAGAATAACGTGAGTGGCTCGTGCCAAGATGAAAAATGATATCTGACCTTCCACATCCATCTTCAAGGTGGATAGAGGGTCCATATTCTTTAGTGCCGGCAGATGGCATCCATACACTTCGGGATCCCTGCTCCACACTTCCCATTGCAGCAACGCAGCGTTTTCCTTTCATTGGAGGAGCCCGAGTCCCTCAAATGAGAGTATCTCCCAAACTGGTAAACAACTTTGCTGTTATAAGGGTCGGAGTATTTCCTGTACATTGCCCAACCTGGTAAGTTATTGGGCTGTGAGGATTAGATCTGTTATCTCGGAGATTAAAATTGAAGTTAGATCTCACAGAAATTAACTACTACACACAATGTCATTTGCAAGACACTTTGATAGAAGTTGGGAGGATTCTATGCAGCTGCTTTCTTGCTCTTTCGTATGAACTTTTTAAAGCACTTTCACTCTTCTGAGTTCTTTGGATTAAGCAGAGTATAGAGATCATCTAGAAACCCAAAGATTTTACAAGCTAAATAATTGCATCATTTATCAAGTATTGCCATGGACAGTTTGCTTGGACGAAAACAGCACAAAGCTGCTTCAGAAGAAGTAGTTTTTCAAGACTGAATGTGAGACCAGAAAAGATACTATTGTGTTCCTAGTTTTTCAAGATTCACAGAAAACAGAAAGAAATAGCCAAGGTTTGACTGGTCAGCTCATTTCCACTTGCATAGCAATGAATCTCAACAAGAGGAATTAAAGATTAAAACAATTTTGACATGACAAGTAATGCTGATAACCTACTAGAAAGCAAAATGATTGATGGGTCTCACAGAAACCAACCAAACAGACTCCAAAGGACAAACTGAGTATTTGAAACACTCGTAAGTGTAATACAAGCATACATTATTTCTGCCCTCTGTTTATCTTCAAAAGAACACAGTAATGAGGGAAACCTACATTATTCCAAATCTTTTTGGAAGTGAATATTTCATTAACTTTAGCCAGTTCCAGATTAGACTGTGCGTGAGCACAACTCACAAAGTCAAATGCCAGACTGGAAGAAAAGAAAAGCTGCCTGGAACTTGCTGAAGATGTGTCTTGGTAAACCCCATGTTACTGTGAAAGCTCTGAGTGGAAAACCTGTGATGGAACGGAAAGTGAACAGTGCAGTACTGGTGCATAGAGCTAGATGGCTGCAATGGCACACTGAGAATGTCCAGCTTTGCTAATTGATTGCGGATGGACTTTTGTTTTGTATTTTGCTTCATGTAAAACAATCTTTTCTGTCTTCATTTTCTTGACATTTTTATTATGTACAAACTCCATCTACTTTTGTCATCTGTTTCTTCTAAATAAAGTTAATCAGCTTTAAGATTTGCATCAAGTGGCTTTGAGTAATGACAGTTTTAAGTCAAGACTAATTTTTAAGCAAAATGTTCAGCCTATATTTTTTCTACATAGCTGCTTCTTTAACTACAAAGAACAGAGAGAAGTTGAAAAAAACTAAGGTAACTACACATATTTAGAGAAATACCTTTTTTAGAAGGAATTTTCTGGCAGGCAACTTGTTTTTACCATCATTTTATAACCTTGCAGAATATTATCTCTCAGGAACTCTCTTATTACCTTAGGCAGTAAATTGGCACAAAAGAAACTTAACAAAAAGATGAGCGAAGTGTTGGCGGGTGTGGGAGGGGGAATACATCTTCATAGCTTACACAGGCATTTCAGAAATTTTTTTTGGGGAAGGGGGTTGTTCTATGTTAGTTTAAAAGATTAAAGTTTGCAATCTGCACTAGAGGAGAGTTCTTGCTAAAGTCTGTATACCAAAGCTGGCTGTGAATTGAAGAACTGTTGTAATTAGATTACTGTAAATACAATAAGAAACTCACTCCTGGTGGTCTGGGGAGGAGTGTCATAGGGCACTGGAGAATTGTGTTGGCAGGATTTGGGACAGTTTGACTGAAAGCAGAGAATACAATCTCAAAATCCTTTTAATCTTCCCCCCACCTCCCCAGTTCTTTGGGGATTTGTTTGTCATTAAGTAACAGTCAAAAGATTAAGGAAGTATAAAATGACATTAAAGCTCACAAGTACTTCTATAAAATTATCAGTGCTAGTGTAGTCTTCAGCAGGGTTTGCTTCTGCCAAGGCTGTCTAGAGGCAGGCAAAATGGAAAGAAAAGAGGCAGGCAGGCACAAAAGCGAACGCCGCGAACGTGGGCTGCAGCGGCCGTTGTGTGCCTGTGCTGCGAGCGCGGGGCCTCGCGGAGCTGTTGCTATGTGTCTGGGCTCAACAAGCTTCAACTTTGCATGGCCCATGCTAAACTAATTTGAGTCAATTTGTCTACATCATTTCAACAATCGTCCTGTGCATTTTGAATCGTACATACAACACTGCATGATAAAGGCCCACCGAGCAGATGCCGACTGCTCATTCTGCCATGGCCGGGCTGTTGCTAGTTCTTCACCATGGTTTCTTCATATCCTAGTGACAATGTTAGTTTTTCCATGTTGAGGTTAAGTCTGTGCCTGGCTAGTTAAGACTTTTCTTTACAGAGGACAGCTCCTATAACAACTGCCAGCTCTAAGCATGACCTTTAAAAATGAAATGAGGGAGTGTTAACGGGAAGGTTTTTTTTTTCTTTAATCTCCCAGGGGAGTTCAAAGGAATACAAGGAGATTTTGCAAGCAAAGTTTTAAGCCTGAACAAAAAGAGACACCAATATCAGAAGATGTTATCATAGGAAAGCTGATCTAACCTGCTTACAATTAAAGAGTTTCCATGTAATGGGTTTTGACTCACTTGTAAACGTGTACTTTGTAAGAGAGTTT
Organism: Rhipidura dahli; assembly: GCA_013399225.1. Taxonomy (NCBI): domain Eukaryota; kingdom Metazoa; phylum Chordata; class Aves; order Passeriformes; family Rhipiduridae; genus Rhipidura; species Rhipidura dahli. The sequence continues at coordinate 632,773 of VXAC01002507.1, forward strand.
TATTTTTGAAATTGAAATCAAACAAGAATAAAGAATTAAAGCAGCTCCAGTCTGTGCCTAGGTAATGTAACAGGACTGATCTGCAGCCAGTGCAAATCAGGATAGCTGCAGAGGGAATTAGCTGCATGATCCCATTTTCTACCAGCTAAGGATTTAGACTTTGAGAGCATCATGTTTGGAAAACTCCAGTATTTCATGAGTAAAAGAGCAAGAAGGAACAGTAAAAAATATACCACATTCTCATGTGCGATAAACCCCTGAAAGAGGCATTAAAGTCCATGTGTTCTGCAGGGAGACAAAGCCTATAATTAACGTTTTTATTATTCTTGGATTGGCTTGATAGTTTCTCTGCAAACCTCTGCTGAAAAAGGATTACCTGGTGAGTCTTGCCAGTCTGAGCCCTGGATAACTCCAGGGACAGGGTGGTTATTTTTCTCCCTCTCTAATAAACTATTGAGGATTTCTTGCTGCACCCACTAAATGTGATAGCCATTTTCCTATAGCAAACTTTGAGATAATTTTCAGTTTTGACTGTGTTTCCAAAACAACATAGCTCTGCCCAAATTGTCAAAATCTTAGACGGGATTAAACTTTACTGGTTATGGGTTTTTTCCTTTTTTTTTCCTTTTTTAATTTAAGATATTTAGGGTAGCCTCTCTGAGTTAACCAAAATTTTATCCTGATGAAAAAGAAACAAGGATATACTATCTAAGGAGTCACTTTTTTCCTGTCATGGAAAAATGACAGTGAAAAATCTTTCAGTGAGGTCCATGTTTTGGGAAATGTTTTAATGCAGAGGCTTTTCTTTTTTTTTTTTAATTAATGTTTGCTCTCCAGATGATAAAACCAGAGAGATGGGAAACATGGACACCTCTAAGAAAGAGCTCAGTGGCTCTTTTTAAAATGCACATCCTCCAGGCGTGCGCTCATCGCATTCTGATTTGAATTTTAGGGCTCAAAATAAAGTTCAGTGCTTTATTCAAATTCAAATGAACTGTGCTATGCTCTGGCAGCCTCCAAGGTTGTGGCAGGCCTGCAACACCTCAGAAAGTGAAGGGGGCAGCAGGAGCTTGCAGACTAAATCCTGGCTGCCCCAGGACAAAGATATTCTAAAATCTCTCTTTTCAGGTGAGCGGAGAAAAGGTGCATATGAAGATCTGAGATGTTCCTTCCTGCAGTGCTACAGCTAATAAAGGTGCAGTAGAGAGCTGCATGTTAGGAAAGCTGGGTCTGAGTTTGAGCTGCCTGCTGATGGTGGTGCTGCAGGAGTGTTATAGCATTATGATAGTTCCTGAATTTTGGGAGGGGGATGGACACTGGATATAGATGCTGAGCTCCCCTACGAGATCCAAGGGAACAAAGTGTCTGCCACTGTTGGCAGAGTCAGTCACTTGAATAAAAGCAAGCTGAGAGCACAAAGGTTTAACAACAGACTTTGAAAGACAGTATCAGGAATAAATCTGAATCTAAACAACATGAGTTTGTAAGATAAATGTGGGAGATGGTGAGTGCCTGTAGTTAAAAAAGAGATGGGTGCTACAATAACTGTTGTACACCTCAGCCCAAAGGGCCACCTCTGCCCAGAACCTTGGCTCCAGTTGTAAATCAGAAATCTGCTCCCATTTTTTCAGAGGGACAACTGAAGTGAGAAACGTTAAACCCCACCCTCTCCTGGGCATAGGTGCCATGACATGTGCAACTGCTCCCATGGTAGAGCACTATCTCCCATCCTCATAAGGCCACTTTTGTTCCCATGTGTACAATGCAGGTCAGCACAGGAAGCCTCCACCCAGACCAGTGTTTTTCTAAAACAGATCCTTTTCTTTCAAAATATTACTTAATAAACAATATGCTTCTCAGTAAGCACTCCCCTTCAGACCACTGATATTCTTGGTGTCAGTAAAAGTGTTCATGTCAGTATATAGAAAAATCATCGGGACATCCTTTTCCTCCAAGAACTACTTGGGGACAATTTTTACCCTATTTAAAATGCTCATTCACCCAGCTGGGTTTCCCAGACAGTCTACAACAGAGAGGAAAGCAAAAGCAGATTCACATAGGTGGAGTTAGCTATTAATTATCAACCTACAAATTATGCAACATCCATAAAGCTTGTCAAGGAAAAGGTATCTGGTCTTAGCACTGTGCTAGGAGCTGCAGAACCCAATTTGTTCTGTCCCTGACTTACCCCTCCTGACGTGGGAACAGTCACAAATGTCAGGACAGAAAAGGCAAAAATTTGCCAGATATTTCTCTGAAATGGAAGAGATCCCCATAGGGAGCCATGGGCCGCCCAAGCCGGTCTCAAACAGCGCTTTGTACCAGGGGAAGCAGCCCTGTGAGAGTGCCAGGGCAGCGCTGGCCTTGCTCTCTGCTCTGGGCATCAGCCGCTTCAGCAGGATGGGAATACAAAATATGACAGGGAACATCCATCCCACGAGCACAGATCTCAGCAGAGAGCTCTCTCTGTAGCCCAGCTAGGTTAAGCTTTGTGCTGCTACTGAATTCTAAGTGCTTTTTTGCCAGTGTCACAGCCAGCTTGCTGCAGGCCAGGCTGCCACTCAGAGGTCACAGGGAGATGGGGACAGGGGGACAGCCCTAAGCCTCCAAACCACAGCCAACCTTACCCCAGGGCTGATGCTGAAGTCTCCAGTGGGGAAGCACTCCTAGCTGAGAGAAGGTTATCCATCCATTTGGCATCTCAGCTGCCCGCTGTGTGAAGCAGGGGGAGGAGCCTCCTAGGAGCTCCTGGTGCAGGTCCTCATGGGAGAGGTGGTCCAGTGCCAAAAGAAAATGGACATCAGCCCTTGGACTGCAGTGCTTTGGAGGGATTATAGTCACAGGAGCAATTTTCATTTTTTGGTTCTGCCAAAAAATGAAAATGTGATGAGCACCTATGAAAAGGGAATTTGTTTTCACAGGATATTGCTCTTCTAAATGATAATGACTGCTCTGAAACTCTCACAGGATATTGTTTTTATCATCATGTCGTTACCCTACCTTGTGCCTTCAGTATGACTCCCCAGGATGAGAAGCACTTGTTACATAAGCAGTACCCCTGTCTCCACAGGCACAACCTTGAGGAACAGATGCTGCTCTCCAGGTAAACTTAGTTACCAGAACCTGATTTTATAGACCAACAATTTAACCTGTTGGTGCCATTCCCTTTTTGTCATACAATGAGCATAAAGCCATGGAGTATTGCACAATAAGGCTAAAGTGCTAAGATTTTTAGTGCTTCCTAAGGTGCCTGGGCCTGTGCTAAATGTTATACTGCACTTTATCTGGGGAGCAAAGCACTCCTAACTTTTCCCAGGACTTGCAGAAGAACCCTCTTACATTGAAAATCCCCAACTAACCAAAGAATCACTTTTGCAGTTAGTGGTAGCCAAAGCAGAGAAACAAAACAAGGTGGGAGCCTCCAGCAAAAGCTCTGTGTTTACTGCTGAGGGAATGAGGCAAGATGGGGGAAGAATGATGGTGCTTTGAGGATGCTGAAAGGGAAAGGAATGGTATTTTGTGCCCAAAAGGCCAAACCCAGAGGTTTCTATTGGCCACTGCCTTGTCCTGTCCCACAGTTAAAGTCAGTTTATAGAGAAAAGGCATTTGTGAAATTTGAAATTCCCCTTGGCTCTCTATGTTCTCTATCTCTTGCTCTCTATGCTTTGTTTTGGCAAAGTGTGATGCTATTCCCACGTGCTGGCCAGAGCATGCCTAGCATGCTGCAGCAAAAGTGTTCTCTGTGCTGCATGCTGAGCACCAACACTGGTCTTATTTAGACACACAGCCCCTCATATCTGAGCTGTGTAAACTGCTTCTAACTATTCCTTTCCTTTCTTTGTTCAAGCAAACAGTGGTCTTTGGAAATTTATTTTAATGCCACCGAGACAAAATTGTTATTTAATTTACAAATTAATGATTCTCCCTTCCAAATCCCCTCCAGCTCTGCATGTATATTACTTAATAGCTTATCTATATGCCTATCAAGTTCTTGCTCCTCTGAAAGAATACAAGTGACCCTTTTCTTGTACAGCAGATGAGGAGAGGGAAAGGTGGATATGGCTCCTCTCTTTGTTCCCATCTTGCAGAGAAAGGACAGATTTTGGTTTTCTCTGGACCCATTTGCCAGCTTTTTAGGCCACGAGACAGCAAATTAGGAGCTGCTTCTGGGAAGATCTCAGTGATAAAGAACGCAACATGAAAACCCTGCTAATAGAATAAATTCTAAAGATACAACTTACAGTATCATTTACCTTGAAAGTTTACTCCATTCTGTTTTCTGCTTGGACCTCTCCATGCCATCTTTTGCGGCAGCACCAGCTCTGGGGAACTTCGCTTTCCAAAGGGTCAACCCTCCACCCCCACAGCTGAGGTGGGAGCCCAGCCTGCAGTGGGGTGAGCCTGCTCTCACCTGGCCTCCATGGCCTTTGAGTTGGCTCCTGAGGATGAAGGCAAGCAGGAGGGGATCCCCTTGCTGGGCCAGCTGAGTAAGCTCTCTTCCTGTCTGGAGGGGATAAAACCCCAAAGATTATTAGGGGATTAATAAGCTGAATAGAGAGGATGGGCAACCCAGCTCAGCTGGGTGAGACCTTGTTGCCTTGGGTATGGAGCCTGCATGGTCCTGGAAGCTTCTTAGTGGTGGGTCAGGACACCTTGCATCTCCCTGTCTTTATGAGAATTACCTGTGGGGCTGAGGGCAGTGGAAAGCAGCAGCTGAGCTGATCTGCAGGTGTTTCAGGCCTTGACAGGGTGAAAAGGTGTCTAGGGGAGACCAAAGAGCAGCACTGGGGGAGCTGTGGGTACTGTGCAGAGATTTCCTTACCCTTTCTCTTTCACCTCTACAGCTTGTCTTCAGTCTTGGGCTAACTCCTGGATTCATTCAGCCCCATTCCTCAGATCTGCAGAAAGAATTTTCCAAGGCTTCTTCCATTTTACTTTGCAGTTTTAAAAATGGCCTTCTGAATAAAGAAAACAATGAAATATTACTAGAGGCTATACAGTAGGACCTACCATGTCAAATTAAAAATAAATTGAAAACATTTAACGCTGAGAACAAACACCCCCATCACACACACACACACCCTTCACCCTGCAAAAGGCAGCATTAGAAACATTCTTGTATTTAGGTAAAAATGTGAGGCCTAAGCAGTTAAAAGGCAATGTTCTCTAAAGCTTCCCTAATCTATTTTCCTCCAATTCTTTCCACCTCTAAGAAGCTTGTGGAGTTAGTTGTCGATTAACATTCAGGAAGATTGTACTCTGTCTCCAGTTCATTGCTCTCTTGTTGGCTTATTGTTATTCAGAGCCCATTTATTGTAGATGAGCCATTCATTTTCCCCTAATTGGAGGGGATTGGATTTCACTTTCATTGTTGGATGCATTGAAAACCCTGGAGGGGCTACAGGGATCAGACCAGGGCTGGGGAGATTTAACTTAGCACAAAGTTTAGGTTGCAGCTGAAAAAAGCTACTTTTTTTTTTTTTTTTTTTTTTAAATTTTGGGGGTTTTTACATGCAAATGCCTCATGGCTAGATTTGCAAGGTCTCCCCTGTGACCCCAAACATCCTATTGCATAACATACTTTTGTTGTTTTTATATAGTTCCTCACCAAAGCATTCATGATACAGGGATTGCTAGGAAGATTTCTGAGCATCAGAGACCCAGCAAGGGCTTTGCACCAATGTCCCTCCTGTCAGGATCCAGCTGGCTGACTCCTTCAAATGTTTGGATTAAATCCTTTCACAGTTCTGGGATCTTGCACTGTAACATCCTCCCTTGACAATCTGCTCAGATTCCTTTGGGGCAGTATAAGGGTCTGCAACCAGAAGGTATTTCAGAGCTGCATGCTGCAGTTACTCACACCATAAATTGCTCCTGCAGTTGCTCTGTCCCCACCTAAGGGCAAGTTGAGGGAGGAAGAGCCTACCTGGTGCTGATCCACAGCCTGGCTTTGTGGCAGAGATACCAGTCTGGACCAAATCCCTCTCAGCCATCTGATAACTCACTCTGAAGGGTTGGCAGCAGAGCTAAAAATACACCCAGGCACCCAGGTGTGTGTGTGTGTTTCTCAGGTTGCTGTGTGTGGGAGCTCATTTCCCAGCTGGAAACATGGGGCGGCCATGGTCACAGTGTAGGCAAGGCTGGCACAGCCACTCTGGGCTCCTTTACTGGAGCATCTCACACCACACCAGGCAGCTCAGGGCTTGCAGGGGGGCAGAACAGCCCTCCTCGTTCACCTGGAAAAAATCTGCTGGGAGCAGGTCTAAGGATCTGACTACCAGAGTTAGAGGCAGTATTAAAATTAAACTTGAGGATTTGATTGAAAAATAGGTCTATGAACTGCTGCAGGTTGTTCTGGAGTCAGTGTAGAGATGGGAAGCCCTGGAGGATGAGTGATGCCTCCCAAGACAGGTCTCCTGGGTGGGCTGACCTGCTTTCTAGAGTAAAGAAGCCAGGAGATGCCTGCCTTAGGTGCATCCCTAAGCTCTAGCACATCCCCCAGATGTGCTCTTAGCATCCCTAAACTCAGTTCTAAACATCATCTGGCAAGGTAAAGCCAGAGGCTGTCTTTGTGGGAGAGAAGGGAGAGGGAGGGGAGAAGGAACAGGGAGGAAGTAGAGAAAACCTACTGTGGTGTGTTGGAAGGGTTAACATCTGACCTCCTGCAGATGTTTGTCTGATGGGGAGCCGGGGGCTGGCTGAGCTGGGGTATTTGCACAGGAAATTCTGCAGCAAACTGCGAGTATGTACTGGAGCCCTTCCCTTGGAGAGGGCCTATTTTGCACCTCTCTTTTCTTCTAGAGCACAGATTTTCATTAAATGTGGGATTGATGCATCTCTGACACCCTCACTGTGCTGACAGATGCATTTCTAGTGGGCCAGCAGGTTTAGAGCCACCAGAAAGCACACAGGGAAAGGATGGAAGCACACAAGTGCCTCCACACACCGCTGGTGTTATTAGAAGGTTGAAACAACTACTGGAGAAACTGTCAAAAAACACCCTCCTGCACACACAACCCAGCAAAACCCATTTCCTACAAATCTGTGCCCAGGTCCTGATATAAGAAGGTACCAGCTTGACCCCAAACTCTTTTTTCCCTTTTATAAAGGCAAAGGGCACATTTGAACCCTTCCCTCCCCTGTCCCTGCCTCCTTTATTTAAATTTTAGGTGACTTGACACCTCTGAGAAACCCAAGTGCAGTGAAGGAGACCAGCAGAGAGCAGCAGAGCCTGGAGGGAAGCAGAGGCACCCACACACCACATGGGTTGAAAATAAGAGATCTAACACCAGCCCCAAAGGTCAGGCTCTGGCTGAGACACCATGTATTGACAACCTTAACCCAGAAATGAGGACAACATCCAAAGGTGCCTGAATTTATAAATAAATATTTTAAAAAAAGGTAAAGTTTCACCAGCTGCTGGCTGAGATTTTTTTGTTTAGAAGGACTATGGGAGACACCATACCTGAAAGGTTTTAACATGAAAACCTGCATTAGAAGTAGCTGGTCCAAAGCACAGATATTTTGAGGGTCTCCAGACCCCTCACAGCACATGGAACACCCATAGCAGAAGCAGGCAGGGCTGCCCAGGTTGACCATACAAAACAAATTGACTAACCAAAGAGCTTCAGATGACAGCAAACCTTACCAGAGCTCAGTGTCTGTCACTTCCATGCCCAATTGTGCAATGAAATACTATTTTGAGCATTTTTCAGCTCCATTAGATAAATGAAAGTTTTACATACCTTCTTCCTACAGAGATATTTGGTGTTTGTCAATCTCGGGCTCTTGGTGGTTCTTGGGGTCTCCAGGCCCCTATTAAACAGTGTGCAAATGATAATTAAACAAAGCAACTCTGTGAACTCAACAGCTACTATCCTGGGCCTGTATCTCCCCTGGAAAATTGTGCTGGCCTGCAAAGAAAAAGTTACCAAAAACCATCTGCTCTGGCTCCCACACAGCCTCCTCTCAGCCTTCCCCTGAGCATGCTGAGCAGCACCATCGTAAATCATCGCCCTGGGTTTTCCAGGCCTCTGCAGATCCGTGGCAGGGAGCTAGCTACAGCCATGATCTCTCCAGCACTGTACAGGGGGATCAGCTCCCTGTGGCAAGTGGCACTTTCACACACTCCCTGTGCAGGGACTATGCAGCCTCTGTGTAACTCGTTGGCTTTGACCATCACACACCAGCTCTGTGATGTCTCCAGCTCCTTCAGGTTGTTTCCCAAATCATGGGTACATGGGACATCGAGTGCCCTAGGGCCAGAGGTCTTCCAGAAACCTGCTGGAAGTTTTCCTTTGGAGAATGTTCTCCAACAGCAGCTCCAGCTCAGGTACTGCTGAGTTACTTTACAGCTGCACTACATGTGCCACACCAACTTTAGCATTACTTCTTCTCATAACATGACCTCTTAGTCCAGCAGGGCTCATGTGTTCCCACCTTCAGCCCAGCTGCAGGGGAACCTCTGCCTCTGGAACCACCCCAACCCACACCAGTGGACACATCAGTCGTATCGCACACTCAGAGTTCAGGTGTTTTTCTCTTTTTTTTCTCCATTTTTCCCCAGCTGTCGACTGCAAAGCGGCAGTGGGACTCACACAGTGAGTCACTGTCACAGGCAAGGAGGTTTGCTTCCCTAAGCCAGTCCCAGCTCTGGGTAGGGGAATCTCTTTAATCTTCTGTCCTTGGGCACAGCTACCCTTCAGTTTTTCCTCTCGCACATCAGCCATACCAAATTCCACTCTTCTCTGGAGAAAACCAAAGCCAAATTGTTCATCCCACAAACACAGAATCACTGGGAGGTATTGACCTCTAATGCAAGAGTTTTACCAAGTGAAATCTAGCAAGAATAGTAAAAATTATGGCCTTTTAAAACTCTTTCAAACAATTACAGAAGGAAATGAGAACTCTCTGTGCCATTTTAATGTCCTGCTGCTTTAGTAAAAATTTGACATGACTGTTTCATTTCACTTCAGGATTTTTGTCAATTTCTTGATTTTGCCTTGTCTTTGGTAACTTATTTTTTCCTTCCTCCCATTTTTACAGAATTTGCAGAGGTCAAAGGGAATACATACACACATGCAAAAATTGAGAAACTGAGAAAACAGATAACTCTCTTTTCCATTGGACTACCTTTGCCAGATGTTCTTGAATGGGAACAACACACCAGAAAAAAAAGACCTTGAATGAAAAATAAATTTTAAAAGTGGTGGGAGTAAAGAATGATGGAAGTGGGAAAGTAAAATAAAAGAGCACATAGTTCCTCAGAGCAGGACATCCCACCCCAGACCGCATCTCCTCCTACTGCAGAAGCAGAGGATATTTGCAAGCTCACCAGCTCTCCAGGCCTTGCCTGCTGCCAAGGGTTTATTTTCCAGGCCCAGAATAGGCAGTGGGAATGCCTGGACCCTGGTTCTCAGCAGGTGGATACAGCAGCTCTTCTGGCACTGGTGCAGCCAGCCCATACTCTCAGGATACCTCTGGGCAACACAAGCCACACTTACAGAGGCATTTTGCCTTAGGCTGGGACAATCTGTCCTCATCTTCCATAACTGTCCAACAAATGACAATGAACAAATGGCTCCCTGCCACTTGTTATTTTGTTCAGAGTTTGCCTCCATGCGAACCAGCTGCCTCATGACCTGGGGAATGAAAACTGCCTGATTCTTGCAGGTTTTCACCCAATATTGCCATTGCCTCACTGCATTAATTCCAGCTGCCCATCCCTGCACCCCTCCCAGCCCTGCTGTTGCTCTCTCCATGCCTCAGGAGCAGCCCCCAGCCATGAGTCTCAGTGGCAAGGCAGGAGCCATGGGGACAGCCCAGCCTGGCTCCCCAGGGAGGGACAGCCACCATCACCTCACTGCCCTTGTGTCCCACTCTCACTGCTTTGATACAAATAATTCCAGCTCCCCTTTTCCCTCCCTGGGCACAAAACTGCCCGCTCCCCCAAAGGCTGTGGGGAGTAAAAGTTGTTGCATCTCCATTAAACTGTATGCGCTCCGCCCGCCGGCCGCAGTGCACTTCAGATAATTCCTTGATGCAATATATTTTCCAGGATAGGCTTTTGTTTTCTTTCTTGGCCGCTCACCCTCTTTCTGTGGTCAGTTTTGCTCATTTCTCTTGTAAGCTGTCTAGAGGCAGAGAAAAGGCTTTCAGTTTTAAGCAGTTTCCTTTTCAGTTCCCCTTTATTGAATTCCAACCTCCATTTTTTTTTTTTTTTAAGCATAGGGACATCATTTATCTTGGACTTTAAGTTGCAGGGGCCTTCAAGGGGCTTCTTTTTTTCTTTCCCAGCTGCATTTGTTGACACACAGTCAATCTGTTTTTTGCCTTCGTTCCCCCTCTTCCCCCCAGCAGGCCATAAAGTATCGACAGCTGTGCCCTTTATTAGCATAGCCATTTTAAGCACAACAAGGGGGAAGAGACTAAATATATTACAGCCATTACCTCTGTCAAAAAGTGACAATTTTAAAACATTTTAGCTTTTCACTGGGAAAGCCAGCAGCACAAAAGAAAGTGCTATAATTTTATTGTAAATGCTTTTTAAATATGGGTCACTTGGCCATAATCAATAGAAAGGATGGAAAAGTTCAAAGCTTGAGAACAGTTCAGGCAGATAGCAGAATTTTTTTTTAAAAAAGGCTTGTCTTTAAAATATGCTAATTGGGGCAAAAATACAACAGTGAGAGGCATGCAAAATAAGATCTTGTTCCTGGCGGTTTTGTTTTCTTTACAGCTCTGTTCATGCTTTTCCCGTCTACTTTTAAGTGTGTTTTACAACTTGGATGGGAATTATTCCTCCCCAACAGGGTGTTATGAACATTTGGGGACTGAGAAAACAGGAGGGAATCCAGGCAGTCACTAGTCTCTTCTCAAATAGGAAAAAAAAACCACTAATAAACTACTGGTTTTTTCGGATGCCTTTGGAAGTGTGATGTGCCACAGCACTGTGATTTACCAGGCAAAATCACTTCTTAAGCATAAAATAGTCCTGAAGCTCAAGAATCCTGGTAGTTTAGCTTCAGGTTTGAATTCTCGCACTTGTTGACTTTTATACAGCAGAAACTTGTATTTTAAGCTTCTAGAATAAGAACTGGGCTTTTTATTAGACAAGGATTAAAGCCCAGTCTTTAGTCTGCATCTGTTATAAGCTCTAAAATGTAAAAGAGGGTTAATGGACATCCTGAAGCCTGACGATCTTGGCTGCTTTTCTTCTAATTTCTAATGGGTTTATCAGGCAAAGAGGAAGGGGCAATCTCAGCAGGGTTTATTCTGAATGGCCTTACCTTCCTCTCCATTTGTAACACCCAGAGTCAACTTAGAGGTCTCTTATCTGTCCCTCTCTAGTTACAAATTTTGCTGAAGGTTTCAGTTTGTTTTTCGAACTTCAGAACGCCTGTAAAACTGCTTATACCAAGGCAAGATGTTAAACAGGCTCCCATAAGCAAAGCTGCTTTAAAGAACCTGTTTAAGCAGGAAGTCCATGAAATCCTGCACACAGCATTATACAGTACCTGCCAAGGGGTGTGATGCAGCTTTTGTCTTGTGGTGGCTCCTGGGGGCCTGTATCCCACTGCACTAAGCAATCTCCAAATTTGCAGGAGAGAGCAAGCGAGCATCCTGCTGTGGGAAGAGTGTGGTCCATAGCAAAGGGGAAAACTGCAAGGAATTCTCACCACCCATCTTTTGGCAACCAATTTAGCAGTTAAATGTAACCAGCTGGTCTCCCCAGGTTCCCTCTGTAGTCGAGGGAGGGAAAGCAAAGCTCCTGCAGAGGGTCATTCAGTGCACCCAAATTAGCCTTACTCTGAATTGTCCTCTCTCTCATCCGTGACTGGAAAAGGAGTTAGAAGAGACTACCCGGGTAATTTAGCCAGCTAAGATGGGTGGTCTGAATAATTCCTTCCCCACCAGCCTCTGAAAGCATGCCTAGGTACCCCACAGAGATCGGCATGCTGTCGGAGGGATCGATTCTCAGGCACGTCAGCAGCTCAGTGATCTGTGCTCTCGCCTGCTCTGGAGAAAGCCGGGGCGCTCGAGGAACTTACCTGGTCCTGTTGGACCCTGCAGCTCCCAGCCAGGACAGAGAGCTGAGCTGACCCACGTGCTGTCAGAGGATGCTGTAGGACTGCTGGTGGCAACAGGCAAGATTTGGGGTTTGGGGTTTTTTCCCTACATCACAGAGTGCATCTGCTGCCCTCGAGCCTGGCCAGAGACCACTGAGGTGGGAGTAGCTGCAGGTCAGCCTGGCCCCCCTCTCATGGTGGAATTGAAAGTGGCTCTAGCATTGCATAGAGAGGAGACAGGGCTGCTCCTACCTCCTTCCCAAGAAATTAGTTTGGTCTCTTCTTGTGGGACCCCCTCCTCACTCATACAGAGCAAGGAAGAGGGGCTTGTTCTCAAGGACGACAGCAAGGCACAGTGCAGCTCCCACAGGAGAGACCGACCCTCCGGACCGAGGGCGATAACCCAAGGCTGGCACATTCTTCCACGGGGCCGAGCAGCAGGGAAAAGCAGAGGAGTAACAGGACTCACCTGCACTGCTGTGGTGAGAGGAGGAGCCCTGAAAAACGCTCAGCTTTACCACAAGTAGTTAATCACATATTTCCGCACCTCGCACGCAGCTGGGCCTCCCGCTCTGCCCGGGCCCCTGCAGCCTCGGGCGGGCCCGGCCTCCCTCAGGCAGCGGGGACGGCGGGCGGGCTCCCGGCCAGCTCACCCCAGGCTGGAACCACAGCTCAGGAAGGAGCGCCAGTGATGCCTTTCCCTGGTCTTGAAATCAAGAGGCGAACACGGTTAGAAGGGGAAAAGAGGTTTTACCTGGGTGTTAAGGATCCTTAGGTGCACCACGTCCAGGTCACATGCACCTCCATGTACCCCGCCATGGCCACCGCAATCCCCCTCCTCAAGATCTAGTCTTATATTCTAGGTCTTACTAATTAGCATATCTATCCATAATTCCCTAATGAGAGGCTCAAATGAGTCCCCCCTCCCCAAGGAACCTTCCCCTGGATGATTCTATCTTAGTTTACAAAGTGTGTTCTGGAGAGGACCTTGGGGTCTGGGACATACTGACTCCTAACTACAAAGCTTCTAAAATGTTTAGTCTCTCATCTTAACAAACAAGTCCAAGAATGTAGGTAAAAGCACTGAGAATACAGAAATTGTAAAAAGGTGTAACAGGGGTATAAAAGAAAAGACAAAAATCATCATGGCATCACCAGCATGCCCTCCCAGGCTCTTCTGCCCGCTCTTCCTCCAGTGCTGAGGGAGCTGCTTCCCAGGCGCAGCTGGAGGATACATGGAAAAGCCAAAAGTACATCAATTTCCCCTCAAATTCTCTAAATATCTGGTCTAAATATCGCATCACCAGAATGATGCATATTTTGGAGAGAACCAACTTCAGGATGAGCAAAAGCTTTTGCATGGAGAACAAGAAATGTTCCCTGACACTTTCCATAAGAGCCAGATTTGTGCAAGTAACTAAGATGTTAATGCAAGAAGGATTTTCATTTGTAGGATTAAATTGCCTTTTTTTTTCTTTTTTTTTTGTCTAAAAGTGGGCCACATCTTTGCACTCCTACTAAATCACTGCTTTTCCATGCTTGACCAGAAAAGAATCTGACCTGGGCAGCTGTTTAACTTGCTGTTCAAAGACCAGCAAAGTCTGTCTCTCTACTGTTTGAACAGTGGAAGAGTCTTTTTACAGCCAGCCTTGTTAAAGCACAGGATTTTATTAGCTGTTTTGTGGTAATAAGGTGAAGTACAATGTTGTGGAATGCTCCTTCAGAAGATTTGGGATCTTGTATACTTTGTGGTTTACTTTCCTCTTTCAGACTAGGGTGCTTGGCAACCCACTAATGCTACAGCTTTATTGTAATGTTCTCTTCCTTAAAGCCACCTTTGACAACTGATTTTTCACCCAGGTATGTGAAAGTTGCAGTTTGAAGAACTGTAAGAGAAATATGCTATTGCCTGGTTGTTCTATTTTTTTTTTTTTTTAAGCCTTTGCCTATCTTCAGGGACTTGGTAAAACTCAAGATACAGGGTAAAAAATCTACTTTGGCCACACAAACATACAGCAATGTTGTACATTCAAAATATCAAACTGATGTGGTTTTTCCCCTTTGGCAACTTTCTTTAAAGTTCTGGTAATTTTCTCACAACATTTTTAACAGATTGTAAACGACCCTTTTTCCTGAAAACCACTTTTGGGGCACATGAAGTTTCAATTAGCATTTGGGAATACCTGCCAGGAAGTTTTCACGAACATTTAAACAAATATGTCTGTATTATTTTGCAAAAGAACAAAGTATTCTGACAAATTTCAGCAATTTCCCATCATCTTTTGTTTCATAACTCTAATGGGAAACAAAGAGAAGCAAAGTTTCCAAATCGTTGATGAGCTTTAATGAGAACTGTGCTTTGGACTATTGATGCCAAAGTAAAGACTGAAACACAAGATTTTGGATTTGGGACTGATGGTGGAAGATTTTTTGGGAATGAAAGATACATGTCCCCAAAACCCACAGGATAACACCTTTACAGTCACCACTAGAAAATCTACTGACATTTTACTCAGAAGGGTTCTTTTTCCTGATTACAGTATTTTCTTACTCAAGTGTTTTGGAGGAAAAAGTATGCATTTATATAATTAAATATTGATATTTCATATCATACAGAATAGCTCATACCCTGTGGGATGAAATCCTGGTAGCAGAGGCAGCAGACCTTTCCCTGCTGTCCTGGCTTGGGACTCCAAGGTATTACAACACTGCAGGTTGGAGCAGATTCTCATGGTCAGTCAGCCAGGAATGTCCCACACTCACCCAGAGCCAGAGGCAGCCCCTCTCTGATCTGCTGGGGAGAAAAGACATTCCTCCCCACAGTGCCCAGTTTGCCAGTTTAAGCAAGACTCAGATGCCCGAGCCTCCAGTTTTGGAGGTTCAACTTTGAAAATAAATTCAGGAGAAAATCCTAATTTCACAGTACACAAAAAATTCCAGGGAGCTCCTTTTTTTAACTATCAAAACCTTCCTTTTCTCCAGACTCCCATCCAAGAGAAATCCAACCAGGTGCAGTTACTCTGAAAACACCAGTCAGCACAAAAGGAAGCAGAGGCACTGCTGATTTGAGGGACCTTTGTCCCAAGGTATTCCCAGATCTCCAGCCAGTGCAGCTAAGGTTGGACCTATGTTACATTGCAAAGCCAAAAAGCCTGCAGCAGCCTTTCCACAGACTATCCCCCTTGGAACAAGAGATGCTCTGGGGCACTGCACTAGTGCAAGTTATTCACCTGCACTACAGGCAATCCACTTGTGACAGCCACTCTTGAGCTGGAGGATTCAGGCAGATCCTGCTATGCTCAGTCTTCACTTTTTTCTTTTTAATTGAAGCAGCATCTCATGTCTGTGGAACCTTCTACATGCATCTGTTTCCCAAGATAAACTAAACAGAACTATTTATTGCAAATGTTGCTGCCCTGTGGCAAATGACAAGAGGCAGACCACCAGAGCCTCATGCTATACTGCTTGTAACGAGGTCCCTGGAGCCGTTATTGTTTTATTAATCTCTTTAGCCAGCTAATTGTAGGACATATTCTACAGCTTGTAAAACAACAGTTGAGATTTTGCTCTTGTCCATCCAGGCTCTGTACTTAGTGCTCTATAGCAAGAAGCCCCTAAAGAAGCTCATGACTGAAACAACTCCTTCTCCAGCCCCACAAAAACAGCCCCAGATGACACCAAGACAGTTCCTCACTAACAGAGCAGGGGAAGTTTTGCTCCTTGGGAAGGGATCACAGATTCTTTGCACCTGGTAGGGCACACAATACTTGCCTGTGCTGGGTTCAGAGTAGCCAGTGGATGATGTTACACCCAGAATTACGTTTTTGAGACCCAGCTTAGATGCAACCAAGCACTTTTCTGCTCTTGGGACAACTGCTCCCTTCCTCTTTTGGAGTCATACATACATTACATATGTACCAGGAGGAACGTTGCTATGGCTGAGCAGAGTCCTTCGGAAACACAAACTGAACTTCTGAGAGGACAGCACTGCATTATTTTTTTCTTTTCAGTTCTTTGGAAGACTAATATCATCTGTAGAAGCTCCTCACATGAGCAATCACAGCACAATTTCATGCCAAATCCTCCCTTTACAGGGTCTTTGAACAACAACTTCCTTAGTTCAGAGAACAAGTGTCAAGTCATAGGAAACAAAGACAAATTGGAGAACCATCACCAACCTCTGAAACATTCCCAGTGACTGGCACGTGTAAGCTTCTGCACAAAATAAGAATTAGAAACTAGGGCATGGATTATTGTGCATGTAATTCATGCTGGGAGAAACACACAGAAAGAAACCAAGCAGGCAAAGAGGAAACAACAGCAGTGCAGCACGCCTAAAATTTTAATCTTTGTTTTTAAAGAGTACAGAATTGAAAGCAACACCTTCTTCTTTTCACCTTCTCATTCTCTATCTCATTGCTTCCTAAGTTCTCTCTAACAGGAAATATTTCTTTGTTGATTAGTTTGACTTCCCTTGAAGTGAGGCACAGCAGTTAATCTCCAAAAGTAGGCCCCAATTCAGTGAAACACTGGCACATGCACTCCAGTCCCCTCCCATTCATGGCAACATTTAAGTGCAATACTTGAACGCCATTTTCAATAGGGATATTTTTACTTAACCAAAGAGGGGAGGAGGGGGTATATTCATGTGGTCTTAACCGGGGGGAAGGGAAGACATACAACATACATCATCGTGTGCCCAATTTAAAGGCAGTTTTAGAAGCAGTCTGTCACTGACACATTGTTAAAATCTTAAGCAGCATCTTAACTGGAGAAGTTTGTAGCAGTAAGAAACACCAGGGCACTTTGAAAGGGGAGCTTTGAAATCACTGCCCAATGCCAGCTACAGCAGCCTCACAAGGTCAATCAGCCTTCTAAGTCTAAACACCTTCTGCTGCTAATGCCATTGAGTAAATATGCTTCATTAATACAGTTATAGAAAGAGGAAGACTGGCAAGACAATACAAAAGATTATCAAGAATGGGAAAACCTACAGAGTTCAGAAAACAGGATTCCGGAAAATGAAAGTGGACTTTATTTTACACTGTAGGCTTTCACTTTTTATCCCTCTGAAATACGTTTAATTTTAATTTAATAAAGATCATAAACTAATAAATTGATATGTTCTCTAAAGAAACATAATAAAAATTCAGACATTACAGCACAGGACCCATCATTTAAATATGCCAATAATAGAACAGTCAAAGTGATGCTGGCTAATGTGAGGATAAAAGATGTGGCTCTAAGGAGAAGTGTGGATTAGAGGAGAATTGAGAGCGAAGCAGGTGATGCCTTAGTCTGAATCTGAGCTCTCTTGCTTGCTGGTTTGGTACTGGCTGACTGCTTCCTCCAAAGGAGCCATTGTCCCATCCGGCCGCACTCCCATTGGCTTTATGAGCTCATCTCTGTGAGAGATTTAAAAAGAGAATCCATATTAGCATGTGCACACATGTCAATTCACATGTGTATAACACAGTCACATACAGTATATGCCTCAGTACATAATGAGCCTCTAAAAGGAAGTTATTTCTGCTAAAGCCCTCTGTTTTGAAGAAAAAGGCACAAAAAACCTTCCCAAATAGGTGGGAGGGGAAGAACAGGACAGATAAAGACTTCATTCATGTAGGCCAAACCTACTTAGCCAATTAAAGACACCATGAAAAGTCAGTGCTTAATAGGCTCAAGACAAGGAGCAGGTTCACTGTTTTGGGTACACAAACTAGCTTTTCTTCTAAGAGTTCTCTGACACTCAGTTCTTCTTAAAATTACACCTGCCATTTTGGCTAATATATGCCCAAGCAATTAAAACAATGATTTGATACATATTCATCATGTTGAAGGAAATAAATCAGTTAAGAGAACAGACTCTGCCTACACCACTACTAGGGGTGTGTTAAGGACTTGCTGATTCATTTAAAAAAAGCTGACTGATTCTAATACTATTGCTTTTGTTTGTGGCAGTTTAATTACAGGATTTACAGCCATTTTAATCTCTTCAAAGCTCCAAAGGCTGCTCAGCAGTTAATCCAATTATATCTACTCCACAAGCTACAGCCTCATCTAAGAGATGATTAATTATTGATTAAGCCAATCAAAAAGTATTAGCAAAGATTTATTTAATCCTCACTTTTTATCACCTCATTTATATGTGGATTATGGCAAAAGCTGTAAGGCCAAAGATAACATTTTGATTTTATGCTGAAAAAAAAAAGGGGAAAATACCTCTAAATATTCAGGAGTCACCTTAAATAAAGGAGCAGAGGTTTGATGTTAATTTACCCCTTGGTTGAAAGGCATCCCAGTAAAACTGTCAATTTAACATACATCTACCACCTTCCCAGGTCACGGACAATAAAACTGCATCGCTCAGTGGGGAAGCAAAGGCCCCTCACCAGCTCTCTGCCTGGTCTGCACTACTACTCTGCCTGAAAAAAGGGACAGCCATTCCTTGTACACAGCTGGCAATCAATCCAACCTTGATGCACCCACAGGAACAGCAAGAAAGGCAACATCTGAGTCACAAGGTATGCATATGCCAGACAGTGTAGAGTCAAGATGCAGTTAAATCAATTCTCAAAGAGAGGCCAGAAAGATAAATGCAGCTGTTTGTGCAGATGTCACAATCAGGGACAAACTCACAGAATCACCAGGTTGGAAGAGACCTTCAAGATCATCGAGTCCAACCCATGTCCCCATACCTCAACTAAACTAAGCCATGGCACTGAGTGCCAAATGGCACACCAGAAACAACTGCTGTGGTTTGGCTGAGCAGGTCTGGTGGGAAGCTGTAGGCCAGGGAAGGAGGTTTGCAGGACCAGATCAAAGAGCACAGGCCAGGCTCCCCCTCAGCGTGTGAGGAAGAGCAGGATCTATGTTTAAACAGGCTGGAGAGAGCTTCCCATTAACCTAAAGACTGCCATGGGAGTCCTCTCCCTTCAGGCAATGCAATCCATAGTGTGCAGATTCTGTCCATGTGACAGCACTCCCAGAGAATCTGCTGAAGATGTATGGAAAAGAGATCAAAAGAATACCCGAAATCAGAACTGAAAGGGCTCAGAACATGAAGACTGCAAATCTGGTGTCCAAAGAGGGCCAGAGCCCTGCCTGCTGTAGGGGTTCCCCAAAGGCAAAGCTGGAGTGCTTTGCAGTTGTGTCTGATACCAAAGACTTTTCTTTCCACAGAGAAAATGCCCTACACATCTAAGGTCTTTTTGGCTTTCAGTGTTTAAACATCATACAAACCAAGTGTCCTCTAAATGCAAAAATATAGCCACGAAGAACAAAATCACCACTGCTTGCCCTTTAAGCTGAAAGCATCCTAGATTTTTGTTTTAAAAATCCCAAAGCATACTCTTAAATTGCAACATTTAATATTGAAGCCAGAAGTCAGGGACTCACATAGTTTTCTAGCCATTTACCATTTATTATTTGTAATAAATGAACTATAACAGTTAATAAAGGATAAAGAATTTGTTCATGAAAAAGGAAAGAGAAACATAGGAAAACAAGGTCCCAAGGTTCCTTTATGGGGGGACCTCCCTATGCTCACAAGAATTCTCACGTCTTTAAATATTGTCAAGAAGTCTATCTCATCATTTAATTATAAAGGGAAAGCTCTTTTTGTGAGGTTTCTCTTTTCCAGCCTCACTTTCATATGCTGCTTTAGCTTCAGGCTTTAACACTGGGAGCCAGGCTGAGCTCACCTTGAATGGAGTAACAAGGATGCTTATCAAGTACCTTTCTGCTCCTGCCTCAGCTTCCTGCTTTGCAAGTCCCTGAGCGGGATGGAAGAGGGCTGGTAGGGGTTTGCTATTCTCTGCATTAGAAGGCTGAATTCCACACATCTTTTCTCAGGCAAGTGCTACCCAGTAAAAATGAACTGTGGGAAGACAGAAATATGCTAAACCACCAAGAAGGAAGAAGGAGGAGAAGCAGGGATCAGCCTGTTTTGTTTCTAACCATAATCTAGTCCTAAAATAGTGTTGAGCACGGCATCCTTTTGTCAGTGATGACTTGACTGCAAGCTCTGAACACCACACAAGCTCACTCCTGGTTTTCAGAGAGGGAAAAGACAGATGAAAAGGTCTGGGCTGCCCACAAAGCCAGCTTCCTAAGATCAGAACAACTTTCTGCTAAATAAGAGGGTAGGATTGCCAGAGGTACCACTCAGCTAAACTTCAGTACCACCAAGAGGCCCCAGAGCTGCTCCTTACTTGGCAGGAAGGGTCTCAGCCCTGCCAGCCTCAGCAATTTGCCCATTTAGCTCTGGCTGCTCAGAGACCTCAGTTGTGCTTTGACACCCTGGGCTACCTGAGGATGTGCTCACTGTCCACAGGAGAGACAAGGTGGGAAGGGAAGTGCCAGGAACTGGCAGGCAGAGCCTCAGAAAACAGTTCACTGTCCAGAAACTGGATATTTATAGCACATCCATAGCACAGAACATGGCTGGCCTCAGCCCAGGAGATAGCAGTGGGAATTCTTCTGTATCCATGAAGATCTATACAAGCACACACTGTGTGTGTGCATACATTTTTGAACATCCTTATGTGACCTTCCACATACACAGATGCACCTTGCAACATTCATTTTTCTAATGCAAACAAAGCATTCTGTTCAAGTGTACTTAGAAACACACCATAATTAAACAGTTGGTAAAATGCATTCTCTTTTTCCACTTCCAGATCTCCAAAGAGTCCCTTCAAATATCTCCATACAAGTTCTGCCTTCCTGCTTGCCATTTAGCTTGATAACAACTCAGAAATCACTGCCTTGTTTGGAAGGGTGACTCTCTCTTGCCCGCTGCCTGTGCTGCAGGGCAGCACTGCCACACAGAATTAATGATGGTGTCTGTAATCAAACAGCCATCATGTAAACACCAGCCTGCCCCTTTGATAAAACAGCATCTTGGGGACCTATTCACCTCCTTATAATTGAGTGCCACATAATAGTTCCGATCCTTTCAGGGAACATTATTTTGTTCTATGATTAGAAAGGGGAAGAAAAAAACAAACTCGATGTAGCACTGCCTTCTTCATTGATCCTATGATTAATTTTGTGTTTTTAATGAGTAGGGTACCTTATTTAGACAGGTTCTCTTACTCGTTTTGTTGACTTCTGTTCAATGTACAACAAAACCTGAGCTGTGATAATTGGAGACCATTTTATCAGCAAAAGGATTCTTGCTATTAATACAAGGTTGGCTTGGAAAAAGCATCCTGACATTTTAAATTAGTCAATTAATACACAATTCTATCTTCCATTTATAATAGAAAAAATGTTAGCATTTTTTCCAGACATTTTAATTAACACGGAGTATCTCCAATAATCTATTATATAGACAGAATATCACACAACACTGACTTAAGGTGGCTAACTGGATGTTTTACAAAAAAAATGGAAGGCTGAGTTAAATCCTTGCAGATGTGGGGAGTTTTTCAAAGCTCAAATATGTGCATCATGTGCAGAGGACACTGATTTACCAAACAATTCTGAAAGAACCAACAAGACACCTACTGCAGACAAAACCAACAGAATTACATCAGGGCCAAATTCAGGCATTCAGGATCAGCCTAAGTAACTTATACAACTCCCAAGAAATGCAGTAATTAAGATTTTTCATGTTCATTTATACTTATAATTTGTATATATTTAATGATTTTAAAAAGTAATCTCACCCAGCCAAATTTGAGCAAAATATTAATTTCTACAAAATCTTTTCCAGAATCCAAGTCTATGTTAAAATACTGGAGCAGGGGAAATAGGTTCACCATAAAATATACAGCTTTCCTACAGGTATTTTGAGAAATGAAAACTGGGTGATTAATTTTAATTTAGCCTTGTTGATGGTCAACTACCCCATGAACAGACCCAAACACCAACAATCTAAAATAACAGAAAAGCTTTAGAAATATGACCTGAAATGAGCAAAAACATCAGTTTTATATGACCTCAAAAAGTTTCAATTTTTCAGTGCCAATTCTGAAAATAAAAAGAAACCTGAAAAGCAAAAATACACTGGCATATTACGGAACTAGGGAAAAGATGACCCTCTGTACTTAGAACTTCAATAAACCTTTACAAAGGTACAGTGTAAACATTCAGCAGCCATTAATGAAAGCTGTAATTTTCCAACAAAGCAGCACTGCTTTGCAAATTTGTTTTCTGAGTTCTAATATTCAGCCAGTCAAAGCCAAATCTGGAGTACCCCAGTAACAGACTGGCCTGATTGTCCTCATCAGTCAGGGAGAGAAGCAAGTTTGTCAGTTCTTCAACAATTTTTTTCATACTTTTCTCCAGTAAAAGTGTGGCAACTCTATACAGTTTAGTTTCCACTGCTGGGACAATAGCAGTGACCTAAACAAACCTGTTTTGCTGTGCATCACACAAGTTTACTCTAAGCTCCTGTTCAGGTTACACAAAGTTATATAAACTTGTTCAAGATGAGAAGAAGCTGTTTGTTCCTGTTCAACTTCTTCCCCTTTATAAGCAAAGCACTGCACCAAACTGAACCTGTTCATGGCACATTTCCTCTCCTATGATGACAACAGAGAGCAGCAGAAGCAGGAAACCTGCCACGAGCAGTCTGCCTCAAAGCAAGATTCAAACCTCAGAATGAACTGAAGACTCCAACCAAGCAACCTCTGCTTTGCATCTGTAGGGTGCAAACCAAGGGTAAGAAGTGCATTCCATGTAGATTTAAGTCTGCCAACTCCCAGCACTGAAGGGCTGAAGCTGGAGGCAGCACAAGTGTCCTATTCCAACACCATGGAGGTACTCCCACTACTATCAGCATGTTACTAATTCCTTCTTGTGTACAAGCCTGGCAACTTCCCACGTTGTTTAACATCCACAAGGCACACAGTCGCACTCAATTACATTCATGGAAAACATCCCACAGCCTCCCTAATCCAAGTCTTACTTTCTTTTTCCTTCCTGCCAGCATTTCCCTCCTCCCCAATTTTCAGTAAAACAAAAAGTGTGGGAAGAACAGTGAAATGACTTTATTCATGTTATCACAGCACCTAAAGGGGTCACATCAACAACAGTGTCCCACAGGAACCACAATAATAAACAAACAAACAAAAACCCTGCCACAAAGAGTGCCAGCCCTGAAGCAATGTAAGTGCTATAGAAGAAACTGCAGGTGGATCTAAGGGGCACAGAAAGCCCAAGGTGACAGCAATGCTGCTGGCCAAGAGGATAAGTGGTGACACAGGGCAGCAGCTGCTCAGTTATTGTCAGCCTGTGGCAGCACTGCAGCAGGTGCCTCTGACCCTCCAAACTGAAAGGGCTCTTGTACCATTGGGAGTTTCTATGTAACTGCTGCAGTGACAGCGACTGACTTGTCTTCCATCTCAGCTTATCTACAGTCTCAATCTTTCTTTCAAAAAACATTTTAGACCATTTAGTCATTTTATTGTGGTGCCCTTGATGCCCAGAATCTTAATTCTCTAGTTTAACATAGCAATGATTCCATTTTACGGAGTAGTTCAATTAGGATTACATGTGCATTGCATTTTTTTCTCTTTCCTAAGAAGACTATAAGATACTACATTTGCTTTCCGTGCAAATAATGTGAAAAAATATCCAATTACATTAATTTACAGTCTCAGATCAGTTGTTCTAAGTTCCTTCCCTGCTTTTGATCCTGCTTGTAATTCAGTTTTTGACAGCTAATGTAAAATCCAGATTCTCCTGTATCTTTTGCTATATTCCTAATCTTTAAGGGATGTAAAAAATACTTGTTTTGCTGAATTTCTCTCAATAGATCTTGTTCATTGACTATCTGTGGACTCTCACAAAACAAGCACATTTCTAGCTGCTGAGTTTTGCCACGTTTCAAGAATGGATGCAGTTATATATTTACCTCCTACAGCTCAGTTCAATGTCAAATTAGTATTACATAAGTGTTTCTCAAGAATGTAACTTTGCTTATGAATTAAAAAAAACCTACAAGCAATCACTCCAATATGGCTAGAAGTATGGGGAAAGAAAAACCAGTTAATTCTAGGCATATTGAGCCAAAGAGGAAAAAAAATCTAGAGATAACAGCATAGGTCTATGTTCTTTTGTACACAGAAAGTTAAAAACTGAAGATCAATTCTCTGTATCAATACTGTAACACCATTATGTCACACTAAGTATTCATTTCTTTCACAGCATTACCTTCATCACATACAACAGATTACAAAGGCTGATTTGTAATCCAGTCCACACTTAGCCTAATAAATCCACAGTAAGTCTTAACTGTAAATGCCATTTTAATTGCTCCATTATACAATTTATTGTTTCTGACAACAACTATTTTCACACTGTATTTGTTCTTCATATAAGTAGCAGACTTAAGTAGTTACAATGAGATGCTGCTCATTAACTTGGGGAAAATAAGCACACTTGCCTTGGGCCTGGAGTGTGTCCCATACTTTAAAAGAGGAAAGTCTCTTCATAACCATCAGCCTATCTATTCAAGAGGCAAGTCCCCTCACCACCAATTCTGTCCAATCCTCTCCAAAAGAGGTTTCCTCTGAAGTCCTGCAACATACCACTCTTTGTTTTTAAGTGCTAAACATTTTCCTCTGCATTTAAAGTGGTCCTAATCCTGCAGAGAAGTTGTTTCTGGCACTATTTTGAAGCACTAGACCTTACTAAAGAGCCAGGATACAAGCTTCCTCTCAAAAGCAGCTATAATATAATACCTGGAAAGTTTATCAAACATGTTGACAAGCTTCATAGCTTCATATTCTTTCTGTTCTTCTGTCATTTCATCCATAGGATTGGGCATTGGTTCTTCTAAGTGACCAGTGATAAGGTTAATGCTGGAGGTGAGAAAACAACACAGTTTACATTTCTGCAGGAACAGGTACATTTTCTATCTTCTTAATAGCAGGAAGGAGGAAGAACTCACAGAAACCATCAAGACTAAAACTCTCTGAACTGCACATGAAAGGTTTTGTTATAAATAGCCAAGGTTCATATTTATACTGTATTTTCTCATGAATCGTGACTGTATCTTCTTGTTGATTCAACCATTAACGTCTTGTCAGTACTCAGAAATGCACAGAATGGTAGTTCTTCTTGTTGGATCCATAGAGGAACAGTTTGAAATCAGGGGAATAATGATGGTAACAATGACAATGTCATTACTACTAGTGACATAAATAGGGAACTGAATGACAGATGCATGTCTGAAACTAATTCTGTACAGGCACCATTTAAAAAAATATAGTCAGGTTCCATTAAATTAATTTTCCATTAAATTAGTTAACTGTTGGCCTTCCATAATGATGATTTTTTGCTCAAACCAGATTAAGTTACTTTACTTTGAGAATTTACAAAACCAGCTTTATTTTCACTGTTAATATAAGTGAACAGTGATACAGAAATGGTAACAAAATCAAAGAAGTAGTTTTAAAGAAAACTGTCAGGGCACATTATCCTTTCAAACACTTTAATCACAAACATTTAACAGCAATTCAGAAAATCAGATGCATAAATCAACTGGCAGTTGTCTTGAATGTTTCATTTAAGTGTTAGCTTTCCCCTAAATAGATGTCATAGTTTTACTTATATGCATATAACTGAATGTCAGGCTTTTGAAAGAAGAGCAGAGCGAAAACAGCAAGAAAAAAAATCCTGAAGTGCAGAAATAAAAAGAAACCTCCTGGCTTAGAGTTAATTTCTTAGTATAGAAGCAACGTAATTCCTCTAATTCTCATACATTTAATCCTGTCCTTCATTCATGTACCTTAATAAGAATCTTTCAATAAACCACAAGCCCCCATTATACACCTAACCATGTCAGTGTAATTCAAGGCAAACAGAGAAAACCAGAAAAATAATGTTAACACTTCAGATCTCCACTATCAAGAATTACAAAACAGCCTTAAAATGGCACCAAATCTTAGATGTAACATGACAAACTAAAACCTCTAACACCCAATTAATAACAATTAATAAAGATCAACAGAGCTTCTATGTGGTCACTGAATCCTTCAAACAAATACATTGGATTACTGATGCATAATTTCTATAGATGTTATTTTGCTCCTTCCATATTTACATATGCAACCTACTTGATTCCTTAGAAAAATTTTAGTACCAGGCAATCTGAAACTCAATCAAAACTGAAACTAGACCTACTGGTTTGCTCCTTTTTAACAAAGTTCTGGTGAAAACCCTTAGCCATATCTGACAGCATTATTTTCTCCATTACAGAGATATACCCCACAAAAAACAGTTAGCAGCTTGGCAACTTCATGTGAGTTCCTCAAAAATCTGGGACAAAACCCATCATTGCTAAGTTTGTTACTATATTTTTTTCCTATTGTTTTCTTAAAAATTGCTTTCCACTCTTGAATTTTAAGTAGTTATTCAGACTGATGTTCAGTCATTCTCATAGTGATTTTTTTCCCCCCTGCAACCATATCTGACTACATGATATTAGAGGCTGGTTTCTCAATAACTGGACCATGAAAACAGCAGAAGACAAATTAATATAAGCACGTATCATTCCAAAACTGGCCTCTCTGACAAAGGTAAAAAACCAAAACAACTACATCAAAAGAATCCAAAATGCAACAGGATATGTGGAATTGAAAACAATACTATACTTCGGCTTTGCAGATTTATATTCTTCTGTGTCTGTATCTTCATCATCTGAGTACCAATGATCTCCTCTTCCTCCTGCTAACAGGCCCCTGGCTGCCAGCAATCCTGCTGCGTTACCATAGCCTGTGTATTTCAACAAGCTATCAACTGCAAAGAGGATACAGAAAATTATTCAGCTGTAATCAGATACAAAACAAACCCACCAGCATGCTACGAGAACTGAGAGATCTAGCAAGAGGCAAATACACCAATAACAGCAAGACCTTATACAAAAGGAGTAAAAAAAGTAATTTTTACCTCTCTCTTTACAAAGAACAAAAAGAAACTCTGCTGCAATTTGCTTTACTCCGAGGTCCACGTGTGTCATAAGGCGCACGAGTTTGTTCCTCACTGTTGTGCCAACTTCAGGACGATTTGAGACATCTCTTAATGGAGGCAGTACCTGGCAGCACAAAAGAAAGAGAAGACCAGCATAAAATGCATGGAAATATCTACCCAGAACTTGCAAAAACAAATGTAATCAACAGAATTAAAAAATACTCTGCCTTTCAAAAAAAAAAAAAGAAAAAAGGCAATGAAATCAGACAACTATGCCTACATCCATTAGTAAGTGTCTCTTGCTTCTTAATATATTTTAAGTTTTCTGGTCTGCCATTTTGGGCAGAAAAATACTCAGTCTCAAATGCAGACTTTAAAAATACAATTATTAGGAGTTTATGAGCACAAATGGGTGTCCCAAAAGTGCTGGTCAACAGGCAGCCACAACCTAACGTTCTCTGTTTTTTCTGTTTTGCTAATGTATCTGGTAAAGTATTAGAAGTATCAGCTTAAAGAAATTTGCACTCTTAAAAGGCTGTGTTGTTTATATAGAACAATGAGATGCTCCTAATGAAAAAGCAGGAAAACACATTGCAAGTTCTACTACGAGTTTCTACTACTAAATTTCAAAAATGGGTTCTACATATAGAGGAAATGCATACTTCAACCAGAAAACACTTACAAAAGTTCAAGCTAAGTTTCAGAAATATTTTGGAGAAATCACTATTTAACATTTCCTCAAACACTATTTTTTCATGAGAGGTCATTAATATTGTTAACTTCAACCTTCAAGAAAGGCAGGAGATGCAGGAATGATGGCTCTTTTGGCAAACTAACTTCTGCCTCCTTGTGTGGATGCCTTCAGACTCAAGATCTATGTAAATTTTTTTGCACTCACAGGATATATGGTATGATCTGCAAACAAATATGAGCCATAATATGAAATACCTAATGATCTGAAGACTCTAATAAGAATCATGGATCTTCAATATTTTACTAGGTAATAAAACAAAGTATGTCACTAATTGTCATAAGAAATTGCAGGTCCTTTGTCTTCTAGGTGTCTAATGTGAAGTGTCCCATCCTGTGCAAAATTACAGCACAATTACTACTGCAAGTGGACTCACTGGGAACTGATCCTTACATGAATGCTACAGTATTGACTACTTTGGATAAAACAGACCCTGTCTTTTTCAAGCTAAGTATTCAAACAATTAGCAAACACATTTTACTTTGTCCCTGCTTACTCCCCACAATGGGGATAGTACCATGACTGCCATTTCCCAGTGTGCTGTAAGAATGAATTAATGTTTTAAGAGTACTCTAATACTAATACAGTGATGAGTGCCATAGGACAGTCCATGAGGAAATCAATCATCCTGTCTTCGGATCGCAATTTGAACAGCACACAATAAATAAAGCCCAAGGCCAGCACTTAACAATGAGGGTAATTCAAAATATCAAATATCCAGTCATGCAGTTAGCAACATCCATCCATTCTCTGCACTATATGAGGCAGTGGTCCTGTGGCAGGAATCAGCATGCAATTATATCCTGACATCAAGATGCCGAGATGTCGTAAAAACATGCAGACAACTTAATTTCTAGCTTCTGAACACTTGGCTCTGCAACTTTTTTTTTTTTTTTAAGTAAACAGATGAGCAGAGTATCCTAAAAATGAACTGCTGTGAATGAAGACAAAAACAACAAGAACGACCTCCCTAAATTCCTCAAAACCACTTTTCTGGTATAGATGAAAGAGGCAGAAAATATATGCTCTTTTTCATTTTAAACTCTGTTTATGAATTCAGGCACAGCTTTGATCTGGGAGCAGCATCTAGGATGCAACTCAAACATGACTGCAGCTCAGGAGAAAGACAGCAGAAACTAGAGGAGCAATTTCTTTCTCTTGCTTATCTTCTAAATTCTCTCCACTTGACCTCAGGAGAAGCAGCAAAACAAACAGAAAACACCACACTCACCCACCAAGCCATGCAGATCCTTTAGGTCTTTAACCATGGCAAAAATCTTTTTGCCTGTAAAAAGCCATACTGTCAATAGTGTAATAAAGAGCTCTTTTAAGAGACAAAGTGATGAAGTGTGCCTCTGTCCAGGGACAGTTTTACTCTGACAGGATAGCTGATACACAACTGGTAAACAAGCCTGAATCCCAACAAGTCCTTCCTGCTGAGGTAAAAGTAAACCTCAAGGAGAAGCCATCAAAACACCTGCATTTTCACTGGCCACCATCACACAGCTCTGCAAAGTTTAATTAACTGCATGAAATGTTTTTTATATGCTGAGTATCAGGGAACAGACCTTACTGAGCTTTTTACCCATCACATATTATCCATGGTGACTCACATTAACACAGCTTTACAATATCCCTGATGTTATTATTAACAGCTCTACACAATGTATCATGGAACTCAGGCCATACTATCTATTGATTTACATGACTAAAAAGTTATTTCTATAGCACTGTCTTGCACTGATGTACAAACCTCAAAGTTCATCATTAGCTTTGTATTCAAATTTTGATGAGTATTTTATTTACCTGAGCTTTGATAAACTTCCTGATATTCCTGTGAGTTTGGCAGCATTCAGTTAATAAACTGAGAACTGGAGTCAGGCCTTCTCTATAGCTGCTTCCCTGAAATAAAACCAAATACAAATAAAACATTTTAAGAGTAAACCTTTCCTTTTAAAATTCTATGAACACTTCAGTGAAGTTCTATATGACAGCCAAAATATGGACTTCACATAAACAAAGAGCCAAATGTTCACCCTCGGACACACATAAACCAATAGCTTCAGATATTCACAGGAATTTGTTTATTTTGAGGTGCTTCACAATCTAGAAGCAAGGACACCTATATTTGTGCTAAGTACTGGCTGAAAGGTTTAGCACAAAGCTTATATATGTGATATATGTGCACTTTTTGCTTTAGTGAAAGAGGCCCCTTTTGTGAAAAATCCCTGCGGTCCATACCTTGTCTATTCTCTTCTCCATGAAATCCAGTAAAATCTGAATTGCTCCCATATTCATACCATTGTATTTTATATCTGTTTCCTCTTGGGACGATGGATTAATAAGAACATCCAAGCAAGAAACAGGCACATTGCTTAAGAGGTTGATTGCATTGCTGAAACAGATTTTGAAAATTCATTATTCATTTGGAAGAAAGAATTAAAACCAGAGTGCAACTTACCATAAACTGCTTGTACAGCTGCAATCAAAGAAAGACCCTACAACTCAAACAATGCTTTATTTTCTCCTCTCTGGGTTTTAAAGAAGGTGGCCTGCATTATCGCCTGAGTGCTGGCTCTTGGAACAAACAAGGAAAAAGACAAAAAGCTCCAAAACCAGCACTGCAGTATTACTTCCAGCCCCCACAGTATCCCATCCCATGGATAAGGCACAGCTTCCAGCAGCAAGCTATGGCAGCTGATCCTGCAGGACAGCAGGGGGAACTCTCACATTGATTTGCAATGGTCTGAGTTTTTTCCTCCTTGAAACTTAAAACATTTTACCACTTATCAACCTTACCAACATTAAAGTCATAAAATACAATATAGACAACATTTCCTCCTGCTGTAACAGGGGGGCATGGTAGCCTTTTTTTAGGCCCCCATATTTTCACTTTTATTTAGCTTGCAGTACATATGAAATACAGAGGGATTTTGACACATTAAAAAGAGACTTGGGTTTATTTACCAAGCACCACCCTTCAGTAACTGGCAGTCTTCACATTCTACAACACACAAAGAGAAGCATTTCCAAAGAGCCATTAAGAGATTTCAATTAGACCACAGGGTCCCTCCCTCCTCTTTAATGGAGTAAGGTGGGACTTACTTTGCAAGGGTCTCTTGCGGGGTACACATCCCTTGAGTTTGCTATCTACCCTGTTCTCACTGCACAGACTTGGGCTTGTACTGTTCCTGAATACTGGGACAAATTACACAGATGCTGCCAAAATTGGAATGCTGCAAAATTTAGAATTCTGTCATTATTTACTTGCTGATGTCCAACTAAACTTATATATGGATGTGTTTAGTAATAGTACAAAACTATTCAGGTTTACCCATGCAGACCTCGAAGCTAGCAATGAACCCATAAGCACTGATGTTTCAAGGACTAGAGAAGTGTTCCAAGAATGGAGAACACTTTTCAAACAACTCCATTTACGACTTTCATAATATCTACTTAGAAGCTGCTCTCTGTTTCTAACTTAGTAATAAAATTCTAACAAAGAATTAGCAAAAGAGAAAGCAAATCACGGCCATCAGACCATAACAGGATTTCTAACAAATGTGCTGGTTCTGGTTTGATCAGACTGGGTGGCTGTTCCACACTGTGCCATCTCCCTTTTGCTCTTTCAGTAATTGAAATTCAGACAACTATTACTTTTGGGAATGCTTGTTCTCTTTGTTTTGTTTCTAATTCCTGTTCAAGATAGGTCTTTTATATCACGGAAGTTATTCCTCTCTAATAATTCAGGAATAGTCAGAAACAAAACAGACTGAAATTCAACAAATATTTGGTGGCTTCAGGCCTTTCATCAAAAGTTCTCTTTTTACCAGTTTCTTATTAAACAACCAAGTTCCCAAACACCTACAAAATTAATTTTCTGGATCACTGTGTCTGAGCTATTCTTTTCAATAAATGAAGGCCGGCTTTCTGATCTTTGTCACTCCACTGACAGTTTTATTTGTGGCAGAGGAGTGTATGAAATTCTCCAGCTACCAGGAAGTCAGTGACTATGCACAGATATGCACAATAGTGTTTGCATTCCTACTCCAGGGGGTAGAAATACTGCGTATATTACTCTCCCCTTTTCGGCTTCCTAGAGATCATTAATCACTGGGACATGACATCCACCCACTCAAGCTCCCAGCCCCCTCCTGATATGCAAATTCAGAAGCAAAGGCCTATTTAGAGCCAGTGAATGCCTTGATTAAAACCTTGCTAGTGGCAAAAATGGCACTCACTCTAATGCGTGGTACTTTAAGCTGTTCATATTCAAACATTAAGTAATGACGCAACAGAACCACAGTGACAGTGCTGGGTACTAAAGCAGTTAAGATATTTTTATGGCTAACTGCTACTTTTTTATTAGAAATAGTCACATTGACAATCAGTACACCATGGCTCAGGGCATGTATCCAACACTCAGTGTTGCCCTAAAATAAATCCTCAACTTATACATTCAAGCACAGGCATTTGAACGATGTGCTTTAATGGGCTGCCCAAACCTGTCACTGAAACATCTTAGGTTCCACAGATTTACAACACTTAGGGAAGTGCAAGTGCTCAGCAATCCTAAGAAAAATATTTATATCTCCCTGATGCTTCTTAAAGTTTATTCTTCATTCACCACTGTTTGTATTTTATTTTATTTTTAACACAGTTTTCATAATTGCCTTGCTGATAGGCTCCAGGTGGAAAGCAGAGCTGCAAGTTGTGCTCTGCTCTCTGACTCACACCTCATCTCTGGCAATAAAGATTGCATGGTCAGAGTCCAGCATGGCCCAAATGATGACACAGCCTCTCTTTCTTAGCTATACACTGCTAACAACAGTTCAGTCACTTGTTAGTGAAGCTTTTATCAGGAATTAAGTTTTGCTTGTCCAAATCCATCAGCAGACTGGAGTGGGGCCCTCTGATGCAGGCCCCAACCCCTTTGAGGATTTGAGGGCATGACTTCTGAGTATAGTTTTTCTATTCCAGAGTTGCCTTGTGATGAACAATCTTGGTGGAAAAGGATATGTAATTATTAAGCTTTTATTGCATCCTTGTAGCATTCAAAGACAAAACTCAGGTTCTGCAAAAAGGCTGAAATATTTGAATTACAGCAGTCAAATCCTGCACGATGCTCTTGCAGCACGTAAATCAAGATGGAATACCACATGCAATGATGCATTCTTTACTCTTCAGCTAGCTTAACCAGCTACAGTTTGCTAACTGAGGGACAAAGGTGTTTTCTTAGCATAGCAGAAAGCCTAATGCAGTGCTACACTGAGTCTGCTGGAGAAGGGGGAACAACAGAAGTGAGTCAAGGCAGTGATGTGTGTCCTCATTTCTTTCCTGCTTCCCCCTCTCAGAATTATGGAGAGCCTTTGCTTTGACTTGCTGTCTCCATAAGGCCCTCGTGGGCAGCACTGCTACAAAAAATCTCCCTTGTGACTGAAAAAGCAAGGACAGAAATCACACCAACACTGTATTATCTTCACAGCTGCCTACTTCTTTATGTAAAGCCCTTTCTGGATCTCATCTGCAAGTGTTTGCAAAAGGTAAAACCAAAAGGACCTGCATAACTTCCATCCCTTTGCAATAGCACAAGATAATTAAATTTTACAGGGTAATATATTTAACAGGGTGATCAGACTAGTCAGATTTCTGGACAAGGAAACAGAACTTGGGAAGAGCATCAGCTGTATAATAGTTCTCGTAACCCTCTCTTGTAATTGTTGATTTTATCCAGAACTGTTAAATTCTCCCAGCAGTAGGGATTTTATTCCTGCCAGTCCCTCCCTTAAAGGAAGCTGAGAGCACAAAGCACCCACAGTAAGTAGCAGTAAAGTAAAAATACTAACTGCCCTTTAGGACACAGCACTAACTTCAGTCATGGCAACTACTGCAGTAGTATCCTAAACTATTCCAAACTAGTCTGCACCAGCTGAGAAGGGCTTTGATGTAGGATTTAAGTGTTCACCTTCTAAGACTGTTGATGTTAATCAAAGTCATTTAACAGTTTCTAGATTGCTGGGTGGGAAAAGCTGCATCCTTCTTCCTAGGGACTGGTTCAGAAGACCTTCAAAAGACTGTACAGTTAGATATACAGACATCTCTGAAGAAGAAAATGGCAGCATTTCATTGCTGAGAGAAGCTACTGTACTGCCAGGCCCAGTGAACAGCTGACCTACTTGGTAAAAGAAGAGTGTCATGGAGAAAGAACAGTAACACTAAACAAAGAATCACCACCTCACCACGAATAATCTGAATTTTGATTGAATTACTGGCTGTCAATACTAACAGCTGGGTGCAGGACTGAGGAAAAAAACAAACAAACCACACACCTAACACTGTGTGAGTCACTCATCTTTGAAAAAAATACTATTACCATGGAAAAATTATTTGTACTTCCAATAAAGCAGCCTAGAACTATTGGGATAAAATATCAGCTTGTTACTTCCACCCCAATCCATCAGAATTGCAAAACTTACATATAGAAATCTCAAAATGCAGTGTTTCCATCAGCTTCTGTGCAAAACAACAGAAATTGCATTCCACTTCAGTTTGAACTACACTTAGAATTGCCATATATATTTTCATCTTCAGATACACACACATGAACATAAAAAGAAAATTTAAAAAAGGTAAGCTTCATTATCAGTGATAAAAAATAACAATCCTGCCAGCCACCTTCTCTCTGGGAACTGGACATATTTAAACAATATTTGAGGAAAACATCTTCCATCAAAAAAAGATTACCGATATTAACTCCAAATAAATAGTTTTTTCATTGTTTCTCAGATTTCCACTTTAGATTTTAGGCAAAATAACTTTTGTTTAGGAAAACCAACCAAACAAAAACCTTTGAACATAGATCAGTTCTGCAATTCTACCAACCTGTGCAACTCTTCAGTTTTTTCTTCAGTAGGGCCCGTGGTTAATAAGCAGTGTCGAAGGATGGCAGCCATGTAACGAAATTGATGAGATTCATTCTATATAAATATAAATTATGAAGATATTTTTTCATTTTGAAGATTGCAAGTGAGGGTTTCAGGTCACTAGAATAATAAAAATTAAAGATGGAAAATACCTATTAGATCATAACATCCATCCCTATCAATAAAAGGACTGTACCTTAGTGTTCACTGAATGCTTAATGCTACATAACTCTCAAAAGCTGACTTTGAACTAGGCCTTGTAAAACTCACTGGGAAGTTTTTCACTTAAATCAGCCTTCACTACTAGAAAACCCAGTTACAAGTGTTTGCTCAATTCCATACTATTCCTATAATACTACTGTCTTCCTTCCTGTGTTTACACCAGCCCACCTCTTCATCCATTTAGATTATGTATGTTCTCCTTGCAATTTGTCTTCTTCTCATTTAGGCCTTCTGCCGCTAAGTTTCATTCCCTCCATCCAGTCTGTCTCTTTTTCTAACTCCCTTGCTTCTGCTCCCTTGATACCTTTCCTCCATTCCATTAATAACTTCTCAGCAACCTTATTTGCCCTGCTTTTTCCTCTCTCCAAGCAATCTCCCCTTCCAGGCTCCCACCAGACAGCAGCCACACAAAAGTACACCAGTAACTGCAACCATTTAACTGTGTATGATTGTCCTCATCCTTTTTCAACAGCTCTTCTTGGCATCCATCATATGGTCTGGAGTGTTTGACCCGGCACAAAGCACCCAATGCATCTTTTGTAGCCTCAGCATCCAAATCTGCCAACTCTACCACCTGCAGCTCTTGTCTGGCTTTGCTACTTTGAAACCATCTCCAGGCATTAAATACTGGTGTATCAAGTGGTTCTCTCCACTTTAGGGTGGATCTAGTTTAGTTTTCTACCCACATGCCCGACCTCTGTGCTCTCCTTTTATTTTCCATGTATTTTGATGTTTAGAATCCCTTCAAATTCTGCATCTTCAGCCCACTTCATTAACATGCCTTTCACTCCTTTTCCAGACCATTAAAATTGCCACTGGAATATTCAGTAAGTAGAATGTCACCTAACGTAGCTGGCTAACAGCTAACAGCCACTAAAATGTTCTTTAACTTAAAGGTTCTCTGGTTTAAGGAATTTCTAGTAAAGAGTTATTATCTAAGCTCTATCTCAAAACACAAAATAAGCTTCTCCTGCCCTGAGATGTCTTAAACTCTCAGTAAAAAAAAAAAAA
>VXAC01002507.1:668731-681746 GCA_013399225.1 Rhipidura dahli
AAAAAAAAAAAGAAGCAAGCTGCGGGCATGCTTGGGATATCAAGGAGGAAAAGCCTTCTAGGACAAAACCTCCCTCAGTCCACAGACAGCAGCCACACAAAACCTCAGCAGATAAAGCCACAAACATGTGCCATCTCCTGCCTGCCTTCCTGCAGGGAGCTGGGCTTTACATCTCTCCAGATTCAGTATTTTGTAAGAGTAAACCAACTTCCAGATGTCATGAGCTTACCTCTCAAGAGGTGAACGTGTAATACAGTATATTTTTCCAGCTTTCCATATAACTGTGTTACATGTATTTTTACCTATAAAACAATCACTTGTCTATACAAAGAACTTTGACAAAGTTAAAGATACTTTTAATAAGGGTCTAAGTTGGGAATATAAAAGGAATGAAGAAAGAAATCTCATTTTCTTTATATTTCCTTGAAACTCAAAAGTATTTGCTTCTCTGATCCCTCTGTCACTTAATCTTAAATTTCAGGATTTGTTATTCAGCATATCCTCGAGACATTAAAGCAAAGAATAAACTTCAGACTTTGCTCAAGTTTTACATTCCTTAAATTTATAACTAATGTCTCATTTGCTGTTTAGTACAATGCACTAAAGACAAGAATTATTTGCAAATTTTAACTATTGTAGAATTTTGATCAGCTTTATATGCTGCATATTTACCATGTCCAGTGAAAAGTAAACAACACCATTCTAGAGACTGTGACGTGGACTAAAAAGGTTCCCTACATAATTCTCCTGCTGTAGCACAGACTCAGTTTATTCAGCAAAGTTATCCTTGTAATTTCTGTTTATAAATTCAAGGATGCAACACATAGGAAGCACTGTTATCTAAGGAAAAAAAAGATCTGATGTAATAATGAAAACAAACCAAGATAAACCTTATTCATAAGACATAACAAGGAAACTGCATTTGGTTCTTGAACTTGATCTCATCTTAAATGATAATGTTTAAGTCCAAAGCTGGTGTTGGGAGAATGGGTCAAAGATATTAAAAACAGTACCACTCTTCTGTCAGTGTTCTTTGTTAAAAATGAGAGTTGATGTACTTATCATACAACAGACAGAAACCAGGGAGTCCGCTCAGCTCTATCTATTACCCTATTGCCATTGTCCACAACCTCCAGAGATGCAGCCCTCTGGTACACTTAGATTAAGAAGCTTTTCCCAGCTAGCTAAATACTAGTGAACAACATCTATTTTCTTTTGGAAATCTAAGACTTTCATTAAATAGTACTTTTTGCATTTTTGTATTCAAAACCATACAGTTTTAACTTGCATTAGGCAAGGCAAGCTGTTCTCTCACTACACAGAAAATGTATGGATGCAATTTTTTGCCCAAGTAGCAACAGGAACAATAACTGCCTCTTGTCTGTCTACCTACTGTTCTTGCAGGCTAAACAAAATCAATTGAAAAAAAGCACTTCAGCTAAGCCTTACCTTGCTGTGGACATTCCAACTGTCAAGTGTTACATTAAACAGAGCCTTTAGTGCCTCAATGGCACAGTCTGTCTCTTGCAAAGATAGAGGAGGCCTGTCACGATCTTCTGCTGCTTTGTATTCTTCTGTCCATCTTACACTCAGGGAACTCTCCAAAGCCTGAGTCAAAACTTGCACCCCTTGCAGTTCCTGACGCAACTGTGCTCTGATGTCTGTGTGCAGAAGTGACAAGAGGAAGAGAAGACGCAAATCAAAGCATTTAATGTCATCGACCAGCTGCCGGTCCTTACATTTCTGCAGCAGATTGCAGAGCATCGCTGCAAGATTCAGTTCCAAACTGAGCTTCTGTGCAACTGAACTATTAAAAATTATGTTACAGAGGCATTTTAAGGCTTCTACTATCACAGGAAATTCAGATACTCTCTCCAAAGGATCTTCCACAGCATCCAGCTTTGCTAGCTTCATAAGGATCTGCATGTTCCTCTTTGTGGTTACAGGCACTAAAACTTTCTTGTCCCTGGAGAGAATCCGGAGGGCCTCCAGGCAGGCAACTTGACATGAAGTTTTTGTGTCTTTTTCAAGGATGTTCAGAATTCCCTCACACAGTTTCTAGGCAAACACAACAAAGGGAACAGTTTTAGTGTCAAAATATGGTTGGCAATAAGAAACTACTTTTCTAACCTTCCATATAACTTTTGAGGTTTTATCTCACTTGAGAAACTAGCTATTCCATACTAGCTCTTCAAAATATGAACTGTTACAAAAGGCCTCCAGAGAGCACCAAAAGCAGTTTTCCTAATGGATACAATCCAAATACATCAACATTTGCAAAAGCATTAAGCCAAAATGGCAGCTGTTACCCACCACCCTCAGTTACAGTATCAGGACTAAAAACTCCAGAAGAGTAACAAAGCTAGAGAGAAGTGAAAGGTTTTAAAAATATGTCAAAGTACAACAGTCACACCTACAACATCTGCAGAATTTTAACTTAAGGTTGTTTCAGTCAGGAGGCTGGGGGAAAAAGAAACCAAAATAACTGCTACTTAACATACAAGGATTAGTACTCCATGTTTGTGAGGCCACTTCAACCTAATCAACAGACTTCTCCCATTTTAAGTAAGACTCTTAGAAATATCACCACTGACAGATACATAGTGCAGTTTCACTTAAAGACAGACTACAGCAGTTTTACCAAACCAGCAAAACTGCTGCTTTATCAACCCAGATTGTTCCTGATGTCAAAATAGTTCATCAATTCTTTATACCAACAGGACTGCAAGGGTAAACAATTATAAAAATGCAGCATGAGAAAACTCAACACTCAATAATCTGCAGGTGAGGACTGTAACATCTGAATTACAGAAGTATTACCTTTTATAAGACAGAAATGGACAATCAATCAAAGGGGAAAAAAGACAGGCCAGAAGAGATTGCTTGAAGTGAGAGGACTCCAATGGGTATTTATGCCTTAAGCTCAAGACAATATTACTCCTTATGGATACTAGAGTCAGAAGTATAGCCACAAAGAAGTTCCCTCTACAATATAAACTGGACTGTACCTCCCATGACAGTTCTTTCATGCTTCCACCTCCCCAGCTTGGTGTTTTGACCATCAACATGAAAAAATCACCAAAGGAGCCACAGCAGCAATGGGGTTGAATAGCCCTAGTGCAGAAGTCTGCTTAGGACCCGAAATTCATATTGTGATCTCTGGCAGTCTGTGTCAAGAAAGCGATTACAAAAAGCATAGGAATACTAGTGAAGTATAGAATAGTTCTTGAGGAATGGACTCCAGAATTCCACTTTTCACCATCACCACCACGACAAAAATGTGGGGAGCACAGAAGCCCGTGAAATTCAAAACAAAGGTTCCACTTGGGACATCTAAGCTAATATCATTACTGTGATGACTTAGAATTAAAGCCAAGATTCAAAAAAATAACAAAACCAACAAAAACCATTAAGTCTAAAGCACATCTAGAACACACACTCCAGAAGAATAAGGGAGAAAACAACACAAGGTTTCAACTTGTTTTCTTTTAACTTCAACAATGTTAAAAGAAAATCTGTAAACAAAATCAAACAGCAGGAACTCACAGTATGATTTCCAGTATGCTTGTCCTGGGATTAAGCCCACCCAAAAGCACCACCCAGACACCAAGATCTTGACTGCATCTCCACAGCCCTGACTAGACTAATTCACTAAGAGTTTAAAAACAAGAAATGAGCTCTACTTCTTACTATCACACAGGCAACATAAGAAATTTTTATCAGAATATCAGAGACACTACAACACTATAAACCTCACATCTGACCACCTGTACAGGCATATAGGTCCTTACTGTGGCTGGAAAAAGATACTCAAGTACAAAGGAGAGCTCCTCACTATTAACCTAACCTAACAGATCTGCCCGACTCCCCGACTTAAGCATGGTATGCTAGACCTGCATTAAATGTTTCTGAAGGTGGCATCTTTGAAGTGCTTCTAAAAATGCCTAGGAAACAAAAAATGACCAGTTTAGATCCACAGGCAAATTACCTAGTCACAGCTCGACTTCTTACAAGAGTCCACTTCCTATTGCTAAGAGAGTTTTCCATACAATTAACTCTGCTTTGCAAGCTGAAGTGTGGAGCCTGTTTGGTTTTGAGGAATAACACAGAATTTAAGGGACAGTTCACAACACTTCAGAAAAATGCCAGTTTGTGTTTAAGCACTTTCCAATTAGAAGTTACTGTCTTCCTTGTTGGTATCAGCTGCTACAAGGTGGTCTGTAACAATTTATCTAAATTCTGAACACTCATTTAATTACAAAGAGACCAAGCCTCTCAAATTCTGAATGATTTTTTAATTCTTTTTTTCCATAAGTTTTACCCACCTGCTGCTATGGAAGTGTCACTGCAAAATGTCAAAAGCACTGCAGGAGGGATCTCAAAGGGCACCAACCTCCTGCTGACTTGCTATGAGAGGTGGAAGTCTAACCTTCCCTCCACACAGTAAAAGACATGCAATTTAATTAAAAAATATAAAATCATCTCTTGGCTTCAAATTTTAGTGAAACGCAGCACCAGAAGAGTCTTAACTCTGAATAGTTATACTAGAGACAGATATTAAATAGAACTTTTTTTTTTTTTGTTTTGAGATTTAGCAACCTGCTTACAATTTAATTGCTGACAAAGTTCTCTGGAGTTAGACCCAGTGAACCATCCAGAGTGATTTTAGAGGAATCAGCAATCAGTTAGGGTATCTGTGACAGGGAATCACTGCTGGCTGATCCCAAGAGCCATCAGCAGCTCAGGAAAAGCTAAAGTATCTGATTATAATTGCAGAGCTATCCATGGAAATAAGAAGATTCACCCTATTAGGATATTGCCGTGGAGACAACTAAAACCAAATGCCTTACAGCACATTTTCACATTTTCTGTTTTGGCCTTGATGGTACAAGGGAAACAATGCACAGAGTGGAGAGAAACAGGAAGACATGTGACCACAAAAACATTACTATGCTTTTAATTTTCTTTAGGTGGTGTTCTTTCTACCACCCTGTAGGCATTAGCATGGCAGAAACTAAGGGGCACAGATTTCATTTATATGGTTGGAAATGAAAGCAAGTGAAAATTCAGACAGGAAGGTACCTCTGCCTTCCACAACATGGATGATAACTGTTCTAGTTTCAGGGGGTTTGTTGCTACCCTTTAAGTCACGGCAAGATTTTAACATTTCTTTGTTTGGGGTTCTATCCTTTTGACATGCAGATAACATTTTGACTTTCATCAACCATACTACACCAAGAATTGTTTTTTATATACTTGTTCACAGACTCAAGGCAGTTTCTAGTTTTAACTTTTTTATTGTAAAATCCATTCACTTCTCTGAAATTCAAGATTTTTCAGCTTGTGTGCTAATACTAAGATTAACACAGAACAATACACACCATTCCTTCTGTCTATGCTGTAGTGTTAAATCTTGTGTTAGAACAGGAAGGCCACAAAAACCCATTTGTCATCTTGTTTTGACAGATAAGCTATTAACCTATTTTGGTCCTTTATCCTGACAGCATAAAGTCTTGATGCTAAGAAGCAACACAGTCCCGGAAAAAGACCTCTCCTGAGATACAAGAGACCTGTGTTTTCTCCCTTGCTCAGTCACAGATCTGCTCTGTGGCTTTGGGTCAATATAATTTCTTTACTTCCATTATCTTCCACCGTCTTTGTTCACAGGTTGATTAGGTTTGGGGGAGGGGAGAGGACAGGAAGGAAAGGGGAGCACAACTCTTTAGTTTCTGTGTTTAAGTTTCTATTAGGCTTCAGAGCTAAGCATCCAAGGCAGTGAGAAAGGATATTTGAAACATTAGTGAAAACTTTCTCTGGAAGTCAAGACAGCATTTATATAACATGTATCATCAACTGTGCTAAATGACAGGGCAATTAGATAATCTCCCCTTGAGAAGGCCATGCCAAATTTTTGCCTAGTCTTTGTGGATCTACGTGGGTGGAGAGGCAAGGTGGATACTTGTATTCCTTGAGGATTCAGCGCTGCTTTGTTGAGCCCTCACCGACAGCGGGAGGTTGGCTGTTAGGCAGGAGCCTGCCAGCTCTGACATGGCACAGCTCCAAGTCAAAGGTTTGAACATGTGAGAGCACGACAGTTCTTCAGGTGAGGTGAGGAGCACACTGAGAAATCCCTGTTGTCAGATCTGATGGAAGAAATACCTGCTTCAGAGTCACAGCAAGGTGAAATCCTGTGCAGCTGCACTCACAGCAGCCCTCTTTGCTCACCTCACTGGACAGGGAGAACCCTTTTACCCTCTAATCCTGTGGTGAAAGAAGGGTGTTAAAAGGAGAAACTGGTTTCACTGGCTTGTCACAAACCTTAAGAGGTTTCAGTAAAAGCTGTAAAATGCTGGATGGGAATGGGCAGGACCAGAGGGAATTAGAACAAACACTCAGTATTAATGAAGAACACTTAGTACTTTTTTCCTCTTACAGACTGGTACTCCCTTAAGGGGTTTTGGTGAAGTCAGAACAGTAACAACAGCAACTAATACTAAGCTACCACACAGCGTGCCCACAGGAGAACCTGAGCTCAATATTTTTACAGGACACTTACTAACAGACTTTAAAGCTTGCC
Source organism: Rhipidura dahli (assembly GCA_013399225.1). Classification (NCBI taxonomy): domain Eukaryota; kingdom Metazoa; phylum Chordata; class Aves; order Passeriformes; family Rhipiduridae; genus Rhipidura; species Rhipidura dahli. Next base: position 675,309 of record VXAC01002507.1, read on the forward strand.
ACAAATTTACTGGGAGGAGAAAAACTGTGCCTTGGTGGCTGCAGGAACCTTCAGACCTTGCTGAAGCAGCACAGCACGGACAGCACTATCTAAGAATAAGGTTCTAGGATTTAGAGCATGACAGCATCTTGCTCCATCAAGATACTTGACTCCTTCCATCCTTCCAAGTTAAGATATATGGTACTGTCCACAGACTTAGATAATCTACCCACATCATGAATTTACTTGGTAGAGAAAGTCCCATAATACATTTGATATGATTTACCACCAGCTATTTCAACATCTTGAAAACACTCAGCAATGCAAAAGACTGTTTTGGTGATTTTTTTTCGGCGCTGAATTTTAGATCCATCATGTTCAAATTGAACCTGGACAATCACTCAAGGACACTGGTCTCAAATTCTGAAGATTTCTATTAGAGATCCAGCACAGTAAGCTGGATTGGATACAGGAGAAATCAGATGTTGCAAGCACTACAAAAGGTGAAGCAAACAAAAAGGTATGGAGCTGAAGAGGAAACAGCTCAATCATTTCAGGTAAGAATAAGACTTGTAAGTCATATTCTTACATTTGGCTGCTGCTTCCCTTTCTTCCCCTTCCTCTTACAAGCTCAGTGCCTCCATGCAATTGAAAAAGCCTTACTTGCCATCTTGGACAGATTTACTTTGTCTGTTGTATCACAGTACTGTAGCAACTTTACAGCAAACAGTACTGTAGCAACTTTCATCTGTGGAATGCTATGGCCAAGCAGGCAGTCAGTGCTGACAGACATTTCCAGGGCACAGACAGGACTGTAATTTTCTTACCATCTGAAGTCTGTAAACAGCATAAATGTGTTGCTATTTCAGAAGCAGTATTTGGCCCTGACAAAGTATAAATAATGGAGAGCAAAGCTATTAAATAAGGATCAAGTGGTCCAAAAAACCCTTTCCTTTTTGTATTAGGACATGTGAGCTTGAGCTGAAGCACCTGCTGTGCCACAGAGAGGAAGACACTACACCTGACAACTCTCTCCAAGGTGACTGCCTGGTCAAGTTAATAGATATTAATTTTCTGGAATGGATTCCAGAACAGACCTAAAGAACCAACTGTTTGTCTCAACCATGCCACGGTGCTGTGAAGTGTTGCAGTTCTGAAGACTCAACTTCTTCCAGCAAAACACTTCTTGATTGCTTGAGACAAATATTTTAGATTTCTGAGAGCTCGTTATGCTCCTCAGACACAACCCCACTGCCTTAATTTCAGCTGCTATTTCAGAACACATTTACTTTTGGTTGACAATTTCTATATGGTTTACACACAGAAACTGAAAAGAGGCTTCCAGAAATTCGTATTTTTTATTGGTATATAACAAGTTAAGAAGGATTGGCAATGACTTGATGTGGCTGGTATGTGAAGGGATCTTACAGTACAACACAGATTTCCATCTGATTTACACCCATAACACTCACCATAGATAGGCCAATGCAGACACATACATCATTAAACAAACAACCAGGACAAGTACAAGGACAGCTTACATTACAATCTTGTGTTTTTATCACCCTGTGATGTATTACAGTCCTGTGGCTACGTTCAGATAAACAAGCTCGATAGCATTACCTCTCTTCCTGACTTCTAGAGGACAGAATCTACTTTCCCCCTGGAATTCAGTATTACAAACTAACTGCTGATTTAGTTAGGCTATAGCCTAAAGCATCATGCTTTGATAGCCATATATCACTGCAGAACAATTTACTCTGTTCAATTTACCCAGTTTCTAGTCAAGCCAAAGTTTTGCCCTTTCTACCTTTTGTATTTCCAGCATGTCACTGGTGTGTATGGGTTGTTTAAAAAAAAAAACAAAACAACACAACACCCTAAAAAACCAAACCCAACCATCCACAGGAAAAAAAAATCCTTATACTGTATACCTTACAAACACCCCTCCAAACTCATTGTCTTTATTTGGCTTTTGCCAATCTGGCTTCTGCTCTCTTCTCCTTTCCTATGTTCTGCAGTTGGCAATCAATATTTCAGACCAGACATTTGCTCATTCACAGTGTGAAAAAGGGATGGTAGGGACAGTGAGGGAACAGAGGCAAGAACACCAAGATCCCAGCTGAGTTCTTCTACAGATCAGAAAGGACACACACAGCCCACCACCACATTACAGACTGTCTGCTTCAAGTAAAGCCACAGATAAAGGAAAGCTAAAAGGTCTCTGAGTCCTCTGTGTGATAAGGAATTGCAACTGAAGATTACAACTGATAACAACTGGACAACTGGTACAAACAACTGATGGGTTTGCAAATGCAAAAGACTGCATTTTCATCCCACCCATTTCTACCACAAAAAAACCCCTTGAAATATTTAGATTTTGCATAAAATCATGGAATGAAACAATGTGTGCCCAATTTCAGACAATCTATCCTTGTAGGAACTTTGCAATTCTGATTTCAAGCTTTGAGTTTATTCCAGAAATAGCGGAAACATACAGCCTCATTCACTAATGAACATTTTCTGAATAAATATGCAAATCAGCCCCAAAGCTAATTACACAACGGAAAGGAAAGGGCTTGTTCTTACATATTACACCCTAAAAATAACAGGAAAAAATAAAAACTATCCATGTCCTAGCTTTAAATGCAAGGCTGTGGATAGATCCCAAGGGATGTGTTAAGCCCTGACACACCTGTACAGCTCAATACACATTTCCCATCTTTGACACCTAAAATGCACGTGCCACATCTCAAAGGTGATTACAGGCACCTTTGGAATAATAGGCTTCTGCAGCCCTGTCTTCCTTACAGCTTAACAGCTTTCTTCTGTACTTATCCCTTCATCTTAATCTCTAGTATTTTTTAAGCATCTCACACAGACGGGAAATACATCTGTCATATTGCTACCTGCTGAAAAGAGAAAAAATTGAAAAATCTATTGCAAAATTTTATCTCAGTAGATACAGAAGAGTATCTTTACCCTTGTTTCTCCACCTCATCTCAAATCTGTACCCAGCAAAATAATTAATGGACTTCTCTGTAACTACTTTCATTCAAGACTGGGGGCTTTGCTAGGGGAATTTCTCTTTCAGAAAAAAAGGGAATGTGTAGTTGTCACATCTCCTGGACTGAAAAAGCAAAAATTAAAATATAACTTTATACTCGTTGCTTGTACCACTTCACAATGGTAGCTAAGTTAAGAGACTGCCTTTACTTTTATACTTCCACATTGAGGTATGCAGCTCAACAGCCTATTTTACTCACCTTTCTTTTGTCTTCATCTGCAGGATCAAATCTGAAAGTGGCCCGATTCTGTAAGTAAAAACAAGAGTTTGTGTTTGTTACATGCACAGCAGCTGCTGAAGAGGCAATACCTGCAAAATTATCAAAAACTTCAGGAGCCTGGTTAAACCCAGCCTCAGATAATTAGGCTACAACCATGTCATCGTTTTCCCATCCTCCCCAACAGCAAAAGAATCAGTAAGTGACTCCAGTGAAGAGTTTCACAACTACTACTGGTGCAGAGCAAGCTTTTATGTGTGGGATGTGAGTCAACCACCTCACACATGGCACCTGACAGGGTGAAAAATGAGAGAGATTGCCTTGTGTTTTACACATACCTCATCACTCAGGTTCTTCCCCAAGCAGATCTTGCTTACCAGCTTTTGACTGCTCTGACTGTCCCAAACCAGAACCACCACAGCATCATTTTGCCCAGAAAACAGAAGTACAAATCAAATAAGCCTTGCTATAAAAACTACCAGTTTCTATGTTCTGGCAACTTCCAAAACACCTTACCAAGGTATTTTTTTTCTCTGGAAGAAGACAGACATGGTCTAACAACAATTATTTTTTAATAAATCCTTATTGTTTTTAAACACTTCAAATAGCAGTTGGGTCTAGTTCTATGTTAATGTCCTGAAGAATGCTATTAGTGAAATATTACTCAAATGGCAAAAGTTATTATGACAGTCAAAGAAAACAGCACTAATACCAGACCATTCTCTTAACATTTTAAAACTTCCAATCTAATTGATCAAAAATATAAAAATCTCAATTTCTACTTCTAATATGCAACTTAGTAGATCATGCAAGTGACTGGAAAACAGAAGTGATTTTCCAGAGCACATTTATGGGCCTCTTTCTTTCATAACCCAAGCTCACAATTACACAGAAAGGCCTAGGACATCTACCCAACCACCAAAGGTTACCAACATCAGTTAGAGCTTTTAGGATGGTAGGAAAGTCATTCCCTTCCTCTCTCAATAGTAAGCAAATAATCCCCTTCCTCTGTCTTACAGGGCTCCCAACCGGACCAGAGGAGATCAGCAACATGCCAATCAAAAGCAGGTGAGCATTAAATGATGAGCAATTAACCAAGAGAATGCAACCTTTATGCACATTAACATTTCTGCAAATTTACAGAAACAATGTAGTGAGAGCAAGAAGCCTAAGCACTAGAGGAATAATCACTGCAAATTGGACAGCACAGAGAAGCACCAACACATCCATTCATTTCTCTCATTATAGTTATTCTACAGCCACTTGCACCTTGGAATTACACTTGATACATCTTTTTTTTTTTTTTTTTTCAGTAAAGTATGCTTAATTTTTTATTTGGAAAAAAGCTAAGGAAACCTAAAACCCTGGAACCTGGAATACTCTGCTCAGTCTTTGCTGGCCCACAAAGCATCAATAACAAAGTGTACAGAAAAGAGATGCAGGAAATATGATTTAAAAGTTGTAAGAAGAAACACAGTAAAGCAATGTCATATTGAGACAGTATTAAGAGTTCCCCATCCCACTTCAAAAGAAGTATTCAGCTACACATTCAACCCTAAGACTTCACTCAAATACTTGAAAGTCAGAACAGAAGCTGCACGAGCTCTCACTCTGTCCTTGAGAATTCAACTCAAGCCTAAATAATTCATCTAGGAAAGCTGCTGAGAAGGCATAAAATCCAGTACAGCAAAATTAAGAAGTTATGCTTGTCCATGCTTTCCAACAGAACACATTTAACACAGGGTCATTTTGAAGAGTAAGGACAGAGATAAAAGGTTCCTTCAATAAGAATCTTTCCTCTGTACCTCAGAGGTCAACAAGTTAAAACAGATGTGTCTCACGAACTCCTGATCTATCAGTCCTTCAGAGGAAGTGCCCTGCAGCTGCATCAATCTCTACCTTTGAATTCCACATGCACAAAGGCAGCCTATGTCAAGACTGTTGCTCAAGGTTCTTCTACAAGCTCAAGTCTGAGTGAAGAAATCAATTACTGCCACTGTTAGATATTGCACTTAAAACAGCAAATTTCAGGACACCTCTTGGAGGCTGAAGAATACCCACATCACATCCATATTCATTTGGCTTCTCCCCTAACCACAAAGCGACAAAACTTTAACTAAAAATCTGAATGCTCGTTCCTGTAAGAGATTCCTAAATTTCAGTCAACAGTTAGTTCAACATGACCGCATTTAAATTATGTCCAAAGCCAAACTCTGAGTCAGCACCAGCTTTACAGACCTGTGTAATAGTCACACAAGCACCTATACAAAGGGTAGACACCTAATGGGTTGAGACGTAATCTTTCAAAATGGACTGTATTGCTCTATTAAAATCCAGGTGGATAAAAAATATAAAAAAACCCACCCAACATTTATTCTTGCTCTGATTTTTACTTCCCTACGTTAGCAGGAAACCCTTTCACTTCTTGACCGAGAATACACATATCAGGCTGCAACAGCAGTAAACCCTTACCACTTTTTCATACCTGCCAGCATTAAAAGCTCAGCCTGCTCTAAGCTATCTTCCCTTTTCGTTTTGCTTGGCCAGAAACATGGGAAAATGAAGTGAGGTTCGTCAGCCCATTTGACACACTCCCCCTGTCCCTGCACGCTGACACGGCCACTGTCCAGGCGAGGGAAAGGCCCCTCCATTCCCGGTGACAAAGGGCTGCCCACAAAGGGCAGCACATCAGGCAGGTGGGCAGGTACACAAGAGACTTCAGTGTTACTCTGTCCAGTCCCTGCCCAGTGGTACAGGTAGGTTAAAGGACTTGTGAGACAAATGCACGCTATCAAACAGCTCCTTTTACAGCCCGAGCGCCGATAACCCACACTACCCCACTGGGCGTGTAGAACGCAAGACCGAAGGTGCCGGGGGCCGAGCTTGGCAANCCGACGCCGCCGACAGCGGCCGCGCCCCGCCCGCGCGCCCTCTGACGCGCCCGACGATCCCCGCGGAAGCCGCCCGGACTGGCAGGCACCGTCCGCACGCCATTGGCTGGAGGGGCCGGCGGCGCGCACCCCCGAGCCTTCCTATTGGCGACGCCGCCGACAGCGGCCGCGCCCCGCCCGCGCGCCCTCTGACGCGCCCGACGATCCCCGCGGAAGCCGCCCGGACTGGCAGGCACCGTCCGCACGCCATTGGCTGGAGGGGCCGGCGGCGCGCACCCCCGAGC
>VXAC01002507.1:682098-834995 GCA_013399225.1 Rhipidura dahli
AAAGTATGCTTAATTTTTTATTTGGAAAAAAGCTAAGGAAACCTAAAGCCCTGGAACCTGGAATACTCTGCTCAGTCTTTGCTGGCCCACAAAGCATCAATAACAAAGTGTACAGAAAAGAGATGCAGGAAATATGATTTAAAAGTTGTAAGAAGAAACACAGTAAAGCAATGTCATATTGAGACAGTATTAAGAGTTCCCCATCCCACTTCAAAAGAAGTATTCAGCTACACATTCAACCCTAAGACTTCACTCAAATACTTGAAAGTCAGAACAGAAGCTGCACGAGCTCTCACTCTGTCCTTGAGAATTCAACTCAAGCCTAAATAATTCATCTAGGAAAGCTGCTGAGAAGGCATAAAATCCAGTACAGCAAAATTAAGAAGTTATGCTTGTCCATGCTTTCCAACAGAACACATTTAACACAGGGTCATTTTGAAGAGTAAGGACAGAGATAAAAGGTTCCTTCAATAAGAATCCTTCCTCTGTACCTCAGAGGTCAACAAGTTAAAACAGATGTGTCTCACGAACTCCTGATCTATCAGTCCTTCAGAGGAAGTGCCCTGCAGCTGCATCAATCTCTACCTTTGAATTCCACATGCACAAAGGCAGCCTATGTCAAGACTGTTGCTCAAGGTTCTTCTACAAGCTCAAGTCTGAGTGAAGAAATCAATTACTGCCACTGTTAGATATTGCACTTAAAACAGCAAATTTCAGGACACCTCTTGGAGGCTGAAGAATACCCACATCACATCCATATTCATTTGGCTTCTCCCCTAACCACAAAGCGACAAAACTTTAACTAAAAATCTGAATGCTCGTTCCTGTAAGAGATTCCTAAATTTCAGTCAACAGTTAGTTCAACATGACCGCATTTAAATTATGTCCAAAGCCAAACTCTGAGTCAGCACCAGCTTTACAGACCTGTGTAATAGTCACACAAGCACCTATACAAAGGGTAGACACCTAATGGGTTGAGACGTAATCTTTCAAAATGGACTGTATTGCTCTATTAAAATCCAGGTGGATAAAAAATATAAAAAAACCCACCCAACATTTATTCTTGCTCTGATTTTTACTTCCCTACGTTAGCAGGAAACCCTTTCACTTCTTGACCGAGAATACACATATCAGGCTGCAACAGCAGTAAACCCTTACCACTTTTTCATACCTGCCAGCATTAAAAGCTCAGCCTGCTCTAAGCTATCTTCCCTTTTCGTTTTGCTTGGCCAGAAACATGGGAAAATGAAGTGAGGTTCGTCAGCCCATTTGACACACTCCCCCTGTCCCTGCACGCTGACACGGCCACTGTCCAGGCGAGGGAAAGGCCCCTCCATTCCCGGTGACAAAGGGCTGCCCACAAAGGGCAGCACATCAGGCAGGTGGGCAGGTACACAAGAGACTTCAGTGTTACTCTGTCCAGTCCCTGCCCAGTGGTACAGGTAGGTTAAAGGACTTGTGAGACAAATGCACGCTATCAAACAGCTCCTTTTACAGCCCGAGCGCCGATAACCCACACTACCCCACTGGGCGTGTAGAACGCAAGACCGAAGGTGCCGGGGGCCGAGCTTGGCAAGGGGCTTTGTGCTCCCTTGGAAGTCTGCTCTCCTCCAGGCACTGCCCTGGCTCTCCGCCCCGGCAGTGCTGTGGTGCCCCGCACGGCCTGCGGGCGGGGAGCGCACGGGAAGGGCCGGGAGGCTGCTCCGGGCAGGGGCATAGTGGTAAAGCTGTGAGAGCTGGGGACCCGCCCAGAGCCAGCCCGGGGGGCAGCAGGACGATGCCGGCGGCGCTGCCGATGGCGGGCGGGGCGGGGCGGCGACACCGCCGGCGGAGCGGCGCAGAGGTGAGGGGGATGGGACCCGTTACCTCCTCGTTGTACCGCGCCAGGACGCGCTCCACCGCCTCGGCGCCGCCGCCGCGCCCCTCCACGGCCTCCAGCACCGCGCCCAGCTCCGGGCCCGGCNGCGGCGTTTGGCGGGGCGAGCGGGGCTTTGTTGCCGTGGGGCACGATGGGTGCTGCAGTCCGTGCCCACAGCCCCGAGGGCTCCCGCCGAGAGGAGCGGCGGCGGCGCGTTCTCGGGACGCTCAGCGACAGAGGGCACTGCCCGGCACGTCCCTCCCTCCTCCTTAGGCCTGTCCGATCGTGTGCTCTCCGCCCTGTCTACACCGCGTCAGTCACAAGGCGAAAGGCTCCCAAATCAGGGCTGGCCGCTTTTTCTTAACCTTTTAGGTCATTAGGATCCTACCGCGGGCGAAGTCTGTGTGTGTTCCCTGAAGCGGGGCTTCGCCACAGCGTCTGGCAGCACAACCAACCGCATTTTTCTTAAGTCTAACCCACCAGAACAATGGTGGTACACGAAAATTCTCCGTTTTGTTCAGGAAGTGGCAGGAGGGGGAAGTGGGCTGCATCGACAGAGCCGGGCAAAGATAAACCATGTTTCTATAAAGGTTTTGCAAGACCGTAGGTTTAAACTGCACCTAGCAGGTATACAGTATTTCCATACTCAAGGTGCCCTATAATGGAAATTCCTTGCCCATGATATACTGAAGTTAATAAAAAAACCCATGTCCATACGGAGCTGTGGCCGGTCTCTCCTTGAAACATTTATTCCTTCGGTTCAGGAGGTACTCCGTGAGAAAGAGAAACATTTCATCTCATAGATCAGCGGCTCCGTAGGGGACAGTGCCAGGCAGGCTGCACCTGCAGAGGGACAGGGCGCTGAGGTGGTCACATGTGACGGTGCTTGTCTGCAGTGCTTCAGATGCACACCCAAGCCAGAAACTGAATTTCCTCCCTAGGGGTTTCTTGCCACAAGAACTGAAATATAAAAGCAGAACAGCACAGCCACTGGACTGCGAGGAGCAACGAAGTCCAGCCATCCAGTGTGCAGCCATTTCTTCTGAGTCAGATCCATGGGTAAACTAATGCAGCTTTGGAGAAAAACCCAATGAAAAGAGTCTTTTGCTTGTTAGATTCACAACTCTGTAATAAAGTGTAAGCCTGCTTAGATTTATCTCACAGCACAGCAAAACACTCGTTTTACTTGCACATAGCCAATTAATTTTTTTTTTTTATTATTACAAAACCTGAAAAATAAAGATTAGGAAACTGTTACTGCCCTTTAAAGGCACATTGTTATTCATCATCAGTGCATTTTAGTTTCCACTTTATGTAGCATATGAAGGATTAGGATTTCAGTGAAAGAGAGGGACAGAATAAATTGCATCCTCTACCAAAGAACTGCCAGACCTTTTCAGATGGGTGCATACCATGAGCCCTTCCCATGTTAGTCAGCTTTATCTAAACCTTCCAAAGCAATGTCTGCCTCTGAATTTCATGGGTTTCAGGGTCAGTCACAACAGAATTGTGGGGCTGGGGAGGTCAGAGGCCAGTTTTGTCAAAGGGTAGTGACCTTAGCAGCCTGACAAAACCAGGATTCATGCTACTGAATGGAGTTCTCACTGCTCTTCCCCCGCTGAGCCTTTTTTCTACCTGGTAATGAAAAATCTTGAAGAATTGTAATGGATTTTTTGTATGCATACATACAGATATATTTGTGTGTCTGTAGATCTATTTAAAAATATTAAATGTGTTATGTCAGTTATGCTGTAATATATAATATTAGTTTCTATTCTACTCCATATATAATATATAATTTGTTATATGTTTTAGCCTATGATAAACATGACATTTTTATAAAGATGTGTATTTGTTGTTAGAAAAAAAGAGGATGTAAGCAAGGAATTTAAAAAAAGGGAAAAGCAAAAGAGAAAAAATAAAAAGGGAGTAAAGAGAGGAAAGAGAAAGAAAAAAACCAGGAAAATATAACAGAAGAGAAACTCAAATTGAGATTGAGTATTTGAGAATGTGGTATAGAAGTTTCTTCAGCAACGTTTGCATAGTCACATATTTACTTATATGCACATAAATGCATGGCTAGGCAAGAACCCCCAACTTTTAGTTTCCATGGTCAAGGGAAAGGTTTACTTAAAAGGCTGCAGACTCTGACTGAGGAGGTTTGGCAGTTAGTACTGGGATGATTTAAGACATTCTTGCTCCTCGCCAGACATTCTGGCCAGAGGTTATGGCTCTTTCCTGAGCTGCTGCACTCCCCGGCCAGGTGCACACCCTGTGACCCGAAAGCTCCCATGGTTTGTGCTGCTGTGGTGGGTTCTGAGCTTTGGTGGCCCAGGATAAGTCCTGCTTTCCCTCACAGCACTTTTCATGCAGCTGGTGATGGTGGCCTATGTTTCACCAATCTATGTACTGCTTCCCATGAACTTCTGCTTTAAACTTCAAAGCCCTTGTCAGGAAGCAGTTCGAAAGTAGTTGGAAGTGCACATTCAGACTCCTGAGGCATCAACAGAAGTTTCTAAATTAATTTAAAAATAAAGGAAAAGAAAGACTGTGGAGGTTTTTTTTTTTTTGCAAAAGACTTTCCAAGCCCTGTCTGACTGATGACGTTCTTGGCTGTTTTTCATAAGCAGCTTTGTGGTGCTGCTGTTGGTCAGAATTCCCTCTCCCAGGATGTTGCAGTTCTCTATGCAGAAAGGTTTCACTATTTCTGGATCTCACACAGTGTCCAATATCCCTCCTCCTTTCTGAACAGTCTGCCTGAGCTCTTGAAATCAGGGTAACAGAGTTGTCCCCAAAGGTGTTGAAGGATATGGAACATTTGTATGCTAAAATATGTTCATTTTCTCTTTCAGTCAGTGGGGATTAGGTTTCTTTCAGTTTAACAATTTACTATAAAAAGCAAAGTGCTTCTGGCTTCCCTTGAGTGGTGCTTGGGTTCACCTCCATCCTGATCCTTCCAAAGACCCAGACTTGAGTTACTGGTCAGTTCTACCCAGAGACATCTCACCAATGCATCTGGTCCTAGGGGGGACCGTGGCAGGTCATGATCACCAGTCCTTCAGGTAAGTGGAGGTGCATCACTCCTTTGCCACAAATTGTACCTGTTCTCGAGTCCTTTCTTGGATACAAATATACATGATGACATCCAACACTTTTTTAAGGTCTGCAGCTTGCAGAAGTTTTTGTATTTAAGTAAATTTAAATGCCATCTATTTAATTTCAAGAACTTTATTTGGGTGTGAAAATCCCTCATATATCTTGCACAACTGTACAAATAACACTTATGTCCATTTTAAGCATAAACATGGTTATTGTCACACTGGGTGCTATCAAAGATTTTATTTACAAAACAATTACTAAAATGCCTGTTGTCATATTTCCATTTATTTATTTCTTACCCATAGGGTAATAGGTCCACCATAATTGCTTGGTGCGTTTTATAATACAGAAGAAAAAGCTATGTTAATAAAAACTAACAAAAACTCACAAATAGCTACAAATCTGACAGAAAATGTCTAAGAAAAATTCTCCCCAAAATACAATACATTTTTCCACACATACACAGTACAGAATAACTTCAAAGGCACAGCTTTGAATTTTGCTTTTGTAGACGTATAGAGAATTATCACCACGTGAAGGAATTGAGAGAACAGTTTCATACCTGTCAATAGATAATTAAGTGAATAATCATGTTTGCATTGTCATTTTCTTTATATAATTGCTTCATATCATCATATTTAACATATGTGGCTCTGAATCCAAAATCTTCCCAGTCCCCAAGTCCCTTCTTACCTTGTCATTACTGACCAGAGAAGTTAGATTTTTCCAGATTGTGCAAACTCAACACAAATACATATATAATAAGAACAATAGTCAACTTAAGGCAGTGTATACTTCAATGCTACATGTCTTTTCTTCTCTTTTGTAAAGATCAAACTTAGTGGATCAACAGAAAGGTGCATCAATATACAAAGTTAGATGTAAACTGAAACCTACAGCAACACGTGTCTTTTTAAGGAACCAGATAAAGGAATTGATATGAGTAAGTGATGACTTGGCAGAATGGTTTCTAAGGAATGCATTAGGAGCTTGAAAGAAGAACAGGTGACGGTGTTTTGCTGAGGGCGAATTTCTTGTCTTTAATTCAAATTATAAATAGGTCCTGTTCCAGTATTTTTTTTTTGTATTAACATTTGTCAATAAGAGAGGGGATAAAAATGGCTCACTCAAATTGAGAGCACGCAGGGTTGGCCCAGAATTTAAAAAGGCACAGATCAGCCCAAAAAGTGGTCTAGAACAGCACGGAAGTATTTGTTGGCTACAGGAACATTCAGTCATACCAGCCTGCAATCTGCCCATGTTAGCAACTACATTACTGCCCAGGATCTCTTCCATTTTCACCTCCCTTGAAGAACGTCCACAAGAAGTCCCACACAGCATGAATTTTTTTAACTCTTGGAAGTGTGTGGGCTCAGCTGATACCAGTCATCTTCATTTAGCCCAGCCCGTGGTGGCTTCCCCATTGATGTAGGCAAAGCCGGGAAAGTGTTGCATGTGCTCATACTCAGAATTCCTGCGTGTTGTCAAGGGCGTGTACATGTCACTGGAATTCCCGTATCTCGTGGAGTGCATGGATGAGCTCGTGTAGCAGGAGTTGGCAGCTGGGACCTCTGGCCAGCGTGGAGTCACTGGTGTGGGATGCAGCCTGGGAGTGCTGCTCATCAAACAGGGCTCCATTCTTGATGTTGGGCCATTGAAAGGGTACTACAATTTAAAAAAAAATTGAATCATTTGCCACATACTTCATTTTAAAATAAGGCTGGTGGTGTCACAATTATGTGTTTAACAAAGCCAAAATCATATGAATTAGCAGCTATCCAACAACAAGGTATCATACTGAGGGTGGAATACCAGATAACCGGTGTCTGCTGTAAACTAAAGTTTCAGGGGAAGTTTGCAAAACAGTCACTGATTTTAAATATTGAATTAATTTATTAAAGTGCTAGGTGCATCTGGGAGCAGAAAAATAGATTGAATTAATTTAAATTTTTCTCAAGCAGAAAAATAGATTGAATTAATTTAAATTTTTCTCCCACTTTTACTTAAAAACTTGCTATTTACTAAAACTAAGAATATAAAATGTCCCAACTGTTCCTCATTCGAATTTTGAGGGAGGGGAGCAAAAGAATCTTTATTTCTGGGAAGGTGCCTTCCCTTTAAAATGTTGACAAGACATCCTGACAGTTTCTGCAGGAAAACAGTATGGTCTGGCCCCAGAGCCAGCAGCTAATTGGACAACTTATGGAAAGAGGTAGCCAGAGAAGAATCTCTCTATTCCCCAGCTGTTCACAGTGACACTCGGGAATCAAAAGTCAAAGAAGTTTGACAAATGGCTTCCACTAAGGAAGGACAGGATAGGAAGGACAACAGAACAGCTTTCACCCTCTATAGCCGCAGGCTGCCCAGCAACAGAAAGAAAATTGTGCTTATGAGTGCTTGCTTAGCATGTATTTATCTCATTGCCTGTCCTGCAGGAGCAGATCAGCTGTGTGCTGTGTCTGAGTAACAGCTCTCCCTGTTTTGTCCCTCTGTTCTCCATCTGCATCACAAAGATGGCTCAGATCCCTGTTTCCCTTGGCCAGCCACGTATCTTCAGAGCTTCCATGTTTTACATCTTTATACCTTTTCTGCAAAAGTGTCACATTTAAAATTTCGATATCTTGGGTTGACACCGTGGTATTTCTTTAACTAGAAAGCTGTCACCAAAGCTGATGTTTGTAAGCTGATGCTTACAAACCTTGCAAGTTGCATGCCAAATCTTTTTACGTCTGTAAAACCCCTTCCATGCATTTTGGAAGGTTATGGAGAGAAAAGCTGGAGTAGGTGTTCCTAGGAGGGAGGTAGCAGAGATTCCCAAGGGGTCTCATTACATCACTCCGCTGTGGATGGGCCCGGGGTTAATCAGTTGCATAAGCAACTTTTACATAAGCCCAAGGCAATTACAGCAGTGTCTCCACGAGGAGTTTGTGCTGTCTCCCTTCCAACCACAGCCAGGAAGGCAGCCCAGCCTTGGCAAACATATTTGAACAGTTCACAAGCCTCAAGCAGCTCAGGGCCACACACTGGCCACTCCTAATAAGAGAGGAGAAAAAGAAGACTCTTTTTGACCAACATGCTGTAGTTAGTGATTTAGCATATTCCTGCGTGTCCTGGGGAGACAGGCCAGTGGGCAGATGAGAGGGAAAACATCAAAGGTGTTATCTAGCCTGTACTTCCCATCACCACAGCTGCTGAAACAGGGTGTTAAACTGCAGCAGCACCCAGGAACATCAACACTTCAACACTGGTACTGCTAATCCAGCTGCCGGAATAAGCAGTCCTGGCAACACATCTATACAACACCATCTAAGTTTCCATCTTCACCCCAGAGAAAGGTTTTCCAGTAGGAAAGTTCAGCAGAGCTTACCTAAAGACTGTAAAAAGCCCTATATTCCTTTGAAGGAGAATCAAGTTTTCAGACTACTTGGCTCTCCAAAAGCTTTCACTGAAGATGAGAACTTCCAGTGACCAGCAACAATGAAACTCAAGCTTTGAAACAGTATGTGGCCCAAGCTAAGAAGTTTCTTTTTTGTCTTCAGCAGCATTTTACTTGATACCAATTACTGTGGTCTTTGCTTTTGTTACCCATTGATCTATACTTGAAGTCACTGTAGATTCTTGTGTTAAAGAGTGTACTTACAACAGCGTTAACCTAGACTTCTGCCATAACACTCCAGTGATTCTCTCTTGTCTTCTTCCCAGTGAGATAATTGATCTATTCTGTTGTTAACCATAAGAGAAATCTTTGCCAACCTGACTCGGTGCAATTTTCCTTTGAGGTTTTGAAGCAAAGGCTGTGACTTGTAACAGGGGAATTACTTGCTTTCATATCCCTTACAAATGCCAAGAGAAATCCCTGTCTTCAGCCAGGATCATTTGTTATTTGAAAATCAGTAGACTGCAAGAATGTTCACCTATTACCAAGAAGAAGAAAATGAACTCTGGGAATATTGTGGTGGGTCTCCTTGTACACAGCATTATGTGGGGAATCCACATTATGTCTTTTTGGTCGTTTGGAACCACAAACCACAGGGTTTGGCCTCAGGGCCACTGAGCAAACGAAATCTCAGCTCCCAGAATGAACTTTGGGATGCACTGAAAAAGAAAGATATTCCTTCTCCAATGTGCAGCCCAGAGGCCATGCTTAGGCTTATTAGGAAGGTAGGGGAATGGCTGTGCAGGAGGGGACAGGATACAGCGTGCTGCTTTTCCTTTTCATCAAGCACACCCGATGCAGCTGTGTTTATGAATGTGTCATGAATGTAAAAGGAAGAATTGCTTGAAAATAACATGGACTCTAAATATCCAGTATTTTACAATAAATTCTGTTATGACTCAATGCAAGATGGAAAGTTTTGTAATGGTAGGTCAGCTAATCGCAAATGACTCAGTGGCTTCTTTTTCCCTACAGTGAAGAGACTATTGAAAGACAATATTTTTAAAGTACTCATTGGCCCCTGCCTGACTATTAACTCACCCAATGAAGCATCTATTCAGCCTTGTTGGAGTGTCCAAAGCAGAGCCATCTGGGCGGATGCCTGCCCATGCTGCCTGAATCACCTTTCACACTCTACATCCGGTTTAATGAAGAGTGCTTAAGCTGAACTCAAAACACTGGGGCCTAGTGATCTTTGCCAGATATAAAAGCGACATTTGTTGGAGGACTCTTGACAGGAAATTACCATTTTCTGGGTTGACTCACACTTGTTACTACTGCTGCCATTAGACCTAGACAAGAAGCCCTTTAAGCCTGTGAGACTTTGAGCAGATTATTGTTAAGGCCTTGCCCAAAAAAGTAAAATGAATTCAATTTCTTTTAGTATTATTTTACAAAATACAACGTTAAATATGTCTTCCCATGAAGTGAAGGCTGAGTTTCTGCAGTAAAAAGATGGAGAATTATCTCTTTATCCTTATTCTCAAGCCACCAACCAATTATACATGGAAGTAAGAGTTTTCAATGTCCAAACAGCAAAATATTTTCCTTATGAATGTGGCTCTGACTTTACATTGTATTTGCTCCCACTTTTGCTGAATACTGTAAATTATTGTTGCTTGTTAGCCACTACTTTAGGACTTGCAAATAACACATACCAGAAACTACTGAATTGTGGAAAGCTGGCTATAAATTAATTTCATAAAAATATGCTTAAATCTTATAAAATGACATAATTGAAACTACTGATTAATTGCATCTGTATAACCCTTAATCTGACCCTTTTCTCCATAAATTGAACCTAATTGAATCTGTTAATTGGGCTGAGTGAAACTTTGAAGTCCATCTAAGTGATTTTGGTACTTTTGGGAGTGGCATTTGGAGCCTTTGGAAAATGTTATTTGTAATTATCTCAGAAGAAGTTAAGACATCTGTTTCCTGTTGCATTCAATACATAATTGCTTCAATTACATGCTAACAGTCTCAAGGCTCTTGTGAAGCCATACAGTTGGGAACAATGACTCTTGCTGCATGGGTGGGATTTGGGCAGTATTTTTGTCTTTCTGTCATTACTGGCTGTTTGATGACAGAGTGGTTACTGGGGAGGGTGCATTGGTACAGTCATGAGTTCATAATGTGTATGTGCTAGAAGATGAAGAAATTTTCTCCTTCTTTGGTTTTTTTTTTTTTTTTTCAAGAGTAGATGGGCCAGAATAACATGAATGGACACTAAAGCATGGGCTCTGGCTGAGAGAGGATTTCCTTGGCTCCCCCACCGTCACAAAAACAGTTACTACTGTCTTCCAGTACTGCTTCCAGTAAATCCTGCTGCACAGGCATATGAAGGGAAGATGTAGTGTAGTGGAATTGTGGCATGCAATATTTTACAGAAAAACTGAGTAGGTCTGCATGCTGCACCCGTAAGAAGTTACGTGAGACCAGTGCAGTCCCCAGAGCGGTTCAGAAGAGTCAGGGTACAAAGATTGCCTGAAGTTCCTTTAACTATGGCCCAAACATGGTGCTCTGGGTCTCTGAGAGGTGCAGACCTGATCTACGGCTTAAGAGCAAACTGTGCTACTGCAGCATTTTCCAGAGGGATTTGTTCTGTCCAAACCATGGAAGTTAACTTCATAAATGCAGCTTAAAGGCAGCAAAAACAAACAAATAAATAGGTTCATTCTTGTCTTCATGGTAGGAGCTGCACAGTACAAAAGGAGAAATATTGCTATGCTACTTCTATGGCTCTCTGTCACCTGAGATTGACTGTTCGGAGATGGTTGTTCCATTCTGGAAGTGGCAAAGGAGAAAAGGTAAAATGAGACTCTGTTTAGTGTGGCATCTAGAAGTGATTACCACATCTAGGTAACTGATCTGGCAGCTTCTTGACTGAATCCCTCCTACCTACTCTGAGATCAGGTTTGCACAGAAAGGCTGGAGGAGAGCTCCAGCTCCATCAGGTTCCCTGCCCAGCACAACAGAGAGAACAGGACATTCCCAGCCTCCCCAAACTATGCCTGCTCTGCAGTTCTTAGACAACTCCTGTGCACAGAGCACCTGTCACAACAGAAGCTAAAGAGATGATTATGCTCAACTCCAGATGCGGGATGACAGGGAGGAGGTGAGGAAGGAATGATGGCAGATCTATAATGTCTTAAATGGTGAGACCAGATAAACAGGGAATGAATGAATATTCCCTATTCTCATCATCCAAAAAGCCCTAGGGCAGCCAATGCAATAATGAGATTACTGACTTAAAATCAGCAAGAGAATTAGTGTTTCATGCAACCCCTGGCAAAGTCTATATGTACAAAAAAGCTCAAAGACAGAGAGAGGAATGGAAAGTGGTTTGCTACAAAAGACATCATTCCAGCTGCTGCTTCCTACTCAGGATATCCCTAGGTTAGCTCTTGCCAAAGTCATCATAGCTATGCTGGTGAAAGGACCACCTTCTACTTACCCTACTTCTAAAGACTTTTCCTCCACGCATTTTTTCTGGTCATTGCTAGAGATAAGACCTGGATAACTGAACCTACAGTGTGACTCACTACAGCTACACAGTAGGGTACTTACATTTCATGGTGTGCATCTTCCTTCATATGTTACCAGATATGGTAACATGTGTCCTGCTGCACATTTCTCTAATTATTCTTCCTATTACAAGTGTTAGCCTTGAAATTTACAAAGAAAAATTACTGAAGCATGAATTAGTCTGTGTTTAAGGAAAAGGTAGAACTACATGAATTGAAATACCTTTGGATAGCCTGAAAGAGGATTAAGACCTGTCCAGTCAGGGTGAACCTTGCAGATCAAAGCTGTGCTCAGAAGCCAGTCAAGCCTCCCCTGTGGAGGTGAATTAGGTGTGACTTTCTGAAGGGGTTACCTTTGAAGGAGAGAACTCTCTGCTAAACTCAACACAGGATGATGAGACCTCTCAGAGGCTTTTAGACAGCGTTGTCTATTTTCTACCCTGGCATCTGGTACCTAAAACTGCAGAAGCAGAGAACTGGTGAAATAGTCAGTATAGATGTGTTTATATACACACACACTGAGCAGTCCTCTTCTATATGATGGTGGAGCAGCATCAGAGTGCAGAGTGCAGTCCTGCACTATGGCTTAGAGAACACTGTAATAACAGATCAACCTGTAGATCATTTTTCATTTGTCTGCCAAAGGCTCCTGGCCAGTAAGCCAAGACAAGAAATGAGCAATCAGGCCTGGAATTACAAGGACCTGTTCTGAGAATTATTTACAGATGGTGAAGGAAGAAGAAAAAAATAGGGTTAAGACCAAGGTCTGAACAGACTGTTCTGTCATCCAAAAGAATTGTAGCCATCAGTGGGAATTAGCCTATACTGCTAGACCCCCACCTGCACTTTTTGAGAGCTATAAAGAAATAGTTAATAGTAAAGAGTAAAATTGTAAATAGTGAAATATCTATGCCTGTGTGACTTCTTCCCCAGCACAGTCTCACCCTAAAATTCCAATGACAAAATCAAAACTCTTAAACCTGGAGTGTGTCATTCTCATCCACAGAAAGAGGTTAGATATGAAGTGTTTCAAGACCAAAATAGTTACTTATATCTGCAGCTTAAACCCCACCTCAACTACATGTCACCTGTTTTGGATCAGACCCTTGTTTGGGACAAGGGCTCTCCCTGAATCCATGTTTGTAGAGGAGAATTTACCACACACACAGAGGTTGTTTTTCTTAGGAGTTAATCCCTAGACACTATCCTAAAGAGCATGGTAGAATGGTTGCTAAAGTTGAGCCAAAGTTCTATATTTGGCCAGAATGTAGATTATAACAAAGAGTTCTTTTGAATGTTATGGTCAATGCCTCCTCAGCTGATTATACTCCCACAGCTCTGCACATTGCAGCTCCTTTGGTTTCAGTATAGTGGCAGCTGTTGATATATTCTCTGTAAATTTGGCTTCCTGTATTCTTATTTTGCAACATCATGAGTCCGACTGTAATTCCTTGCAACATGTTCCCCTCATAAAGACCTTTAGAAAAAGAACAGTTCCTAACATCTTATTAGGGACATATTATGGGCTTTTTTTTGCTAAAAGTAGCTAAGAAAGGACTTATTATCAGGGCAGGCATTTTACAGATGCTAACTTAGCTTTAAAAAGACTGGAAGCAAATTCTATATCAAACTGTCAAAAGCTTTTAGATAATTTTTCAAAAGTAAGGTTCCAGTTTGTAGCTCTTCTCAATACAGAACAAGCACACTGATAGGGTTTTGTTGGCTGTGTCCTGCTGTGCAATTTCATCTCAGTTTATAAGCAGCATGAGAAAGAACATGCTACACAGAAATTGAAATAATTTTCCTTCAAGGTGTGATCATTAAAGCATAGCTGTTCTTCATGTGTGTTTAGAACAGTTCAAAGACTAGCAAGAGAGGAAAAAATTATCTGATATCTGCACCTGTAGAGACAGCCTACTACAGTATGAAAAATACTTGCCTGAGTTTGATCTTTTCTACTGTTTGCATATGACATGTTAACCAGGACATGAGTAAACTAAAAATGTGTTTATCTTATTTGCTTTACTTATTTCTTGAGATAACAGGGTAAAACCTATACTGAAAAATGGAGGAAAACAAACTTGTCCCAGGACACAACACTTAAATATTCACTCATTTTCCTACTGAAGATAAAGCAGCTGCAAAAACCCTCCGACAAACCTGGATACCTCATGTAGTCTGACAGACCAGGTGCTACACAAATGGGTGAGAAGTCGTAGCTTGTCCTTTCCATAAGTTAGGGAGCCATTGTTGAGCTGCTCCAAATGAGAATATTGGGTTTGTACAGATCTCAAAAAGCTTCAAGGAGATCAATACCATTATTCTTATCTTACAGCTGGGGAAAATTAAGCATAAAAAGAAGAAATGACTCCTCTAAGATCACATGGTAGACTGATGCCAAAGACCAGAATGAGATGCAGCTTTTGTGTGCTGTTTCAAAGCACCACCAAATCCACACCTTTCCATCTGGTATGGAACTGTTGCAGGCCAGTGGTGATAGTTAAGCATGGCAGTCCCTGATACACTTTAATAAACGTTATAAATATTTTTATGAATATTATGAATTTATAAAATATAAATTTTATAAATGTATTTATTTTCATAAATAATTTACTAAAATATTTGTTTTAATAAATAAAGAATTTATTTATTTTCATAAATAAAGTGTAAGTGGTGCCACATGGGTGGAATATCTCAGTGCCATCACCTCCTCCCTGTATCTGCCCTTTGCTAATCTTCCAGCAGAGAGCTCAGAGAGCAGCTGCCTACACTGAGGAAGCACCAGCTGCATGAGGCACTAAAGCCCTCTGACAGTGGCACTGCTTTGGAATTCCTGCCAAATCTGATCTTTATATTTAATCTGTGCTGGGTCCTACTGGCTCAGTTTCATGAGGTGGAAGAGGTATTGATACAATTTCTCAGCTTTGTAGTAGGAGAGTATAGGATACAGATTAAACAGCCTCTGAAATGGTGTCCTGAAGTTATTCAGACTATATGCAGAACTTAGTGTTTGGCAAATTCCTAATTCTGGGGTATCCTCAAAAGCAGAGACCCCAGAAGAATTCACTACGGCCTCTGCATCTTCAGCTGTAGGAAAACACTTTTATTTCTTCTTAGGGATCTCTTCTTGCTCCCAACACCTAAGAATCATACAGCTAGTTATATTTGTTTTTGCTTTAGCTACTCCTTAAAACAGAAACACTTGCCATGATCCAGACTGCTGGATATTAGAGTTAATACTCTATATTCACAATCAAAAGCTACATCTGATCTCCAGCAAAATGAAAAGATACCTAGGTACTATTAGAAGATGAAAAAAATTAGAAGCCATCAATACCGAGACAGATTATTGATTCAGACAGCTAATATGCTGATAAATTTACACAGTAAGTTTATTTTAAATGTTATAACAACCATCACCAAGTAATAGATGCAAATTACCTGTGAAGAGCTTCTGTGGTAAGCTGAGTAGTGAAGTGGTCCAGAAATAGCAGTATCATGTGGTAAGGATGGATACTGACTCTGCATTGGATGGGGATGCTGGTTGCTATAGCTACCATAGTTGTAACTTCCTGTGTATCTAAAATACATCAAAAACCACTTTTAGTATGCACAATAATTTATTCCCACTTATCATTCCATGACTTTTATGAAACATGCCATTGCTTTGCAAGGGTTTTTGTAATAGGAGGATGGTATTTTAAATCTTTTTCAAAAAGATGTTTTTCAGCTCAGATGGGAAGCAGATGCCACTAGTGAAAGTGTGTGTCCAGCACAACATCAAATGGAGAGACCCAGCCTGTTTCTGTGACTAATTTTAAACTGCAGACTCAGCTCCACACTTTCTGAGGAGAAAGTGTCTTTCCCTTCTATTGTTATCTAATGCCATGTTCCCAGTAAATTGCTCTCCAGGCTGAGGAAGTATGGTAAGCCCTGACCTGAAGAACTACAGCGAGTTCAGCTATCTCCTTGCACTGCAGTCAGATGTTTCTTTTTTGGGAGGGAGAGAAGTGAAGTAGTTTAAATCTGAAGCATACAATGTTCAGCTTTAGCACAACCAACTCAGTAAAAGAGTGGGATGTGAGACTGGAGAACCTGTCTACTTTCTTTTTGACTCCCAGCCTCCTGTCTAGGGACATCCAGGGGCAAAGGAGGGAGCAGTTTCCTTAGCTGCTGAGTCAGTGTTTGTTGGCCATCACTGTTTGGGCCATTCACCAGCAGAAGGTGCATGGACACTTTCTGCTATCTCCCCATCTTTGGGAACATCTGATCTTTGTTGTCTTTCAGAAAAGTTGATTCACCTAGATTCAAATGTTTCCTTAAATCACCATGATTCAGCTAACACTAGAGACAAGGGACTCCTGAAGGAACAATAAATTCTCACATGTATACACACACATATATATAACATATACACTGCCTTACTGTGGTCTGTTCCAAGTCTTGAATACTCTTAGCTCCCAAACCTCTGTGCTGCTCTATTTCTGCCTCCAGAAACAGTCATATTTCTGGATAAGAGAGATGTTCCCTTTCTCCTTATCCAGGTTTTCCCAGTAAGGGCTTAGCAGTGATATTCAAACAGATATCTAAATCTAACCACATCCAAGATGGAAGAAGATGCAGGGTTCAAATTAATCTACTGATACCCTTTGAAACAGTTTAGAGTCTTTCACACTGGGAAAGCACTTCTGCAAAGTTAATGAGTTTCCAACAAGACTGAGGAACACAGTAAAACCTTTTCAACCTCTTGCATCATGGCAGCAACTGGGCATTTGCTAATCTTGCTATATTGTCTGTTCCTTCTCCATTGCTTAGCTTATAACTGTTTTTTTGGTTATGGATATCTATGAGTTATGCACTGAATCAAATGAGAATGGCACAGAAGAAGTGTTGCTTAATGAGAGCACTGAGAATTTTAGTAAGTGTCTAAAGTTTTTCCAGGTCAAATAATGTTACATAAATTTATACCAGTAATTATTTTTATGGAGAGCCTTGAGCAAATTTTGGTGGTGGAGAATATTAGAATGTTATGGTGGTAATGTGTCTGTATCTTCAAACTGTGGGCATTTTTTTATTTTCAGGTTAACAGTAGTCACTGAATCACTAAGGCTGGAAGGGACCTGTGGAGTTTATCTGGTCTAACCCCACTGCTCAAAGCAGGGTCTACTAGAGCAGCCTGCCCAGGACTGTGTCCAGATGGAGGCTGTACATAGACTCCATAGCCTTTCTGGGCAACCTGCTCCAGTGTTTGATCACACTGACAATAAAACAAGTTTTTTGTTCATTTATGTTTAAACAGAATTTCTTGTGCTTCTATTTGTGTTTGTCCTGTCATTAAACGCCACTGTCTCTGTCTTTTTATCATCCCCTACTGATAAGGCTCTCCCTGAACCCTCTCTGCCCAATGCTAAATAACTTCAGCTCTCTCAGCCTCTCTTGGTATAACAGATAGTCCAGTCCCACAATCATCATCAAAGTGGCCCTTTTCTGGTTTGAATCCAGTGTGCCTGGGTCTGTCTGGTACTGGGGAGCACAGAACTGGATCCAGACGTGGTCTCAGCAGTGCTGATAAGGATCCCCACTCCTGAGACATGGTATAGTAAGGTTGTTCTCTAGGCATATCTAGCTCTTTAAAACATGGCACAGGAAAACAGGAATCAGAGACAAAATCTACTGAAGCCTTCTCTTTTAGAAAATATCCTCCAAGCCTACTGTGGTTTTGAATAGAATTAAATGAGATTATAAAACTAAGACATAATATAATTATACAATAGCAACAACAGCCAAAGAATTATGATACCAGCATCTTTGCAATACAGACTTAACTTCATCAAGAAACAGCTTCTACTGTATTTCAAAAAAAACATCTAAGCAGAAAGTCATCCAAAACCCACCAAAAAATACATACCCCCCACCTCCCCAAGCCACTGAGAAGTGCCTCACCCGTGCTCTTCTCTGTGGGGATAAACAGGGATCCTGTGTGGGACAGACGAGGAAGGTACGTGGGGACTCCTCATGCAGGGCAGCTGCTGGGAATTCTCTGCAGGAGACCCGGCAGCCGTTGTCACGGTGTAGGTGAGTGACCACGTGTAGGACTGCATGGCCCCTGCAGGCAGAGAGCAGCCAAAGGAACTCAGTTAACGTGGGCTGCCATCCACAGAGGTGCCACGATTGACACAGTCACAGGAAAACAACCAAACAGACAACAGGCATGGGAAGTGCACCGACCAAAGTGAACAAACCCATCATATCTCAGGCATAAATAGAAACATGGGTAGATCATTTGAGCATGCAAGGATCCAGAAGAATGAAACATAGCTGGAATGGCTCACACTGTGGGCTTCCAGTATGGTGCTGAAATAATTTTGCAGAATAAAACAAAACCCTGGAATAGCACTTAGAACACTTAGAAATGGAAGAATACCAGTGCTAAGATTTCTCAGGCATGATGCACCAAACCCTGAGGTCTCTCTCACATGTAGAGGGCTGCTGGCCTACTCAGCTCTGAGGCCTGGACTGAGGCAGGAAGCATGATCAGAACAATGAAGGATTAGAAAAAAAATGGGTGTTATGCAAATAAATTTCTTGAATCCCTTTGCAGTTTGTACCTGTTCCACCCAGTTAGGTACCAGCCCTTGTAGTGGCAACGCTACAAAGATCCCCAAATTTTAACAAGTAGATAGAGAGAAATAGCCTGGTTGGATCCTTCCTGCAAATAATGTTTATTCTTTTTTTTTTAGTGGCAGCAGAGACTGGACTTAATTTATTTTTGTCATGTAGAGTGTTTGTGGGAAGAGCAAAGCAAAGAAGTGGGTTTTCCATTTTGCTTAGAAGGTGCTGAGTTTTTTAATCATCCTTATCCCTTCCAGGCAGGAACTCCAGTTTCATGAGCCAGCTGCTGAGAAACCTTTGTCCTTTGCACACACCCCTTTCACTCAGGAGGCTGACAGATCCATTGTTCCAGTATAACATAGCTCTTGCTGGAGGTCATGACCATACTGGCTGAGATTACCCTGCAAATGAGGACCAGAACACTGAATTTAACCCAATGAGAACACTGCTTTGGGGGGCTCTGGGCACTCATGGCTCTTTTTCTTTAGCTAAAAGGAATTGCAGGAGGTGACTCAGTTTTTTTCAGTATGGATTCTAGGACTTCCTGTGGCATAAAAGGGCCTAATTCAGAGGGGGAAGTGATTGTGTCCACTCCATGGCTCTGGGAAATGAAAAGCCTATTTCAGATGTGTATCATTTTCTTCAGGTGTGTGTGATTTTATTTGGCAAAATCAGGCATTTTTTTTTTTAACGGGAAATGCTTAATTCTGGGACTGGATGAAGGTATTCTGAGCTTTACAAGGTAAGTTCAACTTGAAATACTTCAGCAAAGTGTGATTTGGTGCTCTTACAATAGAAGTCATTCGATATGTTATGGCCAAGAGTATTTGTGGTAGGTCTGTTTTCACATGCCTGCATTTTCTGCCACTGAATCTTGAATTTTCTGTCTTCATCTCCTTCCAATGCAAAGGACCACTGAGATCCCCAAGACCCCAAGAAAAAAAGCTAGCTCATGTTGCCATGGACAAATAAGCATTCATGGTTCCTTGAGTTGAGGAAAATGTTTAAGGAAGCCTTTACTAAAGTAAAGTACTTTACTTTAGTAAAGTAAAACTTTACTAAAAAATACAGTTGAGGTGGAAGGGACCAAAAATACTTATGCAGTCACCAAATCGCTTCATTTGAAAACAAGAGAGTTTTGAAAATATCAACAGCTTGTCTACAGAATATTTTAATACAGTATTTCAATTTCAAAAGGTCAACATATTTTCCCAGTGTTATCTTCCAAAAGAAAATTTGCAACTTTCTTTCAAAACAGGCTTAAATGCAAAAGGCAAAGACAAAGAGAAAAGAAAGAAGGACAACAAAGTGGGTGGGAAAAGCCCAAATACTTATTTTTAGGTAACATTATTGTTTGGGGTTTTTTTCCCACTTTTTCAGTTCACCATAAAACAAAAGTTTTACTTTGACCTGATTTTATTTTATTTATTCCAACCAAAAAAAAAAAAAATGGCCATTGAACAAAAAAACTCATGGCCTTCCAAGCTCCAAAGAGAAGCAGTAATAACAGAGCCAAAAGATCCTCTGCCTTTTAACCAATACAGTGATTTGACTGGCCTCAGACCTTGCGACAATCTCCTATTCTTTTTTCAAAAAATAGTGGGGATCTTATCATAGTCTGAGGATAATGAATGAGTCCAGGAGAGCAAGATGTTTCATGTGCTCCCCGTGGGAAGTCAAATTCCTTGGATGAGAGATGCCAATCCTGGCATTCAACTCTAACTGGAAGACACCTCAGTTCAACTTTAAAATAAATGGTTGGAGAGTAACAAGCTTTGTGCTTGTGCAGATGTCACAGAAACAAATGTAGAAAGTAAATCTTGCACTGGGAGAGCTGTGAATATCTTTGTTTAATTCTCCTAACCAAGAAATGTCTGAGGACAGTACCTCACACAGCTGCTCGAGGGAACACTGCCTTTCTTTTGCAGGTCATGGTTTAGAAACAAAAGTATGTTGGGTTTTACTCTGGATTTACAGAATGACAGAAAGCTGTGCAAATATTTTTTTCAGAATGTTCTGGACAACCTAAAGTTGCCTCATTTCTTTTTGTTTTTGTGGCAGGGATGCCATTATTTTCAGTGACCTAATTACAAAGACAGAGAGGAAGGATGATGACAACAGATTTGCAGACTGTGTGTAAGTACGTACGAGGTCAACCAGGATACTGCCAGTGTTGTGGTGGGTGGAAAAGGATGAATGAGTTAAGCCTGAAAGGTTTTCCTAGCTAGCTTTTTAATACCTGCCTAGGTCCCAGTCCTCTATGATTAATTTCCTCAGCTGGTTGCAGAATTGAACTTCAAGAGATTAAGTCTCTTTAAGATATGACTGAACCCAACTGAACTGCTTTTTTGAAATAAGCAAAAACAATAGTGATTGAGCAACAATTTGCTCTGCTTTGTGTTCTGAACATGCAGGGTTTGATTAAAATAGGGAAGTTCATTTATTATCGCTCTTTTTTCTTTTCTCCTAAAAAAAAAAGTGATTTTGAGGACACTAACCAAGAGGTCATCTGACCTGTAGGGAAGCCAAACATAAATGGAACTGGTATTAGTCTAACAACAGCCCTGTTGTCATTGATGCCATCACATACACCAGTGCAGAAAAAATCCAGAAGCTGCTTTACGGTGCTGCATTTTATATCTGCTTTAGGCTGGAGCAAACAACCACCAAGACACAGTGAGACACTGCCAGCACTGTGCATTATGTTTGATGGGGAGCAGTACTGTCACCCTCAAGCTGTCAGAAATCCAGAGTCAGACCTCCATTCTGTTCCCACACAACACACAGATCACTTCACCCATAAAGCTTTAGACAAACGCAGCCCTTCCATTTGAAGGGGAGAATTGCCTTTTGAAATTGAAACCTTTGAGTTTTGCACTCTGCAGCTATGGGAATTAAACTCTGATTGTTGAACAAGAGCTGATGTTCTCAAATACTCGTATGAGTCCAGGAGCTGAAGCTTTAGGAAAAGAACCAAAATTTGTTGTACTTTTACACACAAATATGAGAGGGCTAGATCTGTGCCTGTACTCCCAGAACTTTAATACCAAACCCAGGCTTGGAAGAACAGTGACTTTCAATGACCATTGCTGACCTGAATTCTTATTTCATGCATAGATTTCTTAAAACTGAACAGTAACCTCCATAGTTTACTAACATATTAGGAACTAGCAATTTGGAGCTCATTTTGTGTTGTCTAAAAACGATTGCATTGGCAATGAGTAATCAGAGCTTTAAGAGGGGCTTTAAGAGAGAACAGCATAGTCAGCCATATAGCTACTACTTTTATTACAATATTGTTGCAGTTTGACCAATCATTAATCTGGCCTTTGTGATTTAGAAAGGATGGAAACTAATTAGCCTTTTAACTGTCTAGTAACTTAACAAAAAGTTTTAAATAAAATGTTAGTGGTGCCATGACAGATGTTCTACTGCAGAATGTGATACATAGGATTTACCTTTCTTTTGCTCAGTATCATGCAATTGCAACAGCTTAATTTGCTGGTTTTGTACTGACCACTGACTGAAGGCAAAAAGGTTAAAATGCAAGTTTAATAGTTAACTTTTATTGCTAATGTCACGAGCAAGAAAGAGTTAATGATGCCTTAAACTGGGGAACTGAGAGCTAATGGTGACCGATGGAACCAATTCTCAAGATTGGTAAAGCATTTGTAGAATTTTACATTTACCTCATAAAAGACACATAAGAAAATCAATGGTGTACTTCAAATACATCTTTCCAGAACAGAGGTTCCTGCTTCAAAATATTCTATGTAATGCCACAGATCTGTATGTAAACTAGTTGGAGTATGTGTAATACATCTTCAGCACTCCTATTTTAAAGTGCAGCGATTTCCTTTAGCGGAGACACAGCTGTTATTTTGTGTTGCTTTGTGTGAATAACCACTGCATTCCACAGTGTAATGGTTCACAAACTAAAAAGCAAACTAAAACTAGTCCATCAACATGATGAACATGGGAAACAGAAGTATTTCTAATTGCTCAAATTAAGAAAAAAGAAATAGCCACATATTCATATTTAATCTTAACCAGAGCACTACTTGCATTGACAAATTTGGCATGTGCAAGACAAAAATGATTTTCACCCTCTCAAAAGTGAGACTGCACCAGACCATAAGAGTAAAATCCAGTTCAACCAAACAAAAGCTTTTAAAAC
Organism: Rhipidura dahli; assembly: GCA_013399225.1. Lineage (NCBI taxonomy): Eukaryota > Metazoa > Chordata > Aves > Passeriformes > Rhipiduridae > Rhipidura > Rhipidura dahli. The sequence goes on from VXAC01002507.1 coordinate 704,808, forward strand.
AACCTAAAAATGAAAAGCTGAGAAAAAAAAGAACTAAAATAATCAGAAATAGCTTTCTTGCCTAAAAAGTTCTAGTATGGGAACAATTGTGGTCTTTCAGTACTTAAAGGGAAAGATGGAAAGGGGCTTCTTACAAAGACATGCAGTGACAGGACAAGAGTGAATGGCTTTTGGCTAAGTGTTTTATGCCAGTCACATGGAGTTACAGTATCTGCAGCCCAAACACAAGTCCCTCAAATCTCCATTCCTGTCAATGGCCCTGGAGAACACACAATTCCCTTCTTTTCAGTCTTTTACTTCTGGGTACAGCCCTGCATCATACTAAGTTCTGGTTCTGGCATCACAACCATCCCACAATGTCTACAGGTCTAGTTCCACGCAACGTCAATGTTTCAACAAGAGCCAAAGATCCTCACTGCCTCCACTGTTACCTGAACTGAAGCAGTGTGGTCACCTGCCCTGTCTCTTGTCTATCTGTCCTAGGGGTAATAATTTCCTATTTCCCTCCTATATGTCTCCAACAGTGAAAAAGCTTAAGTTGTGATGTAGGGACAAATATTTTAAAATCTCTTTCCAACACAACGTGCATTGTGCTACCCTGTGGCGCCTTTGAAAACATGAAAAACATTTTTCAGAAAGATTTATTAGTTCTTTAGTCAATGCCAAATTCTCTAGTGTGGTAAATCATCACTTTATGACATTCTTTCAGGAAGATTTTGTAACTTTTCTAGTACATCACAAAAGCGATAGTTTCCACATTCTGACTGTACATCCTATTCAATGAGGAGCAGCAAAGCTGGAATTTCACTGCCTGAAATGCCTTCTGAAAGTCACTCACATTTCTGGCTTTCTTTCCATGAACTAAGAGAACACTGTCCTTTGATCATACAGACAGACTGTCCTGCCCACATCCAAAAGATAGTGAGTTTTACTCTAGAGCACATAGGATATTGGCCATTTATCCAGCCCAAACAAGAAGCTGGTTTCATGCTTATTGTTTTCTGTCAATCCTACACACAAGGTTAAGCTGTCCCTTAAGCGCAGATTTTTTTAATTTGTGGGCCCACCAGAATACAACAACCTTATCTGTTGCCATAAGAGAATATAACACTGAAAATAGGCTTCAAACATGTAATTCCTAATCTCTAACATTGATGGAAGAAAGTTATCAGCAATGTGTGAAACATGCCCATGAGAAACTTGCACAGCTATTTAAACATATTTGGATGTTAAATATGTTGAAAGATACCCATCTCCCACTTTGCCAGCTAAGAATTCCTGAACCACTATGATTTGGGATTCTGCAAACTTCACTAAACCTAAAATATTTGGCACATTTCCTTCACGGGTATAAAACATCTGAACATCAGATCTGTCTCCTGGTAGACTGCACATCATCTTTGGATACAGTGAGAACAGATTTTTGTCTTGTGAGGGCTTCTCATATCTTGAAAGCCAGGCTCAATTTTAGGGAGACCAAGTGCAAAAGCCACCTTCAAGCAGATTTATCTGCCAGAAGCCAACCTACCTGTAGTAGCTGTTATGCCACCATACTCTGGGGACTGGTTGCTGATGGGTGATGGGGCAGAGGGCACTTCCACGGAGGTGGCAGATTTAGCTGGGGAGAATGGTGCTGGGGAGGGAGTTGGAGCTGCTGGTTCACTCAGAATAATTTCTTCTCGTATTTCTGCTACAGAATGAGAGAAAACCCATCAAACATAGCTAAAGGCAGAGTCAAGGAACACCAAGAAACTTTAAAAAAATAAATAAAAAGGCAAGCAGTTAAGTTCTGTGGAGTGTATTTCAGGAAATACCTAGAAGGAACCACAAATCTCTGAAATAAGCACTTCTATGACATTCACCATTACAACCTTCAGTGTACCTGCAGAATACCTCTTAAAGGAAAGAGCTATTTTTCCCATTGCATAGGCAGGAAACTGGTGCATGGACAGCTTAAGGGTTATACTCCTATGATGTACTATTATATATCTAAAATTAGGAGTCCAGTCTGAGTTAGGCATTCCTACACCTTCTAGAGACATGGGAAAGAAACAGGACTCTCCAGGGCATTCCTGTGGCTTCTTGCCACGATCTTCTTTCTTTGTTGACTGAAAAAGGAGGATATTCTGGATGGTTTTAGCTACTAAAGGTATTTGGAAAATATGCAAGAATAAGCAACTTATTTGTCAAAAACCCAAGAGGCTATAGCAGGGCAGTGAATTAAATTCAAGTCTTTTACCACACAGAAGACAGTACCCTAATCACTGAATTGTTTTTCTTCCCATAAATCTACAGGGTGACAAATTAAGCCACAGCTAAATTGGAGAATGAGACTTTCCAAAGGTGACAGAGAGGTTTAATTTGCCAAAATTAAGGGCAGATGCAAGGAAGGAAGATCACTGAGGACCCCCCAAGTACAAGGGGTTGCCCAGAGTAGACAAACTAAAAGCAATCCCTTCTTGCTTCTGTTCTGGCCAGGCAGTGTGGAGTGGAGCAGGACCAGAATCTCCTTCTGCACAGGCACTCAGAACATAAGTGTGCCAGAAACAACAGCTTTGCCATTTGTCTTTTCTCATTCCTGCTATCTCTTCCTCTTATTTAGACTGATACAAATCCACTGACAGCAGTGAACTTATTAACACTGAGTCCACTGAAATTCAATGGTGGCTTAGAAAGATTAACTAAGGTAAAAGGTTCAGTACAAAAATTTCTCACTGAAACACCAAATGAGTGCTTAGGAATGGGGTTTCAGATGTGCAGAGTGACACTGTGAAGCAGGCAGTTCTCTTTCAGAAGGTATTAACCAGAGATGCCTCCCAAATGATTTATTTCAGACCATGTTAGGGGTGAAAACCACTTTGCTTCTGGATAAGCATCAGCAGGTTAGGTAAGGATAAAGATATGTCCTAACATAAAAAATAGAGAAGCCAGTGGAATAAAACAACAAATAATGAATAAAAGAACAGACTCACCTGTGCTTCCTTCTCCCTTCATTGCCCTCATTAGCTCATTAGCTTTCTCCTGACAATGGAGTGATTCTAGCAGGTACAATACGTAGTCATCGAACATCAAGTGAATAAGGTGAAAAGACCCTGGTAATAAAGTGAACAAACAAAAAAGCCATTGACTGTCTCAATACACTCATTAAATCAATTATTACAGTACTCAACACAAACAGCACTGACTAAGACTGCCTCCATGTACTGCAGTATCTCTCTTACTCCAGGTAAGTGAGAAGAGAGGTCAAAGTGGAACCAGGGAGTAGCAAACTGTTCGTTCCTGGATTTACACAGGCTTCTATGACCAGTTGTGGTTTAGGATGCAAGAAGACTACCTAGCTGAGAGCTGAAACTTGATGGATCCTTATTCTCCTACATTAGCACTGGATGTCAGTTTTGACATTTGCACTACGTAGAACTGTTTCCTATTGTCTAAAGGACGTATCATTTTCTGTCAGAAGCAGGATCTCAAATTGGCTGCCTTAGTGACACACCCTGGTATGAATTTTCTGAACTACCTGCACAGAAAGGAAGTGAGTTTCTTTCCATAGTTTATAAAGAATACATATCAGGCATGGTGAAGAAATGTTTGCCCTAGATCACAAAGCACAAGAAAAAAAAGATATGTAAGAAGACACCACAGATGGGGGGCAAAGTAAGAGGAGCCAAGCATCAGAGCTGAGACATTGTACAGTGCCCTCCTGAAAGGACTAACACCCATTTGCAGGGGAACACTGACAAGAATCAAGGTGAGGTTTGTTCAATTTATGCAATAGGCTCCATGACATGAAGTAGTAATGACCTGTAATAGTTCCAGATAGGACTTTAGCATACAATGGGCTTGGTTTTTTAAAGCTCCTTTGTTCATTGAGACTTGCATGGAATATTTAACAAATATTCATTTAAGTCACTAAGTAACTCTGACAAGTACAAGCACAGTGAGGTTAAAATAATAGCTCATCCAGCAGCTAGCTTAAATCAGAGAAAAGTCATCACCTGAGACAGAAACAGAGATTGACTACTGCCAGACAAAAAACCCCCAAAAACACCTCATGTGGAGGTATTCCTTTGGAAATTCCATTACTGCACTTGAGGAGAAATACTTTCATGGGGAAAAGATCAAACAAGTTTCAAATTCAATTGAATTCCATAATGATTGGTTTCTTCACAGGAAAGTTAGGTTTATCTTGAGATACTGGCTTTTATCACAGTGAGGAATAATTACCCCTACTCCAGCTTCTGTACTCAAACATGCTGCTGTAGGGTAGAAGTGGTTTGAAAGACCCAATATCCTCATTCAATCCTAGCTGGCAATTCAGCTCTCAGAGCAACCCTGAGCCCATTCTTTTTCTTTGTGACTCCGATGCTCTTTGTGTTTCATTCTCTCACTCCACGCCTGCATGGCTCTGTCGTCCCTGATATGAGCTGGGCACACACCCTGGGAGGTGAACTTGTGCCCCTGGGTCCTTGGGCAAGGCAGCACAAAAACAGGACACACCTGACTGCAGCACCTTTGCTATGGGGAGGAAATCTCTCGCTGCTGGTGAATCTGGAGCATCCAGTTCTTCATTTGTTTCATGTGACCAAGCAGATCAAAATGGTAACAAGTTTCCCCAGCCTTTCAAAGGGTAAGAAGTGGGGATCTTCACATAACTACTGCAGAGAACTTGTTTCTAAAAGCCTTTTGGGCTCAAAGTGTTGTTAAATAAAGTCCTATTTGATTTAGCAGTGCAATAAAGACAGCAGACATGGCTGATCATCTTGTTACTGACCTGGGATTTCCCCAGTGGAAACCTAGATTTTCAAGAATCTCCACAGAACACTCACTGTTCTCCTGACTACAGTTTTTTCAGTGGGAAGTTTCTATGGACTCTAGTGCAGTTACTACTGATAAGTATCTTCAAGGTAAGAAAAACAGGCTAAAATGCTGGCAAACTTCATGTAGTGGTATAAAGCTCAGGGTATTTACTGTTTTCTATCAAACTCCTTACTGAGCCTTCATTTTAAAAAAAGGGAAGTTGCTTGTAGCTTCATAAAAATATTTGGAAGTGCAAACTCTAAACACTGTAATGCTAGCAAGCAAACAACAAGAACCCAAGTTCTGCCATTTTAAAAAATGTCTTTGTTTTTGGGGGGTCTAACACTTTATTTTGAAGACTTGGGTTTGGCAATACTGAATGCAGCATTTAAAAACACTCCAGTGCCCTTGTCACTCTTTTGAATTTCTCTCTTCCTCTCCTATTATTTCTCCCACTGTGTATTTTTAAGCTCTGCACAGAGTTTTTGAGCCCAGAATTTGCGTGAAAGGCAAACAAGGTTTTGGTACTGAATGCAATGAGTGCAATATTTTTATATTTTTAAATAAGTCAAATTAAATGTAAGATGTAGAGTGAAACTGATATCAGGGCATGCATTTCAGCCTCACAGTGAATGGCTATTCAGCACAATGTACCATAATTTATTCTGTGTTTGCAAGCTACTGTTTCTCACATGAAACTGTTGGGCTCTTTCAAGCCTGTCTTTAAGTGCTGAAATGGATCCAGTTGTAGCCCACAAATCAATCACTTCTTTAGGAAAAGGTAAGAAGTCATTCAAGAGACTGTAGTTACAATGATAAATAATAGCATTTGGCTCTAATCTTCAGGGGTTAACAGAAATTATGGCAATGATTACCCAGCTAAGGCACAGCAAGTATCAGCACCTATTAGGAGATACAGCAATTATGTAAGCAGCAAAGTGAGATTTCCAGATCTGGAGAAAATCATGGAGTTTCTATGACTAATTACTTTATACACCGGGTGCATTACCCAAACATTGCCACCAACTGTGCCTTTGATATGCAAAAGCAGGAAAGAGGGAGGCAGGGAGGGAGGCGGAGAGAAAAAGAGAGAGGGAGCAAAAGAGAGAGCAACTTTGGTTTTTTTCTGCCAGAGACTGTTTCAACCTGCCCATGTCACCATGCTTAAAAGCTCTGCAGAATCAAATCTTTGTGCCAGTCACTCTACTGCCAGGTATTACAATTTCCTTCAATCACATTTTGGAATCATCTATTTCAAAGGTAAAAATGTGCTGTTCTGTACATAGCAAAAATCCCATCATTTAGCACATTATTTCACTTAAAAAAAAATTACAGTGTGAGCATCTGAGTCTATATATTGTTTGAAGTGGAAAAAATAATTAAAAAATCAGTCCACTGAAAAAGTTTCCAATGCAGTAAAAATGCAAAACCTTTATCTAAGTTGAGAACAAAGATATATATAAATGTAAATATTTAGAATAGTAAGTCAGTCTTTGTTTCTCTCCACAGAACTCAATGCATATCTAAGTCTGAAAAGCTACAAAGAGCTGTGTAAATTAAGTGCAGAAGAGTTTCTGCCATCTAGCTCTGAGCTTTTTACATCCAGGAATTATTCTTTTGGAACTTGCTCAACTCTAATTCACGAGCAATGTACCAAATGGCCTTGCAGTCAAAGAGTAGCATCATTAATGTAGATTATGATAAATTTGCGTCCATGGCTAAATAACATTTATGACACTTGGGTAGGGATAGCCCAGGCTTCTGCCTGATAGGATAAGGATATGGTTTTGATATTGCAATCTTCAGGGCTCCTCCTGCTTCCAGTAGCATTGCACCTGAAGAGGCTTGTGTTTTTTGCTGAAAACACAGATGGAAATTGTAATCACCTTGGGGATGGTCACTATCCTGATGTCTAATGATGACTCATTAACACCTGTTTGGAAAACTCTTTTACAATGGAAATGAAAGTAGTTTCAGATTAAAATATAGACATGTTATATAAATATATATTAGGATGTATTATAAATATATAAAACATATTATATAAACACCATACTGTATCTAACTGACAGTATCCAAATTTATGCTCTTAGATGGTTCTAAAAGCATAGGGAACATGAAAGCTCAGCCAGCAGAAAACCTTCCAGTTTTTCAATGCAATACCAGTATAAAACCATTCTTTATTGATCTTCTAGAAACATATTTGGGAAAATGTGCATTTATAAACAGCATCTCTCATGCAAAGTTGGCTTCCAAGTGACTAAATGTTCACAGTCATGGCACACCAGTCTAGTCATTCTTGCTTTTAACTGATTTTAATCTGAACTGTTTGTATCCCAGGACAAAGCCCCATTTCAAACAGTGTAGAAAATCAATGTGCTTTTTAATTTAGAATGTAAAATCTAATTTTTTATCCTGATTGACTTCTTAAAAAATGGAAGAGACTCTCTCCAGATTACAGAAGCACACTCACTTTGCAAAGACCAGTTTCAAAACAGGAGAGCTGGCAAAGTGTTTCACTGGAGAGCTTTTCATCCACTTCAGCACAAAGTCACCTCTTTTGGCTCAACACGTGGCCAGAGTGGTTTGGGTAAGCAGGCTCACTTTGCACTGAAGTGCACCAGGGAATGTTCCTGTAATGGACTCCCCAAGCTGCCCTGTGACTGATGGCTGCAGCTCCTAACAGCAAACAGAAGGAAGAAGCAAAGTTTTCATCCCCCCTGGCTGCGCCTTGAAGACAGACATCTGTCTGAGCATTATTCCCAAATGCCAATAGTCCCAGCCTATTCTTTAATAAAGCCCTGGACATGTAAAAACTGGTTATGTTTTCACTTAAAATGTACATTACAAGCTAGGATACAGATTTTTTTGACTGTGGCATGCAATTATTACAACAAAATCAAAGTACCAAAGCTGGGTGCACTGTGCAAAGTCATGTCCCGAATCACTCGAGTGCCAAAACAGGACCACATCAGGAGAAACTGCTGAGCTACTTTCTTCAAAGAGCCTTGTCTCTTGGCAGCTACCTGCAGGAAGACAGATGTGTTTGACATGGAGAAACTTTTACTTCTACCAGCTCTACAGCTGAATGATGCCCATACCCACCTTTTTTTTTTTATACTGAAAAACTACTTACCACCATCTTCACATTAAAATGTACACTGCCAATTAAAAAACCAAAACTCAAAATGGCCTGAGACAGAAAACCACCTTATAACCATGGACAATCTTCAGAAATAAGAAAAGATCAACTACTATTCAAGACTGCATCTCCTTTATAAAAGGACTAAAAAATTGCTAAAGGATAAAAGGACTGCACAACATTGCTCTGATTTTCATCTTAACCTAACTACTAAAATGTTCATTCTTGCTTCCTAGTCAAGGAGGCAATTTATAATCAATAAGGTTTGATCTACACTGAAAATTTATATTGCTATTTCAAATAAGGTTTAATACTGAATATAAAGTTTTTTTTCTTTCTCATTTTTTACTTTTGTGAATTCACTTAGTCATTTTACTAAGAAAAATACTTTCCAGAAAGCACACTTTAGGCATCAGCTCTTCAAAAATGTATTTATTATAGCCATATGTGAGTTAAAGAATTAGATTCACCAACACAGCTATTAAAATTCACGTCAAGTTCTTCATTAAAATTAACAGCTCAGACCAGAATTTCAAATTGCATTCCACTGACTAGAAGTTCCTCAAACCAATCAAAGTATTTCAAGGAATCTGGGGGATTATCTGTTGTTTTCTACATGGCTCTTTTGCAGTAAAGAGAGAGGCAGCATATTTTGGTTTGCTTTGGTTTTACTTCTGAGCTCTAACAACTGGAATGAAGAGCTGAAATTCTAACAGAACATCCTAATACAAAGAGGCAAGAGAAGTTAAAATAGGCAGTTAAACATTTTCACAATCTGTGTAAAATCATGCTGATGCCGGATTGCTTTTGAAAATACATTTTAAAGCTTTGTTAGTAGGTTTCTGCATGCACTTTAATTAAAATAAAATACAAGTCCTTGGTATTCCGCATCAGCTCAAAAGGAACATCAGCGTGTCCTTGACTGAATGGTGATTTAGACTTTCATCCTTACATGTGATTGTATATAAATTAATTAGCTACCTTAAATATCCTTTTCATTAAAATCTTAGAAGGCCAGATTATGTTTTTCTTTGCACTGTATCATTAGGATGACCGACTCTGAATTCATCTCTGCACACCCCTGAAATATTGATTTGACTGGAAACCTCAACCCTGTTCATTCTTGAATACCAGCTTTTGGAATAAAACAAACAAGAGCAGAATAAAGCAAAATCCTGAATGTGAGCAATTCTCCACAAAAACTGGTGAAATTTCCTACTACTGCTTTAGCCCTGCTCATTACCAACTCCTTTTTTTTTTTTGGGATAATTATTTTTACTTTTTCTAAAAACATGTTACCTGAATAGAGCTCATAATGCACATCAGTGACTCCCTCCTCCTTACCAACCTTTACAACACATCTGTCCACCATGGAATCCAGCCACTCGATGTATGACTCAATGGGGGACTGCTCCTCCAAGAGGTGATCAAACTCCTGATACACTGGCACACAAAACAAAAAACACAGCCCACCTTAGTACTTGGATTCTGTTTCGAACAAAAGAAAAACAAGTCACAAAAGGCTACCAAAATAATCACAAGTTTACTGTGCTTTTTATAATAGATTGCTTAACTGAAACAAATGCATCTTTCTTGGTGCTGACCCAAAAAGTTCTTATTAGACCCTTTTAAGGGTCTCTAATTTTGTTTCTACTGGAAGTGATGCAGTCATTGAAAGTGTTATTTTAATGTGAGCCAATCAGAAACCTATTTTTTAAAATTAGTGTTTTTATTTAAGTTGCCTGGTGTGCCCAGAAGTGAAACATTTACGGTGCTCTCTATGAAGAGTGAGAAACTAGGTCTTGACCCTGGTGATGAAAAAATGCAATGCATGAAATTGATTTAGAAATGCATAAAGAATCTTCCAGGCACCAAGTGAATGAGTATTGTTGATAGGGTGCTCATCTGTATAATGCTTTAATTGCAAAAAAACGATTTAACTGCTGCAAATCATCTATTTACAATGCCAGACACACACACACACACACACAAAGAATGTTCATAAACTTCTGCTTCTTCAAAACAGATTACCAGTGCAGAAATACTCTACTTATTATCAAGAAGGGTTGCAAAAAGCAATCTGTACGCTTTTTAATCTTTTCCAAGTACACATACTAATATTTTAATACAACAAGTCATTCAACTGCAGTCCTTAAAACTTCAGGTCTCATTTATAGATGAGAACCAATGGCTTGAAGACAAAGAATCATGTGCTTTGACACCTCAACAAACTATTCTTCAACTCAGCTAAAATAAAAGGCCCTGTAGGTCAAGAAGGAAGGTCCTTTCTACCTGCTGTATTACAGGATAATTTCAGTGTGCTAAGCAATTCCATTTGAGGACTAATTAGAAGTAACAGGAGGAAGGAATTTCCCTCCATAGGAAAGATAGTGAAGGGGGTGGAAGAGGCAAAGCTTAGAGATGACAGCCAGGGAAATGAGCCAGAGAGGCCATCCAACAATAATGCAAGGAGCAACATGCCTGAGTCCATTGGATCAGGAAGATGAGGAGGAATTTTTTTCCTCAACACCTGACTACAGCTCTATTTAACCGAGACTTGCAAAGGCTGAGCTAACAGAAACATATCCTGGGGAAGAAGGGAAATGATGTTTGGGCCACCCTTACCTTGTTTCATTCTTTTATTCAATGGGCAATCTCCCTTTATTCAGAACAGGATCACAGAGGAGTCTAAATGTTTCCTTCCCTGAGTATCTGGCTGGACAAAAACTGTCTGATACAACAGATGAAGTAATTCATATGCTGTGCAAAGAGGGGAGCAAGAGCGGAAAAACAAATCAGTTGCCTGCTTTGCTGCTGGAGCAATGCAACTGTGTACAACGACCTATTTGAGAAAATTAAATGTTTAGCCTTTAGTGATTGTTAAAAATACCTCAACAGGATCTGAGAATGAGGGAATAAAGCAGGAATCACGACAGTCGTGGGTACCCCAGCGGAGCAGGAAAGAGGTTCTCTTATACCCATTGATTTTTCTCTGTTTCTCTCTAAGTTTGTTTATAGGCTTATAAACCTGTTTGCTTTTTACAAGTTATAGTAGCTGAAACTGTACTTTCTTGATTATGAGTACCAAGAGTACGAAAACAGGCCTTAAATCCATGCCATACAAGTCATACACAGCATAGCGAAAAGATCTTTGATCTAGAACACACACCAAAGATGGGGGGAAAATTCTAAGTTCTAGAATAATCTCTGTAGGTATCTGAACACCTCATTAGCATTCCATCTCATGAGCTATTACCTTACTATTTCTGACTAACTGCTTTTTGGATTATATATGTCTAAAATATGGAGAAACTTGCACAAATCCAACAACACTCAGGAAAATTCCATTTGATTTTATTGTGCTAAGAGCACTTACACAAGAAGCTTCCTTAAACATTAAGGATGTTCTGAATGGCAGCCAGAAGTGTTGCTGCTATTAGGGAGCATAACTCTGAAAACTCTTTTTTGGCCAGGGGTAGGATGTGGGATAGATATAGAAAACATAACAAATGACAGAAGGATTCACTCAGCTTCTGGACTTCAATCTCACTGTATGCTACCTCCTTGCTGCCATGTGGAGTTTCTGTCTCCTCAAAAGGGAAGAAGGCCATGAAATGAATCAAGGGTTAAGAAAGAGAGGAAAGAACACCAAGAATCTCTCCCTGAAAAACAGAGCTAGCAGAGAATGCAAGGCCCATCCCTGAAGCGAGGAGAAGAATTCAAGTGTTAACACAGTGGGATGACTGCCAAAGTCAACCTTGGAGAGTCCAGTGTACCTGTGAAGGTGTCACCTCTTGTCTTCCCAGCCACTCCCTGAAACAGTGACCTCAGCAGCAAACCTACCCTTGCTGGGCTCCCACAAGTGGCTGCCTGGGTGGTGCCCTGTAATAAAGCCAGATTCTGGGTAAAAGATGACTGTTCCTCCTCAGAAGAGAGATGGCAACACAGGAGGTGGGTTCAGAGGAAGCAAGGTTATGTGAAGGATGTTAAAAGATAAAGCTCTGTTGCCTCAGAGCAACAAAACTCGTGTGCTTTGGGTCACACCTCTGCTTATAACTGTGCAACACTTGCTGGATGATGGAAGGAATAATTTGTATTTGCAAAAGATCTTTAATTGTAAAACCAATTTGCAAGTATCTCCAAAGTCACTTTCAAGTCCATGCCCTTCACTGTACTAGACAGAAGCTAAATTAGCCAATGAGCTTGTTTGATATGGGACTTCCACTTAGTCATAAAAGTTCAGGGTGAAAGCTTATCCCATCAAATGATCTTGGTTATGAAAACACTGTGTAAAAAGGAGATTTTTATAAACAAGTACACAAGGGACTCAAATACACAGCCACTTAAGTGACAAAGCCATTCCAAAGACAATTCTCCAGTAATTCTACAGCAGGAAAGACTGGACTTTCACACATTCAATGGTTAACTCATAGATTTAGTTTGCCCAGGTTCATGGGAAAATCCTCCTGAATTTGGGTGCAAGTTTTATGCCATTGGCTGCTCTGGGTACTAGAAAGGAACGTGTCAAGGAACAGTGCCCAGACCTATGCCCCAAAACTTCAGACCTTGGCAGGGCTTTGCCTTACATTTTGGTAAATGTCTCTATATTTATCTCAAGCCTCCAAGCAAACCAATGGCTGTAAAACCAGCACTACTTTGAGCTTTGTTTGCAGCAGGAAGCCAAGTTCACCTGGCTTTATTTGAAGATTCTGCTCTTACATTGTATGATGAGCTTTCTGTGTTCCTCCCGTGAGTCCTCCATAGTATAGAGGGTTTGTTTGGTAATGCTATTCAGATCCACATTCCTCCAGTCCTCCAGCATTTGAAATGTGATGTCTGCACTGTGGATCACTGTTCTTGATGCCTGTAATCCAATCCAATCTATTCATTAGTTCATGCTTTATTAGGTTAAAAAATAGGCTTTATCCCCTTTTATGCTTCCTTAGGTGGGCTCACTAAGTTGATTCTCCTCATGGACCCCCACCCACCAGCTCGATGTCTTATGGATATTACAGGGCCCTCTAACAAGAGAGCTCTTGAGTAATTTTGCCTGCTTTAATCAACAGCAAGTATTTTGATTACATCCACCACAAACCCTAATGAGCAACACTAATCTGATGCTGCCATTGCTAGACCCCTCAATCTCTAACAGCTCTGCTGGTTTTCATGACAAGTTTCAGGTCAGGACAAAAAAGCAACAAGAAAAATCAAGCCAATACCAAACAAACCCCACTCAGGTTTGCACCCTCCCCTCTCCCAGTCTTTGAAGACTTTCTTCCCTCAGCCACATGACAAGGTTAAAGCTACTTGGCCTGCTCATCAGATCCGTGTCCTGGCTGGTTGAGACAGGGATCTGCTGTTGGTAATGGGGGAGGATGGACTGAGAGGAAAGGAAGTGACACAAGGTCATGGTCATATACACAGATCTCTGCAGGTTAAGCAGAGATGATAACACACACTGAGGTTATCAGCTTCCCCAAGGGAGTGATGCACTTGAAGGGTCCTTCACCTAAGAGATTTGATCCCAGGTTTGAAGCAGAAGGTCGTGGTTTCTTTATCTCGATTTCCTCTGAATCGCTATGGACCTCCAGAGTTCAGTGATGATCTACTGTATTTGGGGAAAGGTAGCCCAGGTAGCTCTGTCTCCACCACTAAAATAATGGGGGAAGAAACCTACCAAAAATTCCTTGCAGAAGTGGTTTTTTCCCCCCAGAGCTTCTTGCTATGGGCTTCACCCCTTACAGGGTTAACCTGGGGTTTTGGATACACCTTTCAAAAGTGGAGCTTCAGGTGACAGGGGAAAAAAAAACCTATCCCCTCCAATACACAGATAAAATGTTAATGAATTCAATGCATTCTCTCCATTTTCATACTTTTCATACACAGAATTTGGCTTGATGACTTTTTGACAGGTAATTCTGATGTGAACTGGTGAAAACCAAACAGTTTGGAGCAGTTTCTATATTCACTTGCTATAGTTACAAGAACATGTCTATTTAAAACCCCAGTTCAGCTGTTTTCCCCTTTTACTAATCTGCATTTGATTTACCATATACAATTAGACTTGGAATTTATTGCTGGACATGTAGAAATTTTTCCTGCTTTGCAATTGGCCCCATACAAACTGCTCTGAAATCAATGGAATGTCTCTCATTTATTTCCTGGAAATGAACCAGCTCTTCAAATCAAATAATAATTTTCTTTCGTGAAACTACCCAGCTGAATTTAATGATCAGGGGTTGCCAGTTGTCTAGAGAAGCATTTTTCAGTGATTACTTTTTGGTTTTGTAAAGGTGGCCACAACAAATATTGGGGACAAACTGCTAATGTGATCTCCTCCTCTAAGTGAAGTCCAACCTGTCAGTTCATAAAATTATTGGAAAAGTCAGTAAAAATGGCATTCACCAAACTTGGGTAACTGAAATATTTACTTGGCAGAGATGATTTAGGGATGTCTGTCGCCGTAGTATTTGTGAGAATCTTCTGGACACTGCAGGAAAGAAGAGATCCATATTTACATACTGGGCTAAATAAAGGTAATTACTTCAGAAATTATTAAATTAAAACAAGAACAACAATAAAACAGAGCCAGTTTGCTATACAAAATTGTGGCTACATAAAATTCACTCAAATAGCCAGTTTTAATTTAATTTAAACCTTGACCTAAACCCTTAAATCCAGATGCTCAATCAATTTTACAGAGGCATATTACAAGCAATTATTTATAGATGCTGTGAACAATGAGATGACAAGAGAAACAGAGGACAACAGAAAAGCTTTGCTTGTTCAGCATAGCAAATTTTCTCTTGCTACACAAAGGAACTGAAGAACAGAAAGAACTATTTAATAGAAAGAAAAATGTTGGTGCAAGAATAAGTGCACATAAAATAACAACAGCTACATTATGTGTGGAAATGAGAAAAGGTTGCTAAATCTTCATGCAATCAAGTTTTGGAGGAGTCTTTTGACTGGACTAGTAGGGGCTAAACTCTGATCCAGTTTCAGGTAAAATTTGATCAGTTTGTGAAAGCAATTGCATGACATTCTAACACCTCATGGGCTGAAATGGCCCAGGAGGTACTTGCCAGTCCTCTGTTCCCAGTTTAGCTCTTTGCAAATAATATGGACCTTGTATTAAGCTATTTCCTATTCTTGGAAAATGAACTTTTTAAATGATGCATTGTGTATTTTTCCAGCTGAAATCAGTGACTTGGGAACTGCAAAAAGGACCGAAGCTTGCAGTTCCTCCTGTCAGTACCTCCACTGGCTGTGTACTCTGTCACAAATTCTGATGAGGAGGAAACAGCAGCAGAAGCAACACAGGCTCATGTAAAAGCAGGGTGCACACAGTATTTTCCTTATATTAGAAGCACCAGATTTGCAGATCTATCCAAAGAGATGTTAGATGTGGTCACAGGGTGAGTTTTCCCTCCATACTGTACATAAAGGCAGTTAAAAAATATAGACTGAAAATGCCTAGAGAGTGCACTGTCCATCTCTTTCTGTCTGCCTATAAGATTGAAAAAGATTTTGCTGTTGATGATTCTCAATATTTTTGAACTGAAAAACATGTGGTAAAGCATATCCTCAGTTCTGACTTTGTTTAATTTTTAAAATAAATTAGTAAACAATTCAAATCACCCTGAAATTAGTTGTTCCAACTTCCATCCTGACTGTTCTCAGTAACATATACACCTAATTTTCCACGCTGATCAAAATAGTTAATCCTTCTCCTAAATTAGTTTTTTTTTCCCCTTTAACTTTGTGGTGTGGAATTTAGTGCTCATGAAAGGCAAAGAATTGAGAGCTGTGAAATAAAGCAGGCTTTATCAATAGGTGATGTGCACTGCAGGCATCTACAAAGCACGTCTGAAAAGGACTAGTGCCCTTTCCTGTGGTGACAGGGTAATTTGATCTCCTTCATTTCTAACTCTGGCACTTTTTTGAGTAAGGGCCTCAAGCTGTATTCAAATTCTGCTAGCCTAAAGGTTTGTTTAATAATTTTCCTTCCCTAATATCATCCTTAATGTTTGCTTACTATCAACAAAATTAATTTCTTATCAGAATCCACAAGAAAGAAAAAGAAATTCTCATTTTAAGCAGTGCCTCATTTCACTAAATGAGATTGGTTCTCATGAACAAGTGGAGATTCTAAGTGAATGCAAGATTTATAATGATGACAGGTTTGAATTCCTAAAAGAACACTAGTCTCACTTCCAATTAATTTGCAATCAATAAACATTGTCTGTCCCAGTTTAACAGGAGATAGATTGGGCAATACATACACTCAAATTTGATATTTCGGAGGTTTTCTGGCAAATCATGGAGAGCTACTTTCAGCCACTCATCCAGTTGCTTTGCAAACTTTCGGATCACCTGCGTCAAACTGAAAAAAGGAATCCCAACATCACATCATGTTTACTCTGTGCATTGTACCATAAAAGCTGTGAATGTGAGAAGACTGTGAGTCATTTATTTACAACTCATTGTTATGCAGAGTTGCTAACATATTTTGGTTTGTAAGCATGAAGAAAAACTTCTTAAACTTCTGACAACTTTTGTAAGAAAAGCAAAATTTATCACTGTTCAAAACCTCATATCTCCATACAGCATTGCTTTGATCCTTACAAACAGCACTTTTACTTCAAATAAAATCACTCCCACTCTTCTACAAACATAAATTCACAACTGTTTAAAGAAGACAATAAATCAGGCTCTGGGTTTCAGCTCAGTTGTGCCCACATTTATACAGATGTACAAAGGGATGTTCAAGTGGAGCAATAACCAACTCCTGCTGCAGGACAGAGCCAGTGAGTGGGTGATGATGGTGGTGGGGAGGAATTTTCAGGCCAAGCCCACACAGGTGGGAGAAGTGGAGGTGGAGCAGGACCTGCCTGCTTAGCCCTGCACAGGACTGGAACTTTCCCAGACAAGTGAGATTTCACTCTTCCCTCTTGCCACTGTTTCCTGATGGTTCCATCATTTCCTGTTACATTGGTAGGCAGATCCTTCTCTGCCTTTCTCCTTGGAATCCTCAGTATGAAATGACAGTTCCCAGGAGCAGCTGCAGAGTGCTGTACAGGGGATCCTAAGAGCTGGCTCTGACAGACAAGGCTGCACTTCCTGTAGCAATATTAGAAATGCACAAATGACAGAGAAAAGATACAAGGAACTTTCTCCCTTTCAAGCAAGAAGATTTTTCTGTTTGTACTCCTAGTACAATGCACTAAGAACAGAGGTGGTTAAAACAAACATGGCCATAGGCCTGCTCTGCTCCACAAAAACACCTAAAGAGAGCAGGGGATGGATGACAATCGCTGGGCTCACTAAAAAGTGCCTTTTCTGGATAGCCAGAATTTGTTCCCAGGAAGTATCTCAGAGGATTCTGGCTGAGTCAGCAAGATTTCCTTCAGGAGCTTCCATTGCAATGAGACCCTTCTTCACCCCCTCCAGTGCAGGCTATGGCTTAATAGCCACAATCTGGCCCTTTATATGCATTACAAAAGTCTATATTCACACTCAAGTCTCTCCTTATTTGCTATGAAAGAACTAAGCAGCTTGAGAAAAGGACTGCTGTTCTGTTTAATCCTTCCAATGAAATAGATTTGGGGGGGGTGAGGGGAAAAGCCTGTAAAAATGTACATGTCTTATCAAGAACAGCCCATGCTTATAGCAGATTTCTTGTGTAAAATACCTTCACTTTAGCAGTCGTGAAATGTACATAAGAGAGCAGAACAGCATCGTGAGAGCATTTGCCTTGATTAGAGACACTTTAAAATCTTAAGGGCTGAATGCACAGCACCAATGAAAAACTCCTAGAAAAATATTCTTAACAAATTACTCACTGTCAGGAACACATCACCCAAATAATATTAAAGGTGTACAAGACTATTTAGAAAAAGATAGTTTCCTGATGCTCATATAAGTAAAACCAGAGGGGAAAACATGTTGCCTGTGCTCAGTGGTTACACTTTTTGCTGGGGATTGTTGATCTCTGTCCTGCTTTACCTCTCTGAACAAGAATTCTTGGACTGAATGAATGCCAGGTAGGAAGAGACCAGCTGAAATCTACCACATGGACTGGAAAAGTGAATTTAGTTTGAGTTTAGCTGAACATTAGGAATCCAAGAAGAAAGTGTTATCCTTCATCACACGAAATCCCCCAACTCTCCAAGTTTTTAATAATGCAAGTCTTGTTAACATCTGAACATCTTTTCAGGAACATGTGGGCTCTGCAATGTCTTTCAAATGACACTTTGATTTAAAGTCAGAAAACAGGTGGCAGCAAGCAGCTCCCTGAGAACTGATGTCATTCTTGAAGAACAGAAATATAACAAAGACCAGAAGGGGTCAGTTACCTGTCAGGCAAGGCTTGTAGCACCGTTGGCATCAAAACCCCAGAAATGGCCTTGTACAGAATGGAGTCACACACTCCCACTATATTCACTACAGTTGAGGAACCCAGTACGGGCAGCATATGAGGAGGCATCCCTTGCCAAAAGTGCAGAAGAAAACTTTGAACCTGGGACCAAGAGAAGAAACAGGGATATTAAAATCATCAAAGGCTACAAACACCATTCTCTTTAAATGATCCTGCTCACACAGCATTTGTTTTAGCCCCAGAGCTGAATTAATGGGGTGCAACATAGGCAGGGCATGTTCCTGAACTAGACAGGCTTGTACTGTAACACAACAGACAAAGGGTGAGGAGACTCTCTGAGCTGGTGAGAGGGAGACTTTGTGTTACTGCAGTAGAGACAGCCATGGGAATCACTGCATTTTTACCTTCCATCAGTGGCTGGTGAGAGTAACTCTTTGGCTTCCACATGTCAAGCCTTTTTCTCTCTCTGTGCACTCTGTCCCTGTATGCAAAGGAATGCAATCTAGGGCTTGGTGGAGAGAGGGAGGGAGGGAGAGGAGGACAGCACATGGCTTACAAGGGTCAATATACCATTTTCTGTCTTTGCTTTGGAAAGAAACACCACACTTCTGGATTTTACCTTTCCTCCACTCTTAAGGAAAGTGGAGAAAAAGTGGAGAAAGGCAAAAAACCCAAAAATAGGGGAGAGATTTCAGACACAGCAAAATATACCTCTGAAAATTTTAATTTAGGAAATAAAGGTGCTATTCTGAGAAAATGATCAGTTCCACAGGGGTCAGAACACCAGCATTCACAAATGATAACTTTCTGCACACAATCTGTAGTGCAGTAAGCAACCACAGAGCACATGTAGCAAAGAGTATTTGCCATTTCTACATTGTTGCTGCTCAGCCCCTTCCCTACCATAGATCCTGATAAACCTGATAAAACAGAGCATCTTGCTCTTAAGAAACTATTCAGAGACTCACCCAGCTAAATTTCCTGAATGTGTCACACATTTTTCTCATGTGGAAACTTCTAGACTGAGTACAATGGTGCGAAACCAGCTTTAAACCAGAAGAGTGTGAGAATTAAACAGTAAGAAGAACAGGGAATTTCTTCCCATTGTTCAGAAGACAGAGTCAAAAGACCCATTTCCTTTGATTTATTTTTTTTTCCCAGGACCTGAATGTCATATTTGAATCAGGTCCTCAGTATCTCTATAGCCAGATTTGTTATCCTGGATAAGAAGCCATCCTCCCATCTTATATAAACCTCCTTGCATTCCAGTAAGATTTTATTTTTCATCTCTGATTACAGAGCTGCCTGCATGCACTGCCAGAAACCCCTCAGATTCAGTCTGATATGAACTGGAACATGCCTTATCCCTCTCTAAGAAATGGAATTAACTGCTGAGCAGTGTGTGTGTGTTCCTAGCTGCACTGCAGTACAACTGAGCAACTGGAGACTTCAGCTGTGGCTCTCTGGGGTATCTGGGAGGCTGTAATCCCCCCACCACTCTCCATCGTTGTTAGCAGAGCAGCAGAGCCCACTGTTGGGGCTGTGACACCTGCACTGGCTCTGCTGAGCACTCAGAGGAACTCCTTCAGGCAGCTCAGTCCCAACCAAAGTTGTGGTGGACACACTTCTTGAGTTGTAAGAACTGGACTGTCCAACATCTTGAGAGGGGATAGTGCTACCTTAATCCTGCTGGAGAACAGAGGGCAAAACCTTTCTCATTGCTTTTGTTCCTCCAACTCACACAGTGTTATAAGTGACATTTAGGGCTATCAGTCACATATTATACACTCAAGTACAGCTATTGTTCCTTGCTTCTTAGAAGCATTGAGCACCACAAACCCATAAATCTGAAATATAACACACAAAATAGGGTCTCAAACCCACTGACACCTTCTGCATCATTAAACTGCAACTACAGTTTCTAACCATACCTCATCAAAGTTTGCTCTTATTACAGTGTCTAGTATCCTCTGACAGTGAGTCCTGTACATCATAATAAAGGTAGAAACCTGAAAAAGAGTGAGGGAGACACACAAAAGATCATTCTGCTTTAAGAAATCCACTTTTAAAATATCAGAACACAGAGCACAGAAAAAGCAAGTTTTTTTTCTTGTCTTATCTAAGCGCAACTGCAGAAATAATGAAATCAGTTAAAGTCCAGTTAGATTAGCTGTAAGATGAGTTTTCTTCTCAAAAGTAAAATCTCCCTTTGAATTCATGGATTTTTCTGTCAATGGGGATTCTTCAAATGTAAGAGGAGCAAAAAGCCTCAGTGAGATCAAAGACGAGAATGTGGCCTTAATTAGGACATAAAGACCTAAAAAATCCCATTCTTTTGTCCATTTCACATTGATACTACACATGTGAATAGAACCAGAAACATAGCAAGCTCAGCCAAGAGAAGCCAGAGCATTTTTGTCATATGTGCAGATGGGATTCCCTGAACTTCTACTGCAAAAGGATAAGAAATGCACTAAGTCCCTCTCTGCTCAAGAAAGCATTAGAACTGTTTTTCAGTTTGCCTTCAAGTGTGTTCACAGTTAGAGGGCTGTAACATATTTTAAAAGTTGCACTCCAACACCACATAATTTTAAAAGTTGCCCTGCTGTATGTAATGTAACTTTTAAAAAATGTTCACAAGCGTTAGAAATACTCTACAGCTGATAGTGTCAGCTGCCTATTTTAAGGAAAGATATTTCTTCCTATTAGATGAAGTAATTCAGTCCCCCATAAATCAAGTCAAAGCATAATTAAACTTATTCTAGTTTAAAGTCTTTATATATTAGACAAAGCTTTCATCCAGAGGAGGATAAAAAAACAAAACAAAACCAAAAAACCAAGACAAGCTGAGAAAAGATTTCCAAAGTGTTACCTTCTCCTCTGGCAGACTGGCTGGCAGATTTAGATCTTTGACATTTGGAAACTCTGGCAGCAATGTTCCCAGTTTGGATCGTGGTGAATACGCCACTGTCTGTTTGGTTACTTCTTTTTTTCCTGTTTCATTGACCCAGGCTGCTCCTTTTTTAGAATACATCACATCATAATACTGGGAGTTTTCTTTCACTGCAATTCCATAATAATGGTACCTGATACATAGAGATGTGTATTTTATAAAGCAGTTTGTTTGAAAATTAAAGAAAATACGTGGAAGAAAAGGGCAACTGATAGTGCAAATGATTTCTACAGTAAAATAGGCTGAGCAATAGTTTTTATATTATTAACAAGCGTTGATTCAGCAGCAGAATACTGTGGTAATAAACTGAATTACAATTTTCATTCCTTGTGGTAGAAGAAAGGTAAATCTGTTGTAGGGCAGAAAAATAACGTACTTCCCTTTTTTAACTTCTCAGTACAAAAGTAAAAAGCATCCTAAAGCTACTTGTTGGCAGAGCTCTGCTGTGCAGCTGCTCCTTTAGCTCAGCAATAAGCAGAGGTATAGACCCTCTGGACTGGCCCTTCTGTTGTTATTTCAGCTCCCTGATTCTCAGGCTGTTGAGGGCTGCTTTGGTCCCTGAAAAGCACAAGCCTTTATTGCAATTGAGTTGATCAGAAATGTTTCAAAAATTGAAAACATTTCAACAAAAAGAGATGGGGAAAAGGCTTGTGCTGAAAATGAATGGCAGGAAATGTACAGTTCCAATTATTTGCTTCAAACCCCAGCATCTGAACTGGGCTTTGATCAGTGAGGGATACTACACAGCACTAACTCTGTCTGTGCAGACCACACTGGGAATTAGTGTGGCTGTGCTACAGAAACAGATCCGTGGCCTCATGGCACAAGTTTGTTCTACCACTCAGCTGTATTATAGGTGCTGATGGAAGCACTGATCATCAAGCAAAACTCTTGCATCAAAGCAGCAAAGGTTATCTTAGTCCTCCTGTAGTTTCTTGACTTATTTCAGTTTCCCAGCTGTAGGCACCCAACCCCTCAGCTAAATTTGTAATGATTACAAAAGGCATCACAAGATTGTATTGCTGGTATACTTTTGCTTCAGCCAAATCCTACACAGACTTTTCAATGATCCTCCACTTCTCTCCTTATAGCCCATCAAAAGCCTATCAAATCATCATGAGACTCTCTCTTCTGGATTCCCCTATGGTGGCACAAGAAGTTTCCATCTCTGGATGCTTCTTTCACTCTTCAGTCAGTTACCATTTCAGAGTGCTGCCATCAGATCTGTTCACTTGAATAGACACAAATCTGTTTTTGGTGGTTCTACAAAGGTCATCAATGCAATTAGTTAAAGAGTAGCACCTAAGTGATGGTAGTTTAAACTAAATGGTGACTTTTCCTTTTTCCATTTACAATCATTCACCCACAAATCAGTGCATGTCATAATCCCCAGCAGAAAATGGTGGCAAAGAGCAGGAAGCCCAAACTTTTCTATCAGCAGAGATGGGCTGAGAGGAGGTCTGGACCAATTTCTAGTACATGGTTCCCTGGCCATACCTACTGAGGACATTCCCTATTTTCCATTAAAAATAAAAGCTGTCTTGAACTCAACATTGAATAATTCAAGTCAAATATCTTAAAACATCACACTGACATGGTATGAATGGAATTTCCTAGCTTCAATACCTGAGAAAACAACAGTATTGGCTCCAAATTTTCCCATCAGAGCTTAGGTCAAAACACGCACTCTATACCAGAAACCAGGCTCCAGACAAACCTGTTACAGGCAACTAATGGCAAGTTTGTGCTGAGGTTACAGCACCAGCTGCAGAACTTTGGCTTTTTAGCTTGAATGGCCAACACTTCCAGCTCTCAGTTAAAGTGCCCAGTTTGGCTCTTTACAGCTGCCAGGCGAGTGCTGCACATAAGAGCCATAAAACTCACACGTGGCCTGTGTGCTGCAACTGGGGATGGGGAACCCAAAAGGAAGTGCTGCGGGGAGCCAGCAACACAAATTGCTCAGGGAGGGGTGGGAAGAGGGAAAAAGTTAGAGCAAGCAGGAATGAAAGGCTTGTGTAAACAGGGGTCAGTCTCGTATCAAGTTTTGTCTTAAATCAGTGAAGGAAAAAAAAAGCAAGCCTGGAAAATGTAGTAGAATTTCACTGTGCAGTGTTTAATTCCTGGTATATTGTACTTGGTCGTAAACTGCATAAGAGTTTTTCCATGTAACTTCAGAATCATATAGACAGCAGTAGCCAAATTAACTCCAAAATTTTTCTAGATAGCTTATTCTTTCAGTAATTTTACCATCCCAAAGGGCAAAAACTCACTAGAGTAGTTTACACAGATATTTTTCCAATTACTTTTTTGTATTTCTATCAGAAAAAAAAAAAATCAATTCAATAAACAGGGCTTGAAATTTTGATATGTAGAATAACAACATGCAGACAACAAAATCATTTTTGTGTTAAAGTGGAATACTTTTTACGCTCACAGATCTGTTATATACAGCACTCCTTTAAAGAAAGAAGCAAAATTCCCTTCTCACCATGTAGCTCCCACTGGTTGAACTCACACCTTGTATACCAAATTGAAGAGTTTCAGACCACGGTACTGAAAGAAATTGGCTTTTATGTTCAGCTGCCTTCTCACGGCTCACCTGTGGTGGAACTGTTTTTAAGCCCGGTGCCACAGAGAACAGCTGCATGCTTGCATCAATAACCCAGCTGCAAACCAGAAAGCTCTCAACTGATGAGCAAGAGTGTAGCACCATTGTGGCTCTGAACTTTGTAATGCTACAAGGCAGCCGTGCTATAAAAAGACTGAAGGCAGAACAGTGTGAAGTCAGATAATCTTAACCACTTCTTGGGCTGAATTTCCTTTGGCAGTAGCAGGGAAGTGGAACGGGAATAATGCTGGCAGCACTCGGTCAGCACAGTTGGGGATAAAGGGACCGAAGTGTTAATGCCCAAAGTCATTTCTGTACGTAACACTTAACTGGAATGCAGTCAGATGTTTCTGAAAACAAAACCAGGGCTCACTTACAGCTGTGCTGGGTTTGCCAAGGAGAGTATTTATCCTGAAGTACAGCATGCATGTAGCTTCTGTGTGTGTGTGACAGAAGCCCCTTATTTGCTAGTTGGGGAGCAGAACCATTGCCCAAGTGGCATGAAAGGAGTGTGTGACCCGAAAGCTGCTCTGACAGGCAGACAAGTTAGGGGGAAATTGTGCAACAAATATTAAGTCTCACTGACTTTTAGCCTCAGTGAGAGTAAAGAGAAAGCTTTTAGAGGTGCAAGACACCTCTAGTCAGCAGATCAAGAGCGTCTTGCCCTCAGAGAGACTCCTAGTGCTGTGGGAAGAGCTCCACTGGGTTTGGAAATAAAGCAGAGCTCAGTGCTTTCATTAAGTGGAAGGATAAGTAACAAAATTGTAGCTCATGTCAGGATGATTTGATGGCTGATAAGGGGTACTCATATGAACGTGTCCACAAAGCAACCTGTGCACACTTTCACTCTTTATGAAGAATCTTCATGAACCTCCACAAAACTTAAATCCAGTACTAAATCTTGACTCTCTGGCTATGGACCTATCATGCTTTCCTAGTATGCTGTTGGGCTAGCTCAGAATTTCCACCTCAGAGTTTTCTGGTGGCTTTGATAAGTGATGTTACGGCAACTCTGAATTTGAATTCGGGAATGGATTTCAAATCTTCAATTAGCTGCTCTTCTGTTCTAGAAAAAGAAAGCTTAATTATAAAAACTAAGAAAATACCAAGCTGGGAAAAGAACATTTTGTCCCATCAAAGAAATACTGCTTGGCATGGACCACTTATTAGAAGAGCACAGTAAATCTATCTTTAATTACATTTCTTTTAGCATCTTAGTTTCTTTTTTTCTTTAAAGAGCCTGTCATTCTAGCTTTAGTACTTAAGCTCAATCCTAACAGCATATTTCATTATCAGCATTTAGCAATATTGTGTTTCTCAGGCTTTATTTTGAAAGAGAAGCTTTACCAACAAAATTTTGCAAACACACCATCTCACATTTTCAATTACCCTTCCATAGTTTTTCACTTGTGAGCTGTAGACACTACACTTTTGCTACTCTGTAGGATTCTGTGAAAGCTAATCAAGAAAAGAAGATTTTATTATGTGAGGGGACTTATCCTTGGCAGAGAAAGATTCATAGTTACACTGGAAAAATCTCTTGGAGTCCACAAGAAGAAAAAAAGTATAATAACATCATAAATTGGTAGAATCACATCTTGTCAACAATTGGAAAAAGTCAAATACCCCAGGAAGTGCATTCTTAATTCTGAATCAGTTTCTCATTCTGGAATTAGGATGAACTGTTTTCAGAAAATACCCACTTTTGGGTAAGGCAATAAGCTAATTTTTTAATCCCTAAAGATATGTTGGATTTCATTACCTGGGAAAAATGGTGGTTAAATACAGGTTTGTGGACAATTTCAGTTTAGATCAATGTATGTTGAACATGCTGACACTTGTTCTCTAGCCTGAAACACGATGCTAACCAGCTGTTATTTCCCAGCCTCCAACAGTAGTTTCATTACTCCTGAGTGTGAATGTCCTTTATGTTGCGTAAAGTGAGCTGAGATGAAAAACAGTATGGAAAATAGTGCTGATCAAATCAGTGTGCTGTTGGCCTCCATTGGACTATCTCTGCAGGATCACTGCTGAATCTATAAGATAATGTAAAAAACTACAACAGAACCTCCATCAAAGTTGGTTTTAAGGCCCCAACTGGACAAATGATTCCCTATTTTCATATGATTCCATTCTGTAAAACCAGAGCCAGATGGGGCCCTGTGAGGGATGATAATACCACCATACACTGCTTACTTTGATTGGCCTCTGGTTCCAAGTCTTCTTGTTGTTAGTTGTGGAAACTGTTGTCTTATTATCTGCAAATAAATAAAACTTTTATTAAGACAGACAGAAAAACAAGTTTACTAATGTTTAATTTAATATGGGCTTTTAAGACAGAAAATCAGAAAAACTGCACTGTAATGTCAATAAAATATGTGGTAGGAGAAATCAGAAATAAACTCTTGATTTTTTCCATTACTGATTGAGGGGAAAGAGACTTTAAACTCCACTATGATTTCACTACCATTTATTTAAATACTTGCATAAGTTACTGGAGTAGAACATACTTCCTTAAAAATCTAAGATCAGTTCTGCCTCTAAACTAAGGAGGACTGTAATTAGAATTTGCCTACTATTTATTTATTTCACTTTGAAGGATCAACAAAGTTCTCCACAGACCTTCACAAACCTGCCACTAAACACTTCTTTTTCCTAATTTTCAGATTCTCTGAAAAGATTTTGGGATTTGACAGGGGCATAATTTCTGCTAAGGAAAACTCATCATGGCATTTATAAAGATACCTCATAATGAATTTATTCTCTATGGAAAACAAGTGGATCTCAGAAACAGCAGGATATCATCAAAAACCCAAACTCTAGTGTGTCAGCAGACATTGAAAGAACATTGCTACTGCAACCCAAAACTTATTCAGGGGCAGTTGCATTTAAGGAAATGAATCAAGGAATGTAGATTGTGCCCTTCAGTAATCAGAG
Source organism: Rhipidura dahli (assembly GCA_013399225.1). Lineage (NCBI taxonomy): Eukaryota > Metazoa > Chordata > Aves > Passeriformes > Rhipiduridae > Rhipidura > Rhipidura dahli. The sequence continues at coordinate 731,626 of VXAC01002507.1, forward strand.
CCTCGATCAAGCAGGCTAATCCTGATGAAAAAACTTTGCTGTTGTTGCTGGAAAGGAGATGCTCAGCACCTCACAGGATTGAACCAGATTCTCACTGGGGTCTGCAGTAGGAGGAAAATTTTTCTGCAAGAACAGTCACGCAACAAAAACTGCAGTAAGCTCTGAATATTTACTTGCGAAGGAGTTTCTTCCTTTTAAAATTTGTAATCCATTTTAACTGTGGTTTTGTTCTATAAATTGCTAAATACTTCCTCTTGGGGGGGGGGGGAAACACCCTAATATTAAAGGAAAACAAGTCTTCAAGATGCAATATAACTGTTCAACTAGGAAAAGGTCAATTTAAATTGATTAAATAATATAGATTTTTTTTTTGCTCCATTAGCCATTTTGCCACCGTGATAAATATTTAATCCTGATTGATGACTGAAAGCTTTGGAACATGTATTTAGATCAAAAGGTGCTATATAAATAAAGACATTACAATGCCACATATTTGACCATTTCTTCAGTACTTTTTGGGGGAAGTTTAGCAGAAGTACAACCATCTTCCCTTAGTATCATGTAAAAATTGCCCTTGTTGGTTTCCAAGAGTTTTGCACAAGGTGGCTGATGTCAAAAATGCAGCACAGACTCGGAGTCGCTGGGTTGTTCAGCTTTAATTTCTGGAGCAAAACTTCAGCAAACAGTAAAACACTTTTGTGGAGCTGTGAAAGTTCAGCCTAGCTGTTTGATAAATGAGCAGACAGGCAAGCAGCCCTTCTTTCTTTTTTTGTATGGATTCAATGAAGCCTGCCTAAAGAACACCACATGCTGTTCCAGCTACTGATCTAACATTCCGCAACATCTCAGCCTTCCAAATTCCCTTTAATTACACATTAATCCCACCCCTCTCTCTTTCATTTTCTGCAGACAGGGTTGGGGGCTCCACAAGGCTGTGGGAAAAAAGGCACTGTTGAAGAACTACTTTCTGAGGATGGTTTTTATGGGCTAGAGGATTTTTTTAGGGTTGGCTGTGTTGGTTTTTTGCAGTTTTTTTTTTGTGTCAGTTCTCATTCAGAAAATATCATCCCTCTCCAAAAGCTACTTTCACAGCAGTTGACTTAATATTAGTGATAGTTTTATTCTATTTTTCCTTTTGCAACAGCATCAAACCATATTACTTTCAAGTCTTTCCAGTAGCAGTGAAATGTTACAATGCACACTGTAAATGCTACTTTATGAACCATATGCTGTGGGAGTTCCTGGGATTTAAATAAATCAGCCAATTTCTACATACCAGGGCAGAGGTGATCAGGAAAACAGAGTAATAATGAAAGAGTTGATCAGATGATCCCTTTTTCTTTTCTTTGTTTCTTTTTCAAATACAGCACATTTTAAACAAGACACACCTTTCAGAATACATCTTGAAAGTATGCATCACTTAAACCACTATTTCCCAGCAATTTACAAAACAAACAAAAAAAAAAGAGAATAATCAAGCAAAACTTTGAAAAAGAAGTCAGGGCTTTTTTATCTAATGCTGTATATGTAAAATATAACATGGTATACTTACACCTAGGTGCTTGCACACATATGCATGGTTATTAATGTCTGTGTTTGAAATAAAACAAGTCAAGTACTAAAAGAACTCTCTGTTAATAGAAATGTTTATATTCAGCTATATTTATGCAAATCTCTGTGCAATGATACTGGTAAAGGCAGGAAAATTTCCCTCAAAGGGGAGAGGAAGTCACATCAGGCAGGATAAAGTGGAAAAAGCAGAGACCCCACTACGTTTGTTTTTCTTTCAAATTTAAATCATTGTCAACCTGAAAAATTACTGCACAAATATGTTACAGTTGTTTTCATGTTTATTGGCGTATAAATACCTATAGATAAAATGTGCTAATTTTACAGTTGTGTGGGAAGGGAAGTGGGTTCTAATTGTCAGACATGAAAATCCAGGTTTGGATCTGAAAACCAAGCTGGATCATTTTCCTCTCATCACTGCAGTGAGGTTGAGCAAGCAAATGAATCAGGACCAGACCACGCAGTCTGAGCTGCTTTCTGAATGGAGCCCAGGCCCTGTTCTCACAGCACTTCTGGCTTCTCAAAGAAACAGTGGCAAAAAAGATCTCATGGGTGGTATCCAAGGGAATTTTGGAGTGAACGGATCTTTTACCACTGTCCTTCAGTGGAGCTAAAATTTCATCTCACACTTGTCCAAAGTGACCATAATTCCAGCTACCCTATAAGATCTGCTGAATAAAAAGGTACAGGTTTTACATTTTCCAAGTAAAATTTCACCTAAGTTACATGGCAGTTTTGACTGCTAGGCATTATTTCAGGCTGTCTGGCTTTTTGGCTTTGAGACAGATGTAGACCAGGAATTTCACACAGAAATAGCTTCTGTCCCTACTATATTAGCCTCAGAAAAAAAATGTTCCTGCGACTTCCTTCTCAGTTACTGAACTTCAGTCTGTTCTGCCTCTCTTTTCTCTGAACTCTGCTTAAGTCATGATCTTGCCTTCTGCCTACAGAAGATCTTCTATGCCTTTTCTGATTAAAAACAATATTATTAAGAACTGCTTTATCTTTTTGCTACTCTGCAGTTCTACTGGTGATTGCCTAGTGCATACCTAAGATGAAGACAGAAGTCATTACATTATAAACCAACATATATTTAGTTTACACTTTTCCAGGGGAATTGTATATCCAGGTCAGCATTTGTATAACATTTCTACAGACAATCCTGACAAACGGTTTTTGGAATGTCTGTGCATGTAGATCATATGGGAAGATAACAGGATTTTTATCCCACTTCAGCTTTTTAAACCTAACAGAGGTGTCTGAATAAAGTTGAATTAAACTAGTTACTTGTATTTTTGGTCATTCTTAAGGCAATAAAAATAAAATGGGTCACTTGAGCATCCGTGTAAAACACAGCAAGAAAAAATGCACTTGCTCTGTCAGAGTCTGTGTTAGAGTCTGCACAATCTATTAACCTCAGGCACTGCTAACTGCAGGAGCTGTTCTGGTACCCACAAATGGCTGCAAGGGTGCATTCCTTCAACCTGATTACTGCCAGCTGTCATTTCTGCCACTGCCTCTCTCCCCACATCTCCAGTACTGCAACGTTACAACACAAGCAGATCCAGGCTCAGCTTTAAAATGAAGAATTATAGAATCACAGAATGGCTTGAGTTGGGAGGGACCTTAAAGATCATCTTATTCCAAACACTCTGCCATGGGCATGGACATTCAGCTTCCACCACTTTGCTGTGACCCATCACTCCTCATTGCATTCACTATCAAACTGTGAACTGTGTGTTTCTCAATTATTCCATCTAAAATCATCTAAGATATGTCAAAAAAAAAAACCAGGGAAAAGAAATCTCATAAAGCACCTTATGTGTCTGTCTTCATGCAAACAAATAAGGATGGGGGAAACCAGAGATGTCTGGAACTTCTGCAGTAATTTTTTTCCTCCCTCCTTTGTCAAAATACTACATTTTACTCTAGGACAACATGCAGAGGATGGCTTTTAGAAGTCTTTACAGTGGAATAGTTTAAATTTCTGCTTTTCACAAGTCAGTGAAACATTTTGTTAGTGCCCCTGATCTAGAAGTGATGCTATTCTTCATTAGTCTTGTTCCTTTCTATTTGACATAATTCTAGTCTTGTTTCTAGAATTTCATGGAGTAGTGAAATAAGATCAAATTAAGTTGCAACCCAGCAATTGCACACTGCCAGAATGAGAAATGGATTCCAGGCTCTGCACTCCCTAGCTCTATGAGGTTCTAGAGAGATTCTGCATACTACAGAATAAATTCTCTTTCCTCCCATGACAATTCTTCATAACAGGGCCTGGTTCCGTTAATCTTAATTCAGGTTTCAGATCCCATATCTAGACAGCATGCTCTTCTTTTATGAAGTCAGGTGTAGAAGATGTGTGTTTATTTACTTCTATTGTGGTGTTTCAGTCTTAATATTCTTTGCCATGGCAGCAGCAAAGAAATCAGCGATGCCAAACATAGCTTTATTCTCACACAGAGATGCTTTCCTTATTCTCACTGCTGTGAAACACAAGCAATACTGATATCCTCAATCTTGTAAGACTTCTTGGCTCATTCATCTTTGACCCAGTACTTTTCCAGCTGGATCAATCCAGGGTTTCCCCATCTGCTTCAGTGCTTTTCAAAATCCTGCTCTGAGACAGTCTGTTATATTAACACCCGTGTTAAGAGGTTCCTCTTGGCTCAAAGATGGTTTGGGGCTCATTCAACATCCTATAGTCTTGAGGAAATGGTCAACACCCACTGACAGGAAAGAGCATAATCAAAGTAGTCCAAACCACCACTTCTGTCTCTCAAATCCACCAAACTGTGCAAATGAAGCACAAGAGGTGTGACTGTGTCTGTGCCTTCTCTACCCCTTGGCTCCTCACTTGCATGGCTGGGAGGGAAGAGTGCAATGTACAGACTCCATACTCTTGACCACAGATCTGTTGTGTGTTTGGATTCAATAACCTTCCCATTTCTCTCTACTTTCCAAAGTTTTTGAAGATGGCATGGTCTGTCTGTAGGATAAGAACTTGATACATCTCAGCTGATATTGCAAAGCAAGGCAGAAAAACCTGTGCCCAACCCTGCCTGCTATGGAGATTAGATTCTGTGAGAAACTCCAACTGAACTGGATTTGAGATCTCTCCTCAGATTCATCTATGAAAAACAATATTCTCCTTCAGCAGTTCCACTGGCCAGATGGAACTCAGCCTAAGGCACGATCAAACAGATTACTGCATCCCAACAAAGCTGCAAACGCTGAGTGCTCTGCCTCAGATCCTTAGCTGAGCTGCAGCCACTTTTGGTGCTGACTTGCTGAAGCCAAGCAGATCTAAAACCCTGCACAACTCCCCCTGCTCTGTACTGGTGCCAGCACAGTGCCTGCCATCACCCAGCCTATCTGTGGGAAAAGGCTGAGCGCCAGGATCCCTGCACTCTGGCAGACCCTGTGCTGTAAGCACAGCCTCTGGGACATGTTGACAAGGCGTGAGGTAAAGCAGCCTGGGGGCCACTCCATGCTTAAGGCCTAACTGGAAGCCAGATGCTTCAAGTGGCAAAGCCACTAAAAATCCCATTGCTATAGGGGATTGAGAAAGGAAAAGTCAATCCAGAGAAACTGAGGTGTCCTCAGTGGCTTTCTTACTTCCCAGGCTCAAGGAGAAAAAGGCAATAGTCAGCAACCTGCAGTGATACAAGGGATGAGTGAAGCAGAGCCAAGGGAGCAATGACCTTTTCAACTACACTGTGGGATCACTATTCCCCACAGCAGCACTGCAGCACCTGTGTTACATGGTCTCATCGGCAGAGCTTGGCCTACAAGGCTCTGAACTGAGAAGAAAACTCCTACTGGTGTTAGCTGTCCTTCAGGCAGGAATGCTAGCTGTTAAAAAGGGATGAAGGAAAAGCAGGGACTGCTCAGATAGCGCTGACAGACTGATTCCATTCAATGAGAGAAACCACAATCTCAGATTTACATTGATTTTTCCCTCGTTCTATTTTTTGTATTCAGTGTTGTAGAAATTGCTCATAATAAGGCAAATGCTGTTTTAATCTATCAAAAGAGAGCACTAAGAGTAAATGTGGCTTTGCTACACCGGTTACTATTGAGGCTACTTAAGAGCAAATTGAGAGTAAAGAAATAAAAACCACATCTTCAGGAGAAGTATCTCCTTAGAAACAGCAGGCAATTTCCTGATATGTGCATTTCAATACAAAGACAAACCAGAATGCAATCACATCACAATGTCATTATCAAAGAGGTTTCAATAAAGGTCTTGTCTGTCCTTTTCAAACATTAAAATCATATAGTATGACAGCAAGAAACTGTAAATCCTATTTATCCTAGTCATGCTTGGAGAAGCAATCCTGCCAACAAAACTTCTGGGCATAGAGACAGTGCATCGTGATGAAAAAGGAATCTGGCTGGTACAGCTCGTACCTCCCTGGAGCAAAGTAAACTATTGGGAAAAAAAGGTTCTTTCCTAACCAATATTACAAGTCTATTGTGGACTTTGCCATTTATCTAGTGAAATGCATTAACTGGGATGTAATTTTCACTTACAGCAAAGCCAGTCACAGAGCAATAAAATTAGTGTGAGCATGCATCCATGTTAAACCTCTTTAAAATTATGTAAAAGGACCTCAGACTGGGGGAGAACCAACCACCCTGAGAAGTGCCAGCAACCTTCGTTTTCCTTTTCAAACAGTAATTTATTATTGCTTGTCAAAAGACATGGCAGGAAAGCCCCAAAGGGGAAAAAAAACCCCAAACCTGAACCAGAAGAGGAAAGTATTTATCCTGCAGGGGGCACATGGGAGTTGGGAAGAGCTCAGCTTCATGAGGCTGCAAAGCGGTTTCACCACGAGTCACTCAGTGTTCCGGGGCAGAGCTATAGCAGGGCCCGGCAGGGCAATCAGCACTGCACAGGAAATTTAAAGGAATGAAAATTTAAAAGAAATTTAAAGCAGTGAACCGAGGACACGGAGGATGGAAGGGATCACTGCACATGAGGGAGACTACATCTTCGAGGGTCCTGACTAAGAAAACAGTGTACAGACATGGTCACAAAAGAAACAGGAACAAAAATTGGAAATAAAAGTGAAAGAGAAGCGCAAAGTCCTGCCAACCCAGCGAGCAGCTGGGTGGAATGGTAGAGCCAGGAGAGCCGTATGGCAGCCACCCCTACACAATAGCTACCGAGGGCTTTGGAAGTGCTCAAAACATTCCTGCTTTTTACTTGATTCGGTGAAGGCCCCTATTCAGAATGATTTAGTGTTTGCAATTAAACCCCGTAAGAATGAGAAGTCAGAGTCATCATCCACCATCATTCTTTGCTCAGTGTGTTAATTATCACCAGCACTTTATGTTAACGTGTTGCTCAGATAAAACCCAAAACAAAGACACATCTGCACAACCTTCCCTGCAGCAGGCAGTGGCAGAACTTGCAGCTGGGAACACCTTAAACTGCTCTCCAAATCCCCAGGGTCCCAGAGCAGAGCCCAAGGCACTCGCAGCACAGGGCTGAGGGGCACAAGGCTGCCGTCCTTTTTAAGTGACCTCAGCAACAGGGCTTTCACTCCTTCTGCCTGAACACTAATTCACAGTCCAAACACGTCCACTGTGAGAGAGCTTGTTCTCATATGCAACATTTAATTGTTAATAACTTGGTGACACACCTGCCCTGCCTCACAGCACCTCCCTGTCTTCTCACTGGTTCCATGGAACATTTTTACTTAGTCTGCCTCACTTTTGCACAAAATTGAAATATAAAATGCTTGGCTGTCTACAGTAAGAGCAGGACTTTAACGCTGGACTCTGCCCTTGATGCTGAGCTGTAACCAGCAAATTCACAGGGCCCTCCCTAATTACTATTTAGTTAAGATATATAAAAGAATGCTGGGTCCTGCCTTTTGCAGACAATAAAAAGTACTGTAATGACAGACTAGGTAGCACAGCACATTGGCAAATGCTGGTATAGATAAAACTGCCATTTTTTCATGTTAAATGACTGAGTAAAACACTAAAATCTTGACTAGCACAGTTACAGCTCCCTTTATCATATGAGAATATATCACATTAATAATCATACTAGAGTGTTTCTAATTTTATATATACTTAATGTGACTTAGGAGTATAGGTTGCTTTTTAAAAGATGTTTATTTACATAGTATTTCTGTTCTTTGCTCTTCTTGTTCCTTTAATTGCTAGTAGCTTGGTTTCCTCAGAAAACAGTCTGTATTACTGTCTCTCTGTTAAACTCTCTACTCCCCAGACCAATTTTGGTTTCATTAATGCAATATTTTTGCATTAATCACCAAGTGTCTGATGTTCAGTCCTTGTCCTAGAAGTTTAGTGGTAAACACTGTTACTTCTTAAAGTTTGTTTTAATGTGCTGAACTCCACATCTTTCTAAAAACTACCAGTCTGTTAAACAAAAAGCCTGAATATTTAACATTGCCCACAGAGTTAAAGTTCAGAGATGAATTATAAATTCAGTGTGGTCTACTGAAAGGTGAATTGTCTACAATTTCACAGAACAACTAGCTCCTTTCTCTGGAGGAGATGACAGCTGCAGGGCTCCTGATGTTTCCCCATGAGGACAAACATGTCCAGGATCTCTGTTTCAGCAGCTAAGTGCAGAATTCCTTAAAAAGGACCTACTTCACTGCACTGCTTCAAATGCCTCCAAGACATCGATGCAACTCACCTTGCCAATATGGTATGTAAGTCACATGGTAACAAAAGCTGGCTAAAACTACATCCATGCACCTGCTCCAAAGGAGAAGCTGACTGCAAGCTACTGAGAGAATGGAGATGTGCCTTGCAGATCTTCATGGCTGTGCAGTACATTTTGTTAGCAGTAACAGGCTGGAAAGAATCAGTGGGGTCTGCTCAGGTTCTGCAGATGGAGAAGCTGGTTTCACATCAATATTTGCCCCCCTGTTGCCTGAAGTTCCTGGACATACCAGTGCAGAAGTGCCAGTTCCCAGATGCAAAGGCAATGGCCACCCAAAGTACTGGTGTGAAACAGTACCATGATGATTCTCTAGGGCTTCCTTCCTTTCCACAAAAAGGTAAAAAGTTTCATGCATCACTGCTTCAGAACTCTATTTTAACTGAGAGGAAAACACTTGGATCACAGCACACGAAAAACATATTGGAATGCCATGATTTTTGGATGGAAGTCATAGCACCAGTCCTGCTAGGTCAAGAGACTCCTACCAATGAACAGTATGAGAGGCAGAAGAGAAGGGGGATGAAGTATTAAACAGTGAAACAAAACTTCCACATACTAATAAATGGTGGAATCCCTGGTAAATTGATGTTCTGATGGAATAATTCTGGAATATTCACACCCTACTATTTACTTAAGTTTTTAGCAGCAGCAGAAGTAGCACTGTGTATATTTGAGCCATGTTCCAAATACATGAACCTTCATGAAATCTGTTTCTTATTTTCACTGTTCCTAAATTACATGTAGCCACTATACTTACCACTTGGTAGCAATAATGTGTACAGTGAACAACTTTATCCACACTTCTGCAGTGTATTTAAACAGAAACCTGACACAGAATCTACTGAGCCACGCAGGTCTTCAAGACACAACAAACAGAGCAATGTTACAACATGGTACACTTTACTTTCCTTGCCAAACTGCCTGCCTAGAGATGCACTATAGAAAATGTCGCCTCATTAAATATATTCTTCACCTACTCTTTACACAGGCACTTACGCTAGAAGCATTTCTCCTTCTTTGAATACCCAGCCCTTCTATAGAACAAATGTTGCAAACACTAAAAGAGAACAGCTTGCAGGACAATTGGCTTCAGATTCATGCTTGCAAGCATTTGAAAAACAGTGGCAAACTGTACACTTTGTTTTTTTCACAGCCTACAAGTTTTAAAGGCCTGTGGCACATTCTGTGGTAGAATTTCAGTTTTAAGTGTCATCCTGTTTTTCACTGAGAGGAAAATGTCACCTGACCAGCAAATCCAAAATACAAACTTTATGTAACCTTCTAGCCAGCTGTTAACATCTTCTGTTGGTGTAGAGCATGAGAGCTTTACTGCTCACACCCAGATGATGCACAGCTGTGTCTGTGCTAGGAGTGCATCTCCACTGTGAATCTGGAGTTAACCTCAGTAGCTCTTACTACAGCAGGATTGGAAAGGGAAGCACAAGGAATGACACTGAAAAGGTAATTTGGATAACTTGTCAGCCTGTACCTGCAGTGCTCACAAAAGCAGCTAGATGCTTTCTGGACTTTCACATCTGGAGGCATTGTACGCCACCATGTGAATTTGCCACATCATTTGTTACCATTAACTCAGAGATCTCTGTATTGTGCTTACAAGAACAGCACAGACATGCTCTAGAATTCAATTTTACCCTTCTGTTTTTAAAAATTACACATTTGTTTAAGTGCAGGTCATAATGCAGGTGTGTTTACACTGGCTTGTATTCCATTTCCAATTCAACTTTAACTGCCAATACCATGTACCATGTCACTGTCAGCTAGGCTGGGGTCTGACATTCTCTGGAGCCTACCTATGGTTAGAAATTATTCCAACCATCAAAATACTTAAAATCTTAGCCTTTTTCCAAGAACTTGAATAAACAAGAGATTTCATTCATATACCTTTGTCTCCAACAGTAAAAGAAGACTTAATTCCTTTCAATAATACAAATTCACTTGAGCCAGGTGAGATTTTAAGGTGTCATACTGCAGTTTAGACTTACCTTCCCAAAGCTGGCAGCATTAACAGGTTGTGTGTCATTTTTCTCACAGAAGTCCAAGTAATGCATGTAGAGAGCACTTCGAGGAATGCAAACACCTTCTGCAATCTCATAGTTCTCCTCCAGCCTTAAAAAGCAAATAGCAAACAGAGAGAACTGCAAGTATGTTGGATGTCCTGTATAGTAAACAGTATACAAAGCTTCAGCTTTTAAGAACAAACATTCTGACTTCCACTTGTCTACTAAATTTTCTCTGCTCTGTTCCTAAGTGCTCCTTCCTATTCATTCCCATAATACTTACTTGCTTGCTTCATTTGGTTCATACTTGCTATCAAAACCATAGGCTGTGAGTTCTCAGCAATCTGTTACACCCTAAAAGCATCCTGCAGTAAACAAATATATGTGTAACTATGAAACAATAAATATTCACTGAGGGTAAGCATTCTCGCCTTCTCTACAGAACACACCACCTTTGGTTCATCACACTCTTTTCACTCCTGTCCTGCTGCAAAATTGCTTACCTTGAGGAAGCAGGTGTGTCTAAAGTAATTTGCAAATACTCAAGAGTGTCCACAAAATCTTATTGTGTAATATTTTCTTGCTATGGTTCATGGGCATAGTGAAAAAACAAAAAGAAACCATAATCTGAATGCAATGCTGAAAAAAACTCCAGTGAAATAACAACCTCTTCTACCTTTCAGAATGTATCGTTATTTGTTTATACAAGTGAATACACAACTATAACATTTTAAATTACATGTTAAATATATGAGTAGGCATATGCTTCATCTTTAAAGCTTTAAACTTGTCTCATGATAAATCTAAAGATTAGAAGAAACATTCCAGATTAGAAGAAACATTCCTCGGAAATGCCATTTTTATGATTGCTGACCCAAAAATGTTCTAGAGATATTTACATACACACTTAACATTAAACCATCATTAATCTTGCTATTGATGGTGTCAGTCATGGTCAACTACAGTTACATGTGTGCTTGTCTGCCTTGCTGGGTAAGGGAAGAAGTTAGGTGTAACTTCCTCTTAATTGTATTAAAAAAATAAATACTTGCAGTTTTACAGCAAATAAAAATAATCAAAATAATAATTATCAAAATAATAATAAAAAAACTTGCAGTTTTACAGCAAATAGCCCCCTGCCATTTGATAGCTGTAGAACACCTTCCAAATATCTAGTTTCTCTCCCTTGTTGCCTTTTTCAGGACCTACCTACCTTCCATTTCAGTTACCGTGATCATTTGTGACGGCAAACTATTTTAATAAGATATCCGGCTGGATGAATGGAATCGGTTTGTATGGGCAACATCTATTCTTCCCTGGTTTCTACAGAAATATCATCATGGCATCTTTCCTCAATTTCATAGTGCTCTAACAAAACCTCCTTTCAAAACCTGGAGAGTTCGTTTGTATACCATAGCTGCTAATTGGAATGTCAGCTTCCGTGACCAAGACAGGACAGAAAGAAAAGCAGTTAATTATTTCTCTTCATATCTGATGAATTTTTCTCTTTTTCTCCTCTCTTTCACAGAGAGTCATTAGTCTGACACTGAACAATGCCCCATTATACCTGAACTTTTTTTTTAATGATCAAAAACCCATCTTGCTCCACTTCTTTTATTTTCCTGTCTTTTATTTAACAACTTTATCATATTTTGAATCCAGCTCCATTCTACAGTATTGTAGAAAAATAATGAATGCAATCTTCAACCTAACAAATCAGTACCAGTTATAAAATATAAATACATATATATAAACATTTTAAATGTTGCAATAAAGCCATGTGAAATCCTGTAGTTCACAATGAGACCTTTTGTACCACTACAGTATAGGAATAAAGCTCCTAATCCTTCCCCAGGAATGACAGTTTTATCTGTCCCAGTGACTGCTTCCCTCCATATACACTTACATAGTTCTAGATTAAATGAGATTATTCTATATCGGAGTCACCTCGGTAGTGTTGTTACAGATTTATTTTTATATCTCAAGACTACAGAACAACTGTGATGTCAACCACTGTTAATCACACAGAAGATTCTAGAACATGTTCATTTTGCTGAAGTATAACATTGTATAAGAAAGTGTGAATCTGGGGAGAATCCATTCCCTAGTTATGCTTTACCTTCCTCTTTTTTAATCCTTTTTAGAAATGTTGCAGAAAATAGAATAGTTTTGTTTTAATGTTATATAACAATGTTATTATTCAGAGTACCTACACTGTAAGCCACCAAACTGCATGGGATTAGATTGTCTGTACTTTGAATAATTCTGTGTTTGGGGAAGTAAACACCAAAATGAAGTAAAATAAAGTTTCACACTTGGACCTTGGTCAACCAATTCACCACCGAAATAAACACGTATATTTCAGAGCCAAGCTATAGCTTTACAGATGATGATAAGCACAGAATACTAGGTATTGCTACATTCATGCCTTAGCAGTTAAATTTGAGCTTGTGTAGTTTCCCAAATTATGATGTATTTGGCAGTTTCCTCAATTATGATGTATTTGGCAGTAATGCTACATTTACCAGGCCTTTCACTTCATTTTGTGTCATCAATGAAACAAAACAAAAGCATCATTCCTGTTTCCAGGAAAAGGCTATTTAGCCAGGCTGACAGTCATCCAGACACAATTCTTGGCTTCTTCAGCTATTCTTCATCTTCCACATTTAAAATGCTCAATGTATTTCTCTTTTGGAGAGGCACAAACATGAAGGATAGCTCCCTATGGGATTGATATAACTTGCCCTTTTCAGCAAGATGCCAGAAAAAGAATAATTAATAAATTTGATGGCAATCTGAACCATGTGACAAAAGGTACATATTTCCCTTATGTCTTTGCTATGATTTCTTCCTCTCCTTTTTCATTGCAACTGACATTTCCTCAGTTTCTGGTTTCCAACACTCCATCGCCTTCACTAGCTCTAAATGGCAGCACCTATCAGTACAAACATGACCACTTTTACCTTGGCAGACACCAGGTGCTGCAGACAATTGTGAGGTCTCCATTTGACAGAACAAGGGCAGTTTGGTACTGTCTCCTGAAAACTGGTCAATAATTTACCCCACCACTTCCACCTCTGGAATTCAGCCCAGAGATTGCTGTTAGAAGACAGTACACACGCCTGCCCAAGGAACTTTCAGATAGGTTTTTCAGTCTTCCCTGAGTGTGCAAATACCTGTTGTGAGGTCTGGTAATCTGCTTTTGACTGGGAAAGGGTTATTTTTTTTTCCTGATGGCTGGCACTGTGCTGTGTTTTGGGTTTAGTATGAGAGTAACGTTGATAACACACTGACAAGGTATTGCTCAGTTGTGCTTACCCCAAGTCAAGGACTCTCCAGTCTCCCACGCTGTGCCAGAGAGGAGCTGCACAAGAAGCTGGGGGTGCCCACAACCAGGACAGCTGAGCTGAACAGGCCAAAGGAATACTCCATACTATGGAACATCACACCCAGCAAATAATCTGGGGGAGTGTGCTGTGAGGTGCCAGTCACTGCTCAGGGACAGGCTGGGCCTTGGTCAGCGGGTGGTGAGCAACTGCACTGTGCATCACTTGTTTTTTTTTTTCCATTAACACTACTACTATTATTATTAACATCTTATTTTACTTTTAATTATTCATCTGTCCTTATCTCAGCCAATGGGTTTTACCTTTTTCCAACTCTCGTCCCCATCCTGCTGGGAGCAGGGAAGGGGAAGAAGTGAGCAGCTGTGTGGTCCTTACTTGTTGGCTGAGGTTTGACCACCACACCTGAGCAGGCAAAACTGTCCAACATGTAAAGCTAAACCTTCAGGAAGCACTCTGTGCAGCAATTCTACAGTGCTGATCACAACAGTTTACCAACCCACAGGTTGCTGGGTGCTACTGCAGTACAAATAACCCGATGCTGATGTGTCTGACTTTCCAAACAGTGGAAAGCTGCACATCTTCACACAAAGCAGCCTGACTGCAACTTTTGAGCTTCTCATTTTACTTAGCATATCAATTTCTCTAGGAAATACCAATTCAAAGCTGCAGTACATATGTTGAAAAGCATATGGAAGCTACCAGAAAACTGCTCTGTGGGCCTGGCTAGTAAGCTTGGAAACTTTTTACCTACATGCCTGTTAATAACTTAGCCAATTGTAGAATTCAGTTTGACAGCAGCTAAAGATTTTAAACATCAAAACTTATTTGCTTTCTACTAGCTCATGGAATTTTGGGTGGAAAATGAATGGAGGAAATTGCAGATGCTCCGGAAGACTCAGAGGGGAGAATACTTGACCTACCTCAACATGTAAGAAACATAATGCAACAGACAGGTAGTAAGCCAGCACACGAGCAAGAGACAAGGGAAGAAGCTGTAAGCAGGTTTTTCAGAACCAAAATTCTATGATTCTACTGCAAACACTGCTGAATGAGCATTAGTGTGCACAGTACATTCCAGCAGGGCTCGATATCCCAGGAGTTTAGGGATTTACTAACCTTTATGACTGACGAAGCTTGAAAGTATTTGGCAAAAGGCTGTTTACAGTATTTGCCTGTTTTCTGCTGGGAACAGTATTGCTGGATGTTCTAATTAATGCTGGCTTCTTGGCTACCACATTATTTGCTCCTGTGGAAAAGACTCTTAACTGACTTCACTGCAAAATAAACAGTGCTCTGAATCTGGGACTGGTAAGACCTGCTTGCTATTTTATCTAGATAGTTCTTTTTTACCCTTTTTGAACTGTGATGAAGTTGTGGGAGTGAATAATGAAAAAAGAATAAAATACCATTATGGCATTTCATTATTATTTTAATAATTTTCTCTCTGTCTGTGGTCACTCCCTTTCTTGAGGGTCATTAACTTTCCTCTAACTTCTGAAAAACAGGACTTTTGTGATACAAATAGGTATAAAGCAACAATAGCTCCAAACTAAATGCCTTTATTTATATTTGCCCATCTTATTATTTTCATGGAAATTGTCTGTAAGTTTCTGAATACTAATAATAGGCAGCAACCTATTCAAAAATCAACCCACAGGTCCTGAGATTTTTACTCTAAAAACCTCAACGATCAACTTTAAAAAGCAAATATAGAAGAAATAATGCAAATCATCTTTATGCATATTTCACAGAATCATGTTATTTAACAGGCAGGAAAACAGAGTAAAATACACTGAATTAATTATTCTTTGCTGGTTTTTTCAGTGAAATCTCCCACAAGACTGACAGCAGCAGAGAAAGAACTTTGCTAACATTTTGCTTTAAAAAAACCACACATTTTTTACCAATAATCTTATATTTTAATCCAGAAAACTATGAGAAGTACTTCAGGTACTTTTAGGTAAAGGCCTTTCTTTAAAAAGGCTTAAAACAATCTGAGTACTATGGGATTTCAGATAAGCATGCTCAGAGTCTTCTCTGTAACAGAGCTCCGTTCTCCAGATACATGGAACCTCCCGAAAGATACTTGCTCACTTACAACATTAAGAAATCTAAACAAGAGTTAAAAACCTAAATTAAGGCAAAAGTAAACACAAGTCTAAGAGATGGCCTATAGCAATGTTGTGTCAGAATTACAGGTACACATGACAGACCATGCAGACTAAAATACACCTGCAAATCACTGGGAACGGCACTTGTTTATTTTTTATAGCACTGTAGACTAACTCACGAACAATCCTCTCTCTCTTCTTAATTACCCTTCCTTTTTTTCTCCTCACTAACCTTCCAAGTGGATTTTGACAAATTAATCAAACCTCAAACTCCTTCCTTTTGTTGCCTTCTGCATTAAATTACAGAGATCTCACGTCAGTAAAACGGTCCGTAAGGGTGAGCTTCATCAGACACCAAAACAAATGTGAGCCTTGAAAAAAATTCTCAGTACTCGTTTTCTTTTTGTAATAAATGTAACAATGGTGACAAACCACAAATAATCAGCTGGCAAGGTGGCAAATAAATATGCCAAATAGATAATATAAACTTTATGAGAGGTTTCCCCTGTTCAAAGAAATCACGTTGAGAAATGCCGTACAGGTTACTAACGGGCACATTAAACACTTACAGTGAAAGTATCTTTAGAACTGTCTAAGAAGGCCAAGAGCTCTATTCTCTTCTTCTGGAAAAGGCATAAGAAAAAGCACTAATAGATTTTCTTGATTTTTTTAAAAGGCATCTTACCATTGCAGCGTAGCTGGAGTTGAATGCGGTTTTGATGCTCTATTATTTTCTTTTTCCTCATCTGTTAAGAAACAAACAAAAAAATGCTATGTAATTTGATCAGGGATTTCTCAGGACTTCATGTACCATTTTTTAAAAAGAAATCATTTTTGAATGGTAAGAATTTTTTTTAATTAATTAATTTTTATTTTTAAATCTAAAATGTTCTCAAGGGCCAAAACTTTCTCAAAATATTGGCTAAATTTTGGAAATGTAAATAATGATGTTTCCTAAACTATCATCTGTAGATACTGCTTAAGGCAATAAACCCTGCAAATATCACTCATAGTTGAAGCAGAGTGGTGCCTAGGAATAAGGACATTGAAATGGATAAATTTACATGGAAAAAAGCAACTCTTAGATCTCTAGCAACATGTCAGAACATGCAGACAGTTTCACTCACTCCAAGGGAACTGTTGCATCGCCCAAGTTTTATATTAGATAAGGTATTTAAAATAATGAGGTACACCCATTGTTTGATCCAAACATAAGGTATATATGACATGTTTATAAATTTACAGAGATTAATTCTGAATGAGAAATATATTCTGTAATATACTTTATTTCTTTTCATGTGATTTCTCTGATAATATTCCCCATTAACTGTTTCCAAGGCAACTCTGATTTGCTGACCTTCCAAAAATGTGGATAAAAGATGAATAAAGAAAAAGATAATTAAAATTAAACTTCAGATATTGGATTCTTCCTAGTCTGCATTTGTTCTTTTGAAACAATTTAGAAATATGCATAGAATAATTCCGATTAAACTGTGTTTTGTTAAACGTTTGAAACATTCCTGGGTGAAAGCTGAGTGGAGCACAATCAGCAGCTCTGGAAGGGTATTCTTTGCCCAACACTGCTGTATCAAACACATTTTGAGATTTTAACCACTTTTTCCTCGGTGAAACCATTCGGCACAGATGGCTTTGATACCTAAACAACGAGGCAAACCTGTACGCCACGCTGCAAGTTGCATTTCTTCACGTAATTAACTTTTAGAAGTTATTTAAGCGAGGCTTTAGGATGCTGGATCTTCCGGGAGCCGGGCTATCTCCTCTGAATATCAGACTCTCTTGGGAGGCCTTTTGTGCTGTCCCGGGAGCCCCCGCACACGAATAACCAACACCCCACTTCGGAGAGCTGTGTCCGCAGCCCTCGCCCCTCAGGATTTGGTGCAGGGCACAGGGGAAGCTGCGCTGCCCGAACATCCCCATCCCGCGGCCGCTTCCCCGAGCGCCGCAATTCCCGCTCCGCAGCTCCGCGCGGACCCCAGCGCAGCCTCCCCGCCGCATCTGCATCACAATGGGCCCCTCATTATTGGGCCGCACACTCCCTCCCTGCCTTTCAGGGCCCGCCTTTATTCGGCGCACAGCACCAACATACACATCTCAAATCACTTTTAAATTGCGGGTTTCGTTTGTTTTTTCCCGAGCAGGCGGCCGGCGTGCAGCAATCCCTCAATGCCGAGCGGCCGCGGCTGCCGCCCCGCACGCCCAAGGACCTGGCGTGGCATGGATGGCTTCCACCTGTGCTAACCGGGCTGAATTTCCCTCGGGATACGTGGCAGGCATCAGACATCAAGCCAATATCCAAGTTACACAATATGAGAGTCCCTGCACCCCTTCCATTCCTCCCCCAGCTGTTTTTTAAAGAGTGAGCACCTGCTTTACCTAACCTGCCCTCAGAGACACTTCACACCAGCCACACTCAGCTCCTCCCACGCAGGGATTTGTTTTAACAACACAAACTAACAATTAGGTCATAAACTGCAATTTATGTCTCCCCCCTCAGGTACGTTTGCTTCCTGTGAATCCTTCTTCAAGACTCTTCAGCATCCTCCACTAACTGTCCCTTCTCCAAGAAGGAGAAGGATGGACTTCAACCGTAACTCCAAACATTTCTTTAAGCGTTATTTCCCATAGATCATTAGCCATTGAACAACTGCATTTTCAACAAAGCTGAATTTTTCACAGAGTTAAAGCCTGTCTCCCCAAAATCACCACTCCGTACAAGAAAACAGTGCAACTTTGTTTTCTGCCAATGGACCAGCTGTCAGCCAAACATTCACTTTTCTATTAAAAAGATGGAAAGAACTGCAGAGGGTATAGGAATACAAACTTTCCATATTACATATACGAGCATTTAATTCTACCTTGTACAGTTTAACAATACAATCTCACCAGACAACTGACTAGCAGAAAATAATAAATATCCTTATTCTTTATATTTTAGCTGGCAGCAGGGCACCTAATGGCATCCATATTAAGCAAAGAATACTTAACTCTTGACTCAGGTCTGACCCCAGAACACTTCATCTAGCATGAAAGAGGGAAGGGAAAACAGCATTTCTTACTTTTTGGCCTGTCATTTTATCAATCCACATTAAAACGACACTGTAGATTAAAATGAACTCATACCTCTTAAAATTCAGTACTTTTAAAATCCAATCTATTTTGTAGGAAAAGGAAATAAAGTCACTGAAAAGAAGTCTTGCTTCAAAGCACTGTCAAAGGAGAGACATGACAATTCTTCTGTGACAAATCCAAAAGGGCTTGAAGTCACAAGGAAAAGTCTTGTTTCTTATTCACAGGTGCAGGTGTTCACACGCAGCACCTCAAGGAGAAACCCATCTAGTGTGCTCACTCCTCTGCCAGTAGGAGGACTACCAGCATCCTAAAGAAAGGCATCTTCAAGGTACCTGATTAGGTGGAAAACCTGGCACTCATCCTAAACGGAATGTAGGTAATAACTTAGAAAATTGCAAGGAAAACTCTCAGCATAGAAGGGGCCTTCAAACATAATAAAGCCAGGGATCACTGATGTTCTAGAAAAACAGTATTTGTTGGCTCCCAGAGATTTCAGAGAATCATCTTCTTCCCAAACTCCATGGAAGTTTCTCTGCTAACAGCTCCATCTTACTTTCATAATTCTGTTTAAAAGCCATTCAGGTAGAGTCCTGTTTGTACCTTGTGCATGTTTGTTTCTTTGTGGCTTGCCCACAGCTCTCAGTGGTATCCTCTTTACTTTTGCTGTCTGATTCTAGGTACACCTCAAGGGATTTCTTCCTTCTTGGCGCAAGACATGGAGACAACAGGAGCTGTTCTCAGCAGCTTTGAGCCTGCTGCCTTAAACCCAGTGAGTGGAACAACCCCAAGCGAAGGCACACCTTTTTCTGAAGTGTTCATGTTAGTCTGGTTGTCATAACTAAAATGCAGCTAAGTTCTTCTTTCCACTGTGGAGGTAATTGGAGAGCCCTGTACTTTCCAGTGCTGCCTGCATGTGTCTCAAAACCACTAAGGAGCTAACATGCTGTTAGTATCTTTATATGGATAAAATCCTTCCCTTACTCCAGGTTGCTCCACGTTTTTCAGAGGAATTGACTCTTCCTCTGTAGCCCCTGCAGGCCAGATTCTGACTGTGCTCAGAAGTGATTTGGCCTTAGATAAAATTAGACTTTAACATGAAGCTATCTTGTCTCTTACATGTAGCCATAAATAAGATTCAGGCTCATTGGCATGTATTCCATGCTTTTAGAACAGTGGGATCTTTTAAAACCCTCTGAGAAACATGGGAGTGTAGTTCACACTGAGTAGGTATGACTAAGAAAGAAAGAATTTTCTCCAAGGAAAATTTCAATAAAAACAAGTAGCTCTTTTTAAAACTTTTTTTCTTTTTAATGGAAGAATTAGAGGTTTAGTTCAAACAAAAAAAGAAGCTGCTGAATAAGTCCATTACGGCCAGTATGAACATGGATTTTGAACACCACTTTTGAAGTACAAAAAATAATTTTAATGTTTTCGTTTATCTCATAGAAACTGTCTACGCATTTACGTTTCCAAATAAGCAAGAAAATTTGGACAAGCAACCCTTCCACTTCATCAAGTAACATCACAATTCCTTCCCCATGGAACTGAAGTTGAAACTTCCATAAGCCTTCATTTGTGTTCTTCCAGGCCTCTATTTCAATTTGGATAATCTGGTTCAATGCACAGTACACAGAAAAATGTTATGGGGTTGGGGTTTTTTAATTATGGTCTACAAGGCTGTACCATTCCCTTTTCCTGTGAATCTTTTGACTAATGTGGAAGGTGGAAGTGGCAGCAAGAAAAATGTTTTAAAAACTGGCAAGTGAAATGAAATTCAGTGATAATTTTTACATTAGAATGTAAAAGTTGTGGTTTGGAAGAGGTCATAAAATGTTCCAAAAGGGTGAGAAGCACCCCAGGAAGCACAGAGATCATGTGAGTCCATGGCTGAGAGTCATCGCTTCCCTTCCCAGCGTAATGCAGGTTCAAGAGGCCCGGAGGTCTCTGGATAAGAATGGAAGATTGCAAAGGACCCCTGTGGCCTGAAGTGTGGTTCTGCAGCATACTTCAGCTGTAAAGGACACCAGCAAAACTATTACTCCTGTCCTAAAACCCTATGAACTCCCAAATCATCCAGGAAAAAGAGTCACAAGAGCAAGTGGTATGCTCTGTAAGAACATTATGGCTTCACAGCACAAGTTCTCATAAACTTCAGTGGAGTCAAGGCCAAAAAAAAAATACCCAGCTGAAAACCAAACACACATTTTCACTGGTAGTCCAACTAACAGCTACCTCATGTACACAGAGACAAAAAAAAATAGTCAAGAGAAAGGTTGATGAGGCTTTCTTTTGTTGCAGATGAAAACTGGAGCTACACTGACAACAGCAATTTGACCACCATTCTGAAGAATTCAAATAGGGTTATGTGGGTTTTCTCAAAACATTTTTCCTCCTGCTTTGTTTGTAAATGTATGACAGAGACTGGACAAAGAGTGACACAATGGTTTGGAAATTTCTTAGTTGATGTGTGGACACTGTTAAAAATATCTTAGAAAGAACTTGTGGGCTAGAAAGAAGCTCATAGGACAATGATTTCTATGGTTAAACTTCTAGTTTGTTCTGGATTTCACAAATGACTGGTCTTGCTGCTGTATCTTATTTTGCTTTCCTACTCCTTCCTCTTCACCTTCTCCCCTCCCTCACCTCCCCCTCAAAACAAGGATGACTTTTCAGGTGGATTAATTCTCTTATCTGCACTGCAGAAATGCTGGTAATCAGTGCAAAGGAAGCATCTGGAAGAACTGGCTATTAAGAAGGAAGCTAAATAACATCAACTCTGCCTCTCATCTGGGTTTCCATTATATGCTGTGACAATGTCTTCTGCCCACGAATAGGGGAACAAATTTATGTATTTGTTTTATCAGTTCTAAATTCACTGCCTTTCATTATCATTGCTTGCCTCCTAATTCCAGAACCAGAAAACAGAATGAGCCACCATCCCATCTTCTCAATGCCACTGTCTGAAACACCTGCTCCTGTTAACCACACAGGTCCTCTTTTTACTGGCCCTAGCTATGTGGAAGTTTCTCATGCTCACATTTAAAGCACATATACCAATCCTGAATTCTGACCCTAGTGAGAGTCTGAAGCCACATCTCATTCATTACAGATTTCTTCCATCGCATCGTGAACTTAACTTTGTGTATCTCACAGGTTCTCATAAAATTCAAAATAACAAGCTGATGTTTGTATTTTCAGTACAAACCACTGTAATTTTTAAAGATGAATTATTTTCTGTTCCTTAATTTTTAAAAATAAAAAACCCCAAACATCTCCCAGTTTCATTGTCTATCTTTAAAGATTCTTATCCACTGTTCTTAGCTTGGGAATCATGAATAAATACCATGTTTCCACTAATATCTTCCTTCTCCTTCAGAAATATTGCCTCAAAAGATATCCAAAGACAAAAAAGAATAAGGACCCAATACAGCAAATTTCATGATCCATTACAACATTATGCTACAGGACATGTAATTTTACCATGATGTCAAAATAAATAATTCTCTTAAAATGCAAAAATTTAAAATGGAATTTCAGCAGTTAATTTATTTAAAAGATACTTTCTATACTCATATTTATGAAATGCAAATTACTAGTAACTGAATTAAAGAATTCAATCTGCTTTAATATCTCGTAACATGAATATATGAAGTCCTGAGAGGAAAACTAGCATGAAGAGTATTTTGCTTTAGGCAAATTAGGCAGAATAGAAATTGCATAAATAGGGAAAACTAAATGGTAAGCTAGAAATTTTCTTGCAATTCTAAAAATAAACAGTTTGGTTATTTTAAATTACTTTGAAGTTGTTTTGATTACCTGCTATTGCTAAAAATCAAGATCTAAAACTACTATCACTAGAAAAGAAAAAAAAAGTTATTTTAAAATCAGCTAGATTGATAATTGTTTCCTCTTTCTGCCTAAAAAGAAAGCAGTATCATGCTTTAGTATGTGATTTTTTAATCTCACGATTGTTTAATTCCTAAAGGAAAGATTTTATTTGTGTTTTGATACAGTAGTACTGGAAAACAGCACATTTTTTCCTGTATTTTGACCACGTGGTGTTCATCAGTGAAAAGCAAAAGAGGTGGTTTTGCTCCTAAGCTGATATTAACAGCACAGTGTAGAGGTCATCCAGCCTTTATTCAGTGACACAAATTCTGGCTGTTTTGACCAATAGATAGTATTATTTCCTTTAAAAAAAATAAATATTCCAGGGAAAAAAACAATTAATGAAACTGTTGAATATGTCAAGTGAGTTGACTCTTTAAACTACTAAAAATATCACTGAGGTGTAGCAACTTATAGAGCAGGAAATGAGCACTTGGACAAGCTCACACTGACTTCAAATGAATGTCAAGTTACTTACTTTCATCGTTAGAAACATTCCCCAGGGAAGTGTGACTGGAATAACGTTTGTTTTCACTTTCATTGAGACATCGTTCAATCCAACTCTCTGCAACAAAAACAAAGATGCTCTTTTGTGAGTTTGTCTTTGCATAAAATATAAACTTGCAGCAGATAAATCTCAGTAAAGTGCCAGCATTCAACAGATGGTCATCTTTAACATTTCTGTTAAAACATGCTCAGTCTGAGGTTATTTAGCAGGAAAATCCTTTCCTGCTTTCCAACTTAGCTCTTGCTTTCTAATTTCATTTTTTGGGGATTTTTTTTTTTTTTTCTTTTAAGCTNTATTTTATTTTTTTGGGTTTTTTTTTTTTTTTTTCTTTAAGCTACAGAGGCCTAAACACTTCTGTGTAAAAAAAAAAAGGCCTCGGGAATCTCCCCCCCCCCCCAATGATACATTAAAAAATAAAAATCAACAGAAACACAGAAATTGCATTAGTTTCCAAGACTTAATCTGGCAAAGGCTCATATCCTCAAGTATTCCCACTGGTTTTGGAAGAAAATGGGTATAAAATCAATCATTCATGTGAATTTTGGTTAAATCAAGGATCAAATGGTGCTCTCAAGCCCAGTCCGAAAACCTCATACACACTGGTGGAGTCCCAGGCACTAATGAGATCTTTTCCTCCCTGGTACAAGTCCAATATAGCAAGTCAGCAGCCACTGAGCTGCTCAAACCTTTGTCACCCCACAGTGCAAATGCAACCACTCCTGTTCCTCCCTGTTTTTCAATTGATTCTCACCAGTCAGACGAGTTACCTACAGCATTACATCGATTTGAATGCGCTGTTCTTCCTGGAAGCTATAACTTACATCCCCTGATGACTTCAGAGGATGCACCAGGCTCAGCAGAATATACTGTTACAGGTCTTCAGGGCAAAAGTTACACCTTCTTATGTGTTTCCTTGGACAAAGTATGAAATATGATTTCTGAGTTTGCCTAAATCCCTGGATATTGCTACAATAAACTGACCTCCCTCATAAGATTATTTTTCAAGGGCGTGAACGTGGGCAGAAATGAGTTTATGCTGAGAGAGCTCCCTGGCAGCAAAGCAAGGAAAAGAAGGGATAGGTGGGAAGGCTGCAAGGCAAGCCTGTGAGTTAGGACAGGAAACAGCCCCACTGAGTGAAGAGATGCACAAGAAATAAGGGGAAACAGACCTCGCTGTCAGCAAACTGCCAGAGCCAGAAACACCTTCAAAGACATGGAAATGGCTCCAGATTCCTTTCCATAAGCCCCCCCACCAGACACCAGGCTACCTGCACAGCACAGGCAGTAGTCTGCCAGCCAGCAAAAGCCCAGCACAGCAGCAGGCTTGAAGGGAAAGCAGGAACCCAGCATCTTGGGAAAGCTGCCCATCTGGTTTATAGAAGATAAAAGTTGGTATGACTTCATTTCAGCACTAGATGCCAATAAGCAAATAAATGAATAGCTGTGACCAAACACATCCTGTAGAAAAAAAAATACTTTTTAAACCCAGGCAGTTACATAAACTTGTGCATATTCCTCTGTACACACCCCCTCCACTGCCCTGTAAACAAAAGGGCAATGGCACCTGTGCAGAACCTCAGAAGGGGTCTGCTGAGAACACTTCAGAGCTGATTTCCAGGCCCCACAAGACTCCAGGTACTGTTGCTTTGTGTGCTTGTGGTTTTCAGGCAGTGTTGTGGCAGCTCCAGGCTGTTCCACTCCCTCTGCCTCTTTGCCCATGTGTTCACAGTAGGAACACGCTGCAGTGCTGCCTTCATCAGTGCAAGCACATCCCTGTGTGCGGCTTCTTCGCTCACCACCACACTTGTGCCTAAGAAGCCTCACAGCTACACAGCCTACTCCTTTGAGGTACTGCTCTGAAAACCATCCCAAAACCCACTTGATGTCAATAGATTTCTAAATGACATTTCTTCTCCCACCAAATTCAACACAGCCTTGTATAAAAATCACTGTAAGGCTGCTGACACCACGACATAAAACCTGCCAGCAGGGCCTGTGCTGTGTAATCAGCCCCTGCTCAGTTACAAACCCACAAGCCGGCGGTGACTCCAGCTCAGAGGCTTTCCCTGCTTGTGCTGCTCAGCTGCACAGGGTGGGGATGTATCACCTCCTTGTCTAAGGGCCAACACAACGATATGGCTGCTTTCTGCCAGATTTCTTTCGCTGCCCTAAAACTGAGCTCATAGCATCTCTCCAGTCCCCTTTCAGTACTGTGAGCTGTCTTCCAGGTGAAGAGAAACTTGCTGCCGAGGGCGACATCCGAGCGAGGTGCAAGAAGCCTTGGGAAAGACTACCCTACCTCCTCCTCCTTTCAGCACACAGCCGTGGCTGTATATAATTCCCTTGGCTCGGAGCCCAGCTGCAGGGAGTAAAAGCAAAGGCGGCTGCCATTAGCGCCAAGGGGAGACCGATGCCCAGCTCTGCCCTTTCTTTTCCTGCCGGCACCGAGAGCTGGGAAGCTGGGATGCATCCTCTTCCCTCGGCAGCAGGGAACTGGCAGCAGCCATCTTTAGTCAAATCCCCTGCCTAAGTAGTAGGGAAAAAACCAAAACTTTGTAAGTGTCACTCGATAGCCATTTTCATCATCCTTGCTCACGCAGTGTCTCTGGTAACTGCGCGCGTTCCCCTTTTCGAGGGGAAAAGCAGCCAGTTTACACAGCCACACAGAAAGTCTGGAGCAGGGTGCAGTTACTGTTTAATTATGTGCTGCAGCTCCTTTGGTCCTGAATCACCCCGGTTCAGCCTGCTGCAGCTTGAGTCTGGCTTTCTCTTTGTGGCCTTGCATTTAAATAGCTGATAGAAATTCTTCAGGCCTGAAAAGATACATGACCTGTCTGGCAGCAAAGAATGAAGAAAACTAACTCTTTTGAGCAAAAATGTCAGGGAGTTTATGGCAAATTTGCCAAATTATTTGGCAAATGACAAAATGTGACAAAACCAACTAACTATTTAAAGGTTGTATTATCTCATAAACCATGCAAGTATAAATAAACCATCTCATAAATTATGCAAGTATAAATAAATAAATATTCTAATATAGAACTTCATTTAATAAATAGCTATTTTTACTGTTTGTATAAACATTCTTACAAGGCTTTAAACTCCCAATATTAATAACAGTGTTTTCAGGTATTGAATGAAAATACAACTACAGTTTTGCTAAAATTTAAAATATTCCCATCAGGAGCCTGCAGATCTCAGACACAATAACACCTGCCCAAAACTAAACGAAAGACAAAAGAGGCAGAGTGAACAAACTCAAAAGTCAAAATTAGGTTTGACTTTTGGAAGCTCTTTCAGCGTTAATAACGTTAGATCTTGTTCCAGCTTAAGGAACCCGCTGGGTAGAGCCCTCTCCATGAGGAATGCTCTTGTCCTCATGACAGGTGGATGTGCCTGTCCCAGGCAGTCTGGCTGCAGAGCTACAGGAAAAGGCCCATGGGGAATCCCTGGTGTCTCCAGGCTGAGGTTCCATCCCAAGGCTGGCACCAACCACATTACACCACTGTTCTAAACATGCATTGAGTCATGTGGAATGGAAGGCTTTTTGTGATTAAAGCTTAATTATTGCACTTGGACCTTACAAAGTTCTCACAGGCAGGATTTCACAGCAGGAAAACTCACAATGATGGAGAGTTCAAACAGTGACTAAGCAGAAGTGCACATCAGATCTGATAACAATGATGAATCGTTAATACAACATAAGAACCCCCAAATTTCTAACGGGAAGTGCTTGTGAGCACAGAAGAAAATACATCCTGTCTAATACATCGCTGTGTTTTAGTGTATCAAGCCTTAAGGCATTTCCTCTCCCCCTCCAGGAGTCCTTCCCACAGGGAGTCCCAGCATACCACACCCTCAGTTGTACTGGGGCAGTGGTTTGAACAAGGAGCAGCACCAGTGAAAAAGCAAAAAAATAGATTAGGAATATCTAGTAGTAAAATTTAGTATAGTCACAGTATTCATAACTGTGACACAGTATGGGAACTATCGTAATCTTACTAGCAAAGAAAGCAAATAGTGTTTTTAATGGCATTTTGAAGATCCATCTTTAAATATCACAGCAAATATCTAATTTTGCACAGGTAAAGAGTGAACTGTAGTGAAACACACAACTGTGCTCCTCAGCCTTAAAACTTTTGTTATATAATTTTGCATACCTCTAAATACAAATACCTTCTATCTGCTGTGGGATTCCTGCATGAGGGAAAGGAGATCATTACTCAAATTACAGTAATTTTCCCAGTGTAAATTTTCTGACAGAATAACTTACTATTACACAAACAAAAAAGATGGAAATTGTTCCAAATTAAATGCTGAAAAAAGAATTAAAAAGAACTATGGAACTATTTCTGGCCCTAATTTTGCCTGTTCTCTTCTTGATCCCAATCTTTCTAAGACCAACACATCCACTGAGGCTCAAGCACCAGAGTGTTTCTCTTGCATTCCATGTGCCCACCACACTTTTAGCAACAGAAGTTTAAACTGCACTTGTTTCCAAAGTGGGCAGAGCAGAAGCCTGTGTAGCTTCACCCCATCCCCACCAGGGCATTTCTTTTCAACAAACAGCATATTTTTATTTGAATGGTGTTTCAAAGACTGAGCTGGGGAGGCAGGCCTTGGACTCCCCAGATAGAAACACACGAGAGCTGCTCAAGACCAGGAACTTTCATGAACTATCAGAAATGAGAAGCAGAAATGTTCTTTAAATGTATCTTTGACAAATTATTTTGACATGTTATGTCCTTCAGAAGGAAAGGCTTACTTCTGGAAGACACCTTTGAAAGGCTTCTCCCTACAGAGCCTGAGTTGAGGCAATACAGAAGAGGTGCCAGTACATTTAATGAGATGATTACTCCCTCTTGTTTGTGTAATGGTTATTATCTCAGTATATTTGCAGCCCAGACCACTCATTATTCCCACATGGGCACGCCATAGCAAGAGCAAGGCAAGAACCACTTGGGCTCCCTCTCTGCAGAGAGGAGCTGGGTCTGATCACAGCCCCAGTGGCTTCTGCTCCTGCTGTCCGGCCAGGAGGGTCAAGAGCTGCTGCAGGAAGGACACCACCTGCAATGGCAGCCTCTTCTGGCCTTTGTGAGCCACTGTGGCACTGGGGGGGGCTGTGCCACACAGCTGGAACTGACTGTACCCAGAGCCGCTGGATACAGCCCTGTGGGCACGTGTGCATGTCCTGAAGGGAGACTGAGAGGTTTTAGGGACAGAATAAAGCTCTGTGGTCACCCAATCTGAGCTGCATTTTGCTCACCTCAATCCCTGCAGCAGTTCAAACAGTACTGGTTTTCCACAGTTATGCCGTATTCTCAGATCCATCTGGCCTGGGAATCACTGTATTTTTAAAGTGTGTGAGATAAGAATCCCCATGTCCTAGAGAGACAGCCAAGGCTTCGGTAATAACAAAATTTGTATAATAATTTGTTTCACCAAAGCCATTGCAATTGCATGAAAAACCCTCTCACATGCCTTCAGCTCTAGATTGGCTCTTATACTCCAAATTTTAAACTCGCCTACAAGCATGACAATTTGTGTAGGGAGCTACATCTGGACCAGGACTTCTTCCACATAAGTTTGCTTGTCACTGAAATAGAATTATCACTGGAATAACAATATAAGGTTTGCTAGGAACTAAACCACTGAGCTACTAACTTGGATGGCACAGCTGCAACAGTCCAGCTCCTTATCTTTATTCATGATTGCTCTTGTAATTTTTTTTGCCCCAGTTTCTCAAGGCAAATTTAGAAAAAAGTTGTAAGTAACAGTGAGCAAAGGTATCTAAAGGTAGATAGTGCAAATACAAAGGGACTACCAAATTTTAGTGGATTTGTAAGAGGACCTGCTGGAAAAATGAATATTTCACAGTGATGACAAACTTAATTTTATAGTTACAGTGACAAAAGAGGAACTCCTCTCATGCATACGGAGTCCTAGCACCCCTCTGAGTTATTTGTTCCTTGTTCTCAGAAGGAAGAGTTCCTCATCCCTTCCTGTAGCATCTCTTTGCCAACTGTCTCAGTACCAAGCTGGCCAGCAACACTGTCTAGCTGCTCATGTGACTTGTTAGGCCAAGAGAAAGTGGCTGCAAACAGCAAATTCAGCAGGTAAAAGCAGTAACTCCAAAGCTCAAGAGGCTGACTGAAGGTCATGGAACCTCCCATATCCATTTTGATAGCCCATGGCACCAACTGGTGAGCTGATGGGATGATATTCCATATCTTTTCTTATTTCTCATCACTGTCCTGAGAGCTTCTTCTGTTGTCTGTCTCAAAGTGCTGAGGTTTGCAAGATCCATTGAGCTTTTCTCTGCAGAGCTGATTTTGCTGAATATGGCCTGAGACATGCCAGCACCCCAAAAACTCTGTTCATGCTCTCCATGTTGTACCACTGCTGTGGACAGAGTGCTTCTAACCTTCACAGCTGTTGAATTCACAATGTCTGTGCAGCCTGCCTGCTTTGGCCATCCTTTAGAGTGCTGCAAATCTAATTTCTAAATGATGCATGAATGAAAGTAAGGAAAAAAGAGCCAGTACATCTCATATTTTGACAAATGCAAGAGAAGACTACATCTTGTAACACTTCAGTGTCTTGGAGCAATTGTTCATATCAGCTTATAAGACAAATGGCTAGTTTAAAACAGTCCCTTAAAGGCAAAAGAGATGATCCCTTTCTCTCAGGAGTAATGACTAGGAGATAAAGCTGAAGTCTGACCCTCAAACTACTAAACACCTATTCTAGTACCTTCTGTATACAACATCTGGTCTGAGTAGAAGCAGGATTCACATTCTGTATCTCCCTCCCACCTTGCAGCACAGCACTGCTGGTTGCAGGTACATCTGCCACCTGAGAAGTGTAACACTGCTGGAGTGCTGTGCAGGTTGGTTACAGCAGCACATTTAAAGCTTTTAAAGAACCATGCTGCTTGAAAGAAAGCAAACAAAAATAATTTTATCTACAAAGCCTCAGTCTGCTGCAAAAGCAAGACCTAAACAAGATCTTGCTTAGCCTGCACATTGTTATGAACAATGTGTGTCTGTGCCATGACAGCTTGGTAGCCACTGGCTCCCATTGAGGGCATTAAACTTACCAAAATCAACTCAAATCAAGCAGAACAAGCTACTTGGGACAGCCAACCTCACAGTAATTCTCTAAGAGTTAGGTTTTCATAGGCGATGTGATCAAAATGTTCCTCCTCCCCGCTGTCAAATGAAAGGTTTGTGAGACCATACAAGGGTCACTGTCCAGCTGCTGTTGCCTGTGACTGCTTCAGCACATAGACACTCCTGGTCACAAACTAGCTCCTCTCTAACCATCGAGGAGGACCTGCCCCAGTGAGCCTGGTTTAGCTCCTGGCTGCCTCATTCGGTGCCATCAGCTGGCAAGGCACACAGCCTTCAGTCAGTGTGTGCGGGCTGTCAGCAGTATCTTCAGGCTCCACAGGAAATCGTGCCAGTGTCCTCCTTGGTCCTGCATAGCCATCTTCTGTTCTTCCAAGAGACCTGCTCCTCAGGGACGACACTGACACATGGCCTTGGTGCAGATGGCAGAGCTGCTACCCTGACAAGCTGCCAGATACCTTGGTGTTTTGTTTGCTAATCTAACTTTTATTTCATTTCCAACAGGCGAAAATGTCAGGCACTCTTGTTGCAGTCCTTTCTTTTGTTCTCATTTCTTGGCATACAATTCTATTGGAACTATTTCAGGGTTAATGGACATTGGTCCAGGGCACTTTGTAGATATTGGCAGGAATGTTTTTGTTCTTTTTCTTTGACTCATGATTCTGGTAAAGCATTGTGAAGATTCACCATGATATCATAAGAATGCAAAGAACAGCTCTCTTGGCTATGAGAGAGCTCTTTTGTTTTGTTTAGCCAGGTCTTTGCTCCCAGTACTGATTTTCTACTGACCAATTTGATAAAGTATATTAAAAATTGACAAGCCATGTTTAAACTGATAACAAAAAGCACAACAGTTAATAATTTTTTAACTCCTCCAGAATACTTGGGTAGGAAAGCTGGAATTTGAGATGCTCTATTCCTCTTATGCTGTGCACTGTGCAGAAGTTCATCTGAATGTGACGCTTTCATTTAAGTATTCTCTCAACAATATTCCTTGCTAAGAAGGTGCATCCCAAATGTAGATAAAGCACCCTCAGAAGCTCTATAATACAAGATGCCTCTGCATATTGATTCTGGTGTTTAGGGCAGCCTCTACTCTGGATCAAACAAGGTTCGTGAACTCCTATCTGTCCCCTTCTCTGGAATCACATAACATATTGCTATTGAATTTTCAACTCAATATGCATGTTAATTAGGAGTAACCCTTTCCCTCTCCCAGTCACACACAGATGTCATTTATTGTTTCATTTTGAAAGGTAAGTTTCACCAGAGCAGTAAATGGCCACTTGGTTCTTGCTTCATCAAGGCTATTCCTCACTTAGTGGCAAAGCAAACCTCACTCGGTCTGATTCCCATGCAGTGACATTTCCTCACATTCCCTTAGCGACACCAGAATCTGACCAATTCAGCTCTCCCAGGGCTGAACTTTAACTCAGATGGCTGTGCAACATGCAGCCAATCTTTTCATCAGGAAGATCACCACACACATCATGTGCCTTCCAAGCGCCAACCCTGCATGCAGCAAAGTGTGCCCTCATGCTTCCACAGCAGGATGGGTTACAGCTCCTCCGTCCTCCAGGGTCTGCTGCATGAATCATTGCAAAGGCTGTCATTGTCTCCAATTAAAATGCAATGTTTCCTTCCAAGGAAATGCAAACATGCCTCTTGATCATTGCCAGACCTATTCTTACCCAGAATAATGCTCAGAGCCTATCAATGCCCTTTTTGCCCTGAATTCCATTAACTTCTTATGCTATAGAATCAATGTAAGACACACAAGTGAGTTTATAGGGCCTTAAATTCTGGGTACCTCTCCCATCTCCTACACCCTGCAGCAGTCTCTGCTCACTAGCTTCTGAGTTAAAACATTCCCTGCTGCCATGGTCCCTCCGTTCACCAGTGTGCATGAGACACAGAGTCCTCAAATCCTTAATTCAGCTCTGCTTCACCATTGTGTGCTGGAATCATTTGGCTGAGCAGGAGAGCTGTGGCTCAAGAAACAGAATTTGCCTCAAGTACCCATGAAATGCTTCCCTCTGCCTCAGGAGCTGCTGAATCCAGCAGACAGGCCAATTTGGCACAGAGATGGTCGTACATCAGTAAGACAGGCCCACAAAGATGACAAAATGAAAAGATGTGATATATGGGTGGGGGATACAACCAAAACACTGGTTTTGGGGCTCAGGGGGGAGAGAGAGGAGGGGCAAAGCTGGTTTTTGGAAAGGAGGTGAAAAAGAAAGGGAAAGGAAACAAAAGAATAAATGAGAAAGAAAAGGGCATGGTCAGAAAGAAAGGATAGGAGAAAAGAAAGTAACTATAGAGGCTTTTTTTTTTTTTTTTTTAATCAGGAGAAAAGAGGTCAGTTCCTAAAGGAATGAGGCTACAGTAAATATTTCTCATTAGAAACAGCATCCAGTCAAGCAGACTGAAAGAACATGAGAAGACAGACACATATGTGCAAAGAATACATGACTCAGGTGCTAGGACACAATCGTAGCACTAGGAAAGAGACAATCACTTGACTTGACTTGACAAAGAGCGTGAACCAACGGATAGAGATACTGCATTTACTCAAATGGTGGCCCCTTTTCCTCCCTTTATGGATATCACCTCCAAATCTAACTGTTCCTCACTACTGTCAAAGGATGCAGCCATCACATCAATCACAACCATTTTGTGGATAAAGATGTCACACCAGACAGAAACAAATGGAGGCTGTTTCTCTCAGAACAAACACAGAGAAGAGCTGCCTACCAAAACCAGCAGAGAAGACGTTAATAAATCATCATAACATCCCCCCACCCCAAAGACTGGTACCCCTCAGAACCAATCTGTGTATACAGAACTAGCATTTCATGCTATTAGCTTTATAGCCTAAATACAGTTGACAAAAAGTCTTTGCTAAGTCCCGATGTGCCTAGACTTAGAGATTTGTAAACCCTGTATGAATTTAGCCCCTTCCAAACTGTGTCTTCTCTTCCTTTAGAAAGTACTATGAAAGTAGACCAGTGCTTTTAAAACTAGGAGCCTGGCTCTTCTGAGAAGACTCCAGTCTCCTCTGAACAATATGCAAAGCAAACTCAGGGAGGGAACATGAGAAAAAAGAGAAGTCTTCTTTCCTCCTTCTTTTTTTGCCCAAGACTCACCAAAACAAGAGTCTAGTATTGAATATTCAGCACTGAATACTAACTGCTCAATAGATGGTCTGTTTGCAGAGCTCAAAGTGGAAATGACCCAGCAAGGAGGAGAGGTGAACACGCTGCTCCATCCATGTGATTAAACTGCTCTGTAAATGCAGTCCTCTGAACTTCTCCCCACCTTGTTACAATGGAGGCCATTTGCTGCCCCTACCACAACTCATTTTAAAAAAATGTTTGCATTAGAGGGGCCCCTGCACCAGTGTTGTCCCTGTGACTCTGCATTTAAGACAGGAATGTGAGTTCCAGCTCTGGAAAACCTGTGATAGCCAGGCAGTCCAGCCAGTGGGATGTGTTACTGCCACTGCTTGGGAAAAAGGAAGCACAGGCACAGTTTACAGAGGAGCAGAGCACCCTGCTGGGAACAGTCCCTGCTTCCAGCCTGCACAAGGCACGGAGTAAATCTCACATGGCAGCTGTCTTGTTCTGCCATGGACTTAGAGGAGGAGTGCTGAAGAGACCTCCAGAGTTAAGACATTCTGGTGTCACGGTGAGCACCCAGAAGGCCAAGATGGGACAGAGGCTGGTGTGCAAACACAACAAACCATTTAGCAAATGTGACATTTGTACTCTGCCTCTCATAAGGCCAAATGTCCCTTGATAACTAAAACACAGTTCATTCCACCCTTAACCCCAAGAGCCCAAAAGAAGCAGCCTTTTACTTACACAAGGCACACGTTTCAGACCTGTCATGCTGCGAATTCCTGGTCTTGCTCTTGTACCACGTCTGTCCCCAGTGAGACAGACCTCTGTCTCACACAGCACTGGGCACAGCTCCTTTCTTGCTGTCCCTGGGGTGCCAAGCCTGTTAGCCAGCAGACCTGTGTCCTGCTGCTTAGCCTGGTCTGACAGACACAGACCTGGAGCTGAAGGGCTGTGCTGAGGAGTGGGTGAGTCCCTCCACCACCACACGAGCCCCTGCACCCAGGAACACCCACTGCAGGACAGAGCACCTCTCATCACAGAGCTGCTGTGCCTTGACAAACAGCACTCAGGGACCAGGACTCCACTTTCACATTGCCTTCCACAACTTTTTTTTTTTTTTTTGACAGTGTCTATCAGGCTGCTGACACCTTAAGGACCAGCCAGGAATTTTTGTTTCCCCATGTTGCTTAAATATTTTAAGGAGTAAAGGAGCAGAAAGGATTTTACTTTCCTCTGAATATCAGAGAGGGCAACACCCAGGAGTAGGGTGTTTAGGAGCTAAAGGCATTAAGTACTCATTTGCTTAATTAGGACATCCTGCCACAGGATCATGGTTAAACTGAATGTCAGATGAGAGTGGTAATCACACAAGTCAGGTTGTTGAGGTGTTTCTTTCCTCCCTTGAAGGATAGGGTTTTGTCTATTTCGTACAACCATCCATGCATTTTAATCAACAACTGGTCTGTTTCGGCAAGATCCTAGATTAGGAAAACATACAGCCTTTCCTACTTGTCCTCTGACACAGCTTTTGGTATTTTGCAGCAGATCGCACCTTTGTCATAGGGTGCTGAAAAGTGTCCTTAGTTGTAAAAAGGATGTTCTATGGGGTCTTTTGAATCAGGAGTGCAATGCTGTCACCATGGGGGAGCCGGCTCTGAAACACAGGTGATTCCACTCAGCACTGGATGACCACTCATGAGACCCCACTAATGAACTGGGCTCTCCCTCCATACTTCCCTTCCTCAGGTGTAGCTGAGGTAGTTTAAACACTTCTGAAGTAGTTTAGCAAATAAAAGGGTTTTAGAAGAGAGAGAAAAAAATAGTATGTTAATCTTTCTAATGTTGCATTTTGCTTTTTTCACTACTTTTAAATTTCCCTTGTCACTGCATTTCTGGTATTTAATTGCTTTACAAGTACAGCACAAGCTAGATTTGAGCACACAGATCTGTACAAGAACAGAAAGCTCATGTCTTCTTTTTTTTTTTGTTTTTGGTGACCTGTAGATCTCATTTGCAAACTTATATTTGTGTTTCATATAGTGAATTTTACCTGACTTAATATGAGCATCTGTAAGTCTTGCCCCAAGTAGCCAAAACAGTTGAAGGAAACAGGAGAGTCTGATAGTGTAACTCTAGGGAGTGGGAGTTTAAAAAGAGAGGAATGAGAAGGTGAATGACAGTATTTCTACTTCTAGCAACAGTATTCTTAAAAAAAAAAAAAAGAAAAAGGCATTGATTTCTAACACTTGAAACTTGTAGTCCTTTCTTCTTTCTTCCAGGCAAATACTAATTTTTTTCGAGATATTATCTCAGCAAGGAAATCAAAGCTCCTAGAGAAGAGGATTTTGTCTTTTAAAGTGTTTGAGTCCCTGCCATGGGGTTCATGAGTGCCCAAATCTCCAGCGCAAAGTCTGTCAGAGTGATGATCACAACATCAGACTGTGACTACTGTGGCTACAGCCAGCCTAGAAAATAGATGAAATCCCAGGATATGTCCCCAGTCTGGTACTCCAAAATTAATGCCTCTAATTCTCAAGGCTGTAAGTTTCAGGGAACCACTCACTCAGAGAATGTTCCAGCTATCTGAAATATATTATTTGCTATTATGATAGTATTTGGTGTCCTGCACAAAAATGCTCAGCATAAGCTGCTAATCAGTTGTGAACACATCATTCATAGCTGTGAATCAACTCCTTGGTTCCAGTAACAACTTCTATCTCAGAGAAATTAAGTTCAATTACCAATAAAAGAAAACAAAGTGCTTAACTGTAGCTGAAGTGAAGGAAACAAGACAGCACTGAGCCACGCATTTCACATTTCAGTCTTGAGGCAAATTAAGCTGCAAATGAGCTTTCCCTTACTGCGTGCAGTGAGAGCCAATGCTCTATTTAACCCTCTCCACTTTTTCCTGATTTCAAATTTATCAGAAAAGGAAGAATGGTCTAAAGCATTTAATCCAACATGTGTTTATATGCAGAGAATGAAACCACAGCTCTTGCAGCAAGCAAGAAAGACTCTGATGCCGACTTTATGCACAGCTAGTATTTTACAGCTAATAAACTACTCCTGCTGCAAATCTCCTGAGAGAAAATAAATGTACACAAAGACGGGCCAGTACTGCTAGTTATGCATGCAAAATAGCTACAGTTATTTACACATTCCCAGCTCTGAGGAGGGATCCTTACATGCTAACCCTGGGCATTTGCCCTCTCTCAGGCACACACACGGACTTCAACAGGTGTTTCCCTTGTGGAGCCACTGCCGGATCAGTACCTGTCTCTAACAGCAAATCATGTTAGTTTTCAAAGTTCACAGAGACTCCCTAGGACATTTACACGATCCTATAGGATCTAAAAGATGTGTGTAAACAT
Source organism: Rhipidura dahli (assembly GCA_013399225.1). Lineage (NCBI taxonomy): Eukaryota > Metazoa > Chordata > Aves > Passeriformes > Rhipiduridae > Rhipidura > Rhipidura dahli. The sequence goes on from VXAC01002507.1 coordinate 768,492, forward strand.
GCCAGTGGTACAGACATCTTTAAAAACCCACGCAGGCCTCCACTGGCTTCATCATCACCACATACTCTTCCTTCCTACACTTGTTATCTATAGGATCGCTCAGCCATCAAATACCCTTTATGCTATCCATCTTCCTAACTAGTGTGTCAGCAATCAAATCCCCTCAGCTGCTGGGATGCTGGGCTCCAGCGGGGTCGGATCCTACTGGGTATTCATTTTCACACACAATGAAACAAATAGAAAATCCAGCACAGATGCAGGGAAACAGACAAGTGGGTGAACTCAGGAAATTCACAAACCTCAGCGCTCACAGAATTGTGAGCTAATTATTTGGACTTCAATGTCACATCAAGTATCCACCAAAGGACTGACCTTATATTTGTATTAGTTACATGACAGCCCACCACTGCTCTCGAGGCATTGTTATGAACCATCAAGCCCCAGCTATATTTAAGGCCATCTCTTCAAAAGTCTTGATCCGAAGAGGTACTAACATTTCATCACTGCGCAGATCTCAGTGATCCCAAGGTTTGATCTTTAGTTTGCTACACTGAAATCTTGTGTATGGAAATAGTATTCCAGAGAATGCATTTCTTTATGACTGTCCTAACTTTCAAACCAGCTGCAAATTAAGCTAGCAAAATGCAAAGGTGTTTACATTCAGAGACACTGCAGATTTTACAGCTATGCTAGCCTTCTTCCTTGCCTGCACTCTCACTGCAATGCCAGCTGAAAACCAGCCTGATTTTTCTAAAGGCAAGCAAACCAACAACCCTGATGGAAGCAGGATACTCATCCAACGACTTTCTGTGGGACAGCTGTAGCAGCATCACAAGTATCTTAGCACAAAATGGTCCCTTCTAATTTTGAGAAGATCTTTTGCTCAATGTATGTTTACTATGGTAAAGGTGCATCTGAAATAGACCAGCTGAGGCTAAAGGTTTCTTTACAGTCCATACCCAAGAGTTTTATCTGTGAGAATCCAGAGTCCCTTTTGTAATGAGGGTTACGCTCAAATAAAATCCTGAGGACTATAAACTGTGAACTGCAACTTAAATAAATGAAATAGTTTCCTATAGCTTATGGCTATTCTTATGCAAAACCTTGTTTTAGTTCTTTTTTCTCTCCATTCTTTTTAAGATCTTTACTGCAGGTAAATATTGCAAAGCAGTGAAAAATATTCCAATTGCCCCTCCCTAAGAATTTTAGAATTAATTCACTAGCAGACAAATTGTAAAGTCATTCTTTTTTCTGAGTCAGACTCAGAAGATGAACTTAGGTCAAGGCAATTTTGACCACATTTTAAACATCTTAAAAATTCCTACAGATTTTACAAAGTTATTAAAATGCCCTCAGGAATGAAAACCTGATCCAATGATGGGACTTGGGTTTAGATCCCTGTTCTGCTGCTGCTGAAGGCAGAAGCAACTACCAGGGATTGGGCCCTGCCGCGCAAACATTGCCCGCACAAACTCTGCAGCTTGCAGGAAAGAAAACATTTTTTAATGGTTTTTTTTTTTGGTTCTTTTTTTCCTCCTCCATTTCTTTGATTTGTGACATTTTATAAGATGCAAAATGACATAGGACAAATACTCAGGTTCAACTATATAAGGGACCAGTGGCATTTCTTCTGCATCTCCATATTGTATCAAATTTAGGATTCAAAAGAATCATTGGATCATCTCAACTGCTCAGCAGGTTAGAGCTTTTATAAAAACAAATTCTAAAACAATTAAGAACTTTTTTTTCCTTATTGGAATAAAAAAGTATGAAAAGTACTCCAGGAAAGTAAGGGGGGAAAGCCAATACTGAGTTACCTCTTTACTGTGTTGCAATAAGCAAAGCAAACAGTTTTCAGAAGCAAAATCAACTATTCGTTTGGATTAAACAAATCAGGACCTGGGACCACGCATTTTAGCATCATACATACGTTCTGAAATGTCACAGCTTCATTCCCAGCTAGCATTCAAGTATTTATTGTCAATACTGGTAATTTCATTAATTGAACCAGGATATGAAAGCCATTAATTCTCTTCAATCAGCGCTTAATATGCTAGATCCTTTTAAAATGGCAATCTCGTAGCAAAGGTCACCCACCACTGCCGCAACACCTGTCTATGTTGATAAGAAGACAGACTGAAATCTGGCCACTGCCACAAAGTTTTCAACCCAGGCGGTGGAAGCAGCTTTTCGTGGTTCAAATAAACTGCTTTAAGGGCCTAATCCCAACGTTCTTGACAGCACTGAAAGGCTTTCTGCTCATTTTAATGGACTTTGGATCAGCTCCTAAATCTCAGCTTCAAGTCCCAAGGATCTCATCCATCTAGCGCCTGAAAACCAGTGGAGGTTTTGTCTGGCTCCAACACCGAAATAACTGAGGGATATTTACTGAGCTGTGCAGGAAAGTTGCTCTCCAAGAACGCGCCTCCGTTTCCTTGGACTCCTGCTTCCCCCGGGGGTGCCGCGGGGCAGGAAAGCCGGCAGCCCCCCGGGAAATCCACGCAGCCCCGCGTCCCCGCCCGCCGCTCCCGACCGGGCGGCATCCTCCTGCGTGGGACAGCTCCTGCGGGGCGGTGCGGGGGCAAGGCGGCGGGGCGAGGGCTGTGTCCCGCGGCGGGGCGAGGGCTGTGTCCCGCGGCGGGGCGAGGGCTATGTCCCGCGGCAGCGCCCCGCACTCACCGTGCCGATGTCACTAGGGGGGGCTGCGTCTGAGGAAAGCCGCTATCAGCGCTCGGGGTCTCCCGCAAAGCTGCCCCCGCTCGCCCCAGCCGCCCCTCGGGGCGCCCAGGGCGCTGGCCCCGAGCACCCAGCCCGCCACTGTCCTCTTGCTTGCCCCGACTCGTTCGGGATGAGATGGGGTGGCGGTGCCGCTGTCCCCGGCCCCCCGGCAGCTTGCGGGTATGGAGCTGTCGGGTGCCGGCGGCGCTGCAGGGTGAGGGCAGGGCAGAGCGCAGGGCAGGAGGCGGCGGCCGTACTCCCGCAAGCCCCAAAATACAGATACAGCCTCCCGGGATGACCCCTTAGTACCCCACGGCGAAGGGGCGGGGAAGCCCGGCGGAGGCTGCACACTTTCCCCGGCGGCTCGACGGCTCTCGGCCCGGCTCCGGGGACTTACGAGCTTGAGAAACTACCCCGGCGGGCGGGCGACTGACGGGGTTAAAGGCGGCGGTAAAACGATGCGATGAAAGATACCGCAAACCCAGCGAGAAGGGCGTGTGGCCCTCCTGTGTGGGTGCCCCACTCCGCGGCCGCGGGAGAGCCCCGAGGGCAGGTCCTCGCCAAGCGCCGCCGCGCCGTGCCCAGGCCTGGCCGTCGGGCCCGGGCGCTGCTGTCCCGCCGGGCACCTGGGGCTTGGGGCTCTCCTGGAGCCCAGGCGGCCAAAAAGCCCTTTGGCTTTGGTGACAGCCTCCGCGGGTCACTCTACAGGTTAGAGGAACAGGAGCTAAACTCGATGGAAGCACACGGCATTGTGGGGGGAAGGTGAAGGATCCAAACCGTTCCCCTACCTTAAAATTAGAATCGCGGGTAATTTTTTTTTTTTTAATCCCTCTGGTTTAGGGAAAATCTGTTGAAGATAAATTAAAACATTACTGATTTTTTTCAATGAAGCCATATTTCTTCACAATGCGAAAGGATCTTTACATAACAACTGAAACTCAGGAGAAAAGCTAATTGGATTAAGTCCTGTGAAAGGGAGGTTAAGGTGTCTGAATGAGACAACTGCAAAGCTCCACTTTTCTTGCCATCTGCTTAGCAAGACTAAAGTGTTTTCTGATTAATATTATCTTAATCAATCATGCTGCCACTTATTACAGCCTTACTGAAATTAAGAAACTAATACTACGGAGGCTCAGCCCGAGAACGGACAATTCTCAAAGGAGAGACTGAAAACGCTGAGCTTTTTTTGTTAGATTTGGTTTTTTTCTTTCTCTAAAGACCCGTTCCTCTCGACAACGAGATGTTGCCGGCAGTCCCCTTAACCCCACCTCGGCTGTGCCGCCGCCAGGAAGACAACTTTCTCTAACCCTCTCCTTAGCTCCTGCACTGCTCCGACACGAACTCAACGATTCCTTCCCCGCCGAACACTTTCTCCCCGGAACAGCCCGCCTGGGTTTTGTCCCGGGGACCCGGCAGTAAATGTGGCCCAAACCTGGCTGGTGTCGCCGGTGGCCGGCGAGGGTCCGAGCTTACCCGGTGCATCGAGCGCCCCGCGCCGGGACCGCTGCAGGAGCAGCCGAGCCGGGTCGGGCAACACCCTTCCCCTTCTTTCTTGATTTTCTTGTTTTTAATCAATATTTAAATTTTACAAAACGCCCATCGGCCGCGTTGGGAACGAGGGATGGGAAAGCCCTTCACGGGTTTCTGGCGGCACGGAGCGAAACGGTTCAGAGCCGGGACTGCCTTCCCCTATCGACCCTTGCCCTTTCTTCACTCGCACCAGCTACACCGGCACAGCTCCGGAAAACCCGGAGGACCCGGGACGGAGCTGCGAGGCCCCGAGGCAGCGGCGGAACGCAGCCCGCCGAGGCCGTCGGGGAGGCGCGAAGGGGACCCGATCCCGCTGCGGGGCTGGGGCAGCCCAGCTCCGCGGCCACCTCGCCGCCGGGCACGGAGGTCACAGCAGGCGCAGAGCCTGCCGGACGGGACAGAGCAGATCAGGAGCGGGCGACGGGAGAACCGTCCCCGGGCTGAGCCCTGCCTAACCTGCGAGCTGTCCGCCTGGGGAACGCCTGGGCGGGCAGGCAGGGAGGGAGGGGAGAGGGAGGGGGTGTTCTCCTGTTCTAATAAAATAAATTAAATTTTCAGAGGTGACTGTGGCGGCCGCCTGCCCTCCTCTGCACGTGGAAGCTCTGGGGCTGCGCTCCGCTCCGATCGCAGGGGCTGCGGCCGGTGGAAACCGCGGGAGCGCGGGCAGGGCGGCGGGAGGGAGCGGGAGAGCAGGAGCCGCAGTTTCGGGAAGCTGCCCGCTGACAGCGGGAACACCTAGGCCTGGGCCCTGCCCCACATCCCCCGCCGCCGCCCCCGGGCCGGGCGGCAGCGGCGGCCGTCGGATGGCGGGGCGCGGGCTGCGGCCCTCGGGGTGGGCGGCCTCGCCCTGCGGCTGTCCCTGTCCCCTCCCGCCGGGCTTCTCCCCGCTGGCGGCGCCCGCTGGTGGGACTTCGGCCGCCGTTCTCCCTCCCGGTCACCGGACCGGCCAGGGCATCTTTTGGATGTGCGGAGAGAGAGACTCAACCCTGCCCTTCCCCGAACTTTCTTCCTTCCGAATCGCCCCAGCCCCGACTTTGCCCGCGGGACAGGATGACCTCGGTTCTGGGTTTACCCTAACCCACCAACCATCTTCCCTAGTAAACGTCGTTATTTCGCCTCGTTTCTGCTCTAACCAAAGTGAGCGCCTAAAACTAGAAGCGGAGAGGCAACTAGTTTGCTGGCCGGCAGCCTATGAAGAAAGAGGGGGGGAAAAAAGAAAAGGAAAAACACCCTCTGCTCTATCGTATCTGCAAGTGGAACCGTAGGGCTCCTCCAGCCCGGGAGCGAGAACTCCCCCTCCGCGGCCCCGCACCCCACTCCCCCGCACACGCCCGGGCTCATTTGCCTGCGAGGCCGGTGCGGCAGGCGGCTCCCCCCGCTGCCGCCCGCGCTGCCCCCGCCGCCACGGTCAAGTTGAAAAGTCCTCCCTGACGGGCGAAAGGAGCCCGCTGCCTGCGGGCGGGGGGACGACTTACCTGTGGAGTCCATATCGGGTTCCTCCAGCAACCCGCAATGCATGCTCTTCCCATGGACGGGACGGGAGCCCCAAGGTCCCGGGGTGTGCAGAGCCCCTATCTCAGAGATGCGCGGGGAGAGGGAGCAGGGTGGCGGCGAGGGGGTGGGGAGAGAGGGCAGAGGCAGATAGTTGGGGAGGGGGGGTGTAGAGCGGGAGAGAGGGACACTCCGTAATCCAGCAGGGCAAAGCCAGACCCGTCAAAATGTTTGCGGATGTTTCATGGGAAAAAGCATCATTTTATAGAAGCCCTGATGGGAGAAATGTCATTGATAGGCCAGCCAGCCTGATGAATGGCTGCTACTCAGATGGGGATGTGGCAAGGCTCAATGTGAAGCCCATTGTGATGCTGTTTTGAATAAGAAAAGCTTTCCTCCAAAAAGGGGGGCCTTAGATCTACGCAATCCCAACACTTCGACTTCCCTCTATTAGAGCATTAGAAACGTTTTTCTTATTTAAAGTTCCAGCGGTCTTTCCACTCCTCCCTTCCCTCCCCCAGCCCCCACCCAAAGTCCTTGGCTCATTACAGACCGAGATCAAAATTGGCTTAGATCTTCAAACAGGCAGTAGGTTTGGGGTTGTGCTCTTTGGGGCTGCCGGGTGTGCGTGCAGCGCGGCCGAGCTCCCCTCCTCCTCCTCTTTCTCCTCCCTCGGTGGGCTCTGGGTTGGGATCCTTCGCGGGCACATGGCATTGGAAGCTGCACAGCTTCCCAAATATCTTGGAAGCTTAGTTTATTGGAGAAAAAAATAAATAAAGGGCCATGTGTGTGGGTAGGAAAGGGGGGTGTGAGGGGAGAGAGAAGTTACCAGTATCTCGGCAAAGCGATGCTGGCATTGCAGACCTGCGGCAGGGACTCCCGTGCATCTCCCCGGGCCTCAGGGAGAAAGGGCAAGGCGGGGTGGGGGCCACTCGCCAATGCCTTGTCTGGCAGCGGAGAGCGGTTGACCCGGAGAGCTTTCCGTGGGAGCGGGAGGAAAGCAGGGGGGTGGGAGATCACGATTTTCAAGAGAAATGAAGAACCAAACGGGTGCGTTTTCAAACTGGTGGTGTCTCCCAGCTTCAGTCCGAGGATGAGAGGATCCCTTTTCGGGTTAGAGAAATGCGGGGGGAGAGTGGGGCAGGACAGAGGCTGGAAAAAGTTGCTTATTCTGCATGCGGTTGTATGTGCTGGAAGTGGAAGTAAAAGTGCAAAGCTAGGGCTCTGATAAAAGTGGCTGGTTTAGGGAAGGAAAAGCTGTGATTAGAATATGAATAGAGCCCCAGGAGAGGAAGAGAAAGGGGGATTATAGCTGAATTACTTTGACCATGGACAGAGCCAACGTTTTCCACTCTTCTCCCCCTCTCCCCTCCCTACACCCAGACTACCCCCCTTCCCTCTCCCCTTCGGGAAAAAAAACAACAAAACCACCAACCCCACACAGCAAAACAAGCGGCGAGGTTGCTAAAGAGGAAGCCCGGCAGTCCGCAGTGCCTTCGCATCCCCAGGCGGGCCGGCGGCGGGGGAGCCGGCGGGGCACCTCGGCCCTTGCGGGCCGGGCCGGGCGGGCACCGGGGCGGTCGCTGCGCAGCCCCATGGACCGAATTTCGGCGTAGGGAGCCCAATGCTCACGAAGAGAAGGCCCGTAAAAATAATACCGGAGAGAGACACTGCAAAAACCGAGCCTGCAGCCGGCGGAGAAGCCCTCGCGGTGGCGGCAGGGACGCCGGCCGGCTCTGCCCGCCGCGGGGACTCGTCCGGCGAAGCGGCAGCAAGGCCTGGGGAGGCTGATGCTCCTCCTCCCTCTGCCCTCTATCCCACCAAAAACAACTCCAACCTAGCGCAAGGGCTCTGCTCTTTCCTGACGGCCATGGCAATCCCTACGGGGAACGTCCATCTCTCCGTTCCCTGCCCCGCCCGCGAGCCGCCGGGCTGGCTCTGCTCCAGGCGGCACCGCACCGGGGCCCCGACGGGGCGGGCACGGCCGGCTCTGTGCCGCCGCCTCCCTCGACGGCGCGGCCTGGCGGCTCCTGCTGCCGCCCCCGCCTTGTCCGGCAGGACCCATCGCCCCCGGCCCGGCCTCCTCGGGGCTGCCCGGCCACCGGCTGCCGCCCCCGCGGGGCTCTGAGCCGGCCGCCTCCCCCACACCGCCCGTATCGGGCGGGGAGCGATCCGCTCCCACAGCGAGGGGACATGCTCAGCCCCGCCGCTAAACGCCCCTGCGGGCCGTGCGGGTGGGTTTTTATTGTCACTGCCAAAACGGTGACATTTCCCCACCTTTTCATGGCTTTTTCCCCACTTTCTTTTTCCCCAAGGCTTTACCGTGGATGGTGCGAGCCTTGAGAGGAGCCCGAGGGAAGGCCATGGGCCCCTCGGCGCCAGTCCGCCCTTTCCGGGAGAGCCCCGGGCCCTGGGCGAGGGCCGAAGCCCCACAGAAACCTCAGGGGTATTTTTATCTCTGAGCGGGGCTCGTCTTTAAGGGGTTTTGAAACCCCCCTAAACTTTAAAACCCAGGAGATGCCGCCGGCGCCGTCTGTACGCGGGGAGTTACCTGGTACCCTCATGGCTTCCCCCGGGTGACGGTCGCAGCGCTCGGCAGCCCCGCGGGCTGAGGCGCCCAGCCCCGGGCCGGCACACGCCCGCGGGCACTCGCCATCCGCCGCTCCCTGGCGCGGGGAGGTGCCCGCAGGCAGGGGCCTGGCTGCTGCAAATGGAACACCTGCCGTGGCAGCCGCAGGGGCTCCATCACGGGCACCCCTGCGCTTGTGGGAATTCCACCCTCACCGGGGTAAAGTTTCAGAGATGCTCTCGTGTTGTTGATATTCCAGAGATGAGCAAAATGAAAATACAGATTTGTGAACACAGGGGTATGTTCTTTCCAGGGGCGATGAGAAGGACGGGATTTTGCACAGCCTCGATGTCTACAGTCTTGGGCTGTTCCTTGACAGGATGCAAAGGTGTTCTCTGTGAAGGATAATGTGTGGGCGGGATCAGTAGCAGCACTTTTATTAGACGAGAGGTACTTGTTGCAATGTGTTTAGTCCCTGCCTCTCCAGGTTAGTTCCTGTCCCCATATTCTTGCGGAATATATCAATGCTGCTGCCTTCCTGCTTACCTAATCCCCGCTCAAATGTTTCAGATCACCCCAGTGTACTTCATAGCTCCCTTATGTTTTCATGTCTGGGTTTTGCTTACCCGTTTAAAAAGAATCTCATGCTTCTGGATATCCCATGTGACACTTACTAAAGTACTTTACTCATCTGAAAGCACAGAGCATCTCCTGTGCTGCACGCTGGCAGTTTTCAGATGGCAGCACTACAAGTCACTAGCTGCAGTTCTTGATTTGATACAATGGGCAGATCTCAGCAAGGATGCACAAAATATACAAGTGGGAAATTTCACTCCAAGTTCTTGCCATGCAGATCATCTACAAGCCATAAAACACACGGAGATTAACCCTACACTGCATCAGATGATGCATTTTTAGTGGAGAGGGATTCTGCTGCTGTGGTGAAAAGAATACCACTTTTATACAAGGAAGACAAACTTGTGTTGATGCAGGAGGGAAGAGCATGACCATGAAGAGAACAGAAGACACATTCCAGGCTGCTGAACAGCTGGATGCAAAGCTGACATACCATTTTAGGCAACTGACAGAAAATTCGTTTATTTTGATGGTTTAGCAAAGCAGAGGCAGAGTGGAAGCATGATAGTTTGTATCAACTCATCATCCACGTATTTTGAGATCTTTCAGAAAAACACATTTCTAGGACTGTCTTCCACTCTGCAGCTGTCTGTGCCAGTAGAGCGTGACCACACCTTTTTTGCCAAAAAAAGTTCCTTATGCTGGTACTAGAATTGGAGAATCTGTACTGAACTCTAACAAATATTTTGGGGGAAAACACCAAGAACAGCATTTTCGACAAAACTACTGGCACAGGAACAAAAAAAAAAAACAAAACAAAAACAAAAACAAAACAAAACAAAAAAACCCCTGGTATCTATTATTTTAGGTAGTTCTACTTAAAGGCAACTTTAGGCTGAAGTTCTACAGAAGTTTTCCCATGGACTGTCAGGGACAACAGCCCGCATTAGTTTTAGGAATGGATGGGAATTGCTAGTGAAAGGAGTTACATCAGATGGTTCTTTGCAATACCCGGGATCTGAGTTCAGTGACTCAGGGGATCCTTCTGGATCCGATGTATCTCTGTGCAGGCTGTAAGACTGATGGCAACAGCCAAACACACAGTGACACTTCATTATTTTAGCAGTGGCTGCAGTCTGTGAGTGGTTCCATATTTTCTTGCCTGAGCCAGCAGCCTCCTCCTCTCAGTATGAACCCATGCTTCTGTCAAACTTCCTTTGCAGCTTTATTCCTGTTTCTGCTATCTTCATCTATTGGGCAAATCCCACGGAAGAAGCAGAGAAAGATCTTGTTTCTCTACTGGCTTCTCTTTCCCACTTACTCATCTTTATTACCAGAACAGGAAATGTTAACTTTATTTTACATATATTAACACCCCTGAGGAAGCTATACGTATAGGTGAAGGACAGGATATGGAGTAAGCTGACAGATGACTTCTGGAATCAACGCTGTGTCTGTGCTTGGAGAACATGATGCTGACAGATGCAGGAACTGGGAGAGGAACATCAAAAGGCTGCATAGGTAAACACGTGCACCAATTCCTTCAAAAGCCTTTAACTGACACAAGCAGGAGGAGAAAGTGGCTAGGGCAGACACATATGTAGGTATCTGGGAGAAAATGAGCAGAAGAGCAGAGGCATGCAAATGATGGATTGCACATGCACGGGGCAGGGGGCACCTTCCTTGTAGTTGGAAAGTAACATGAATTACAGCTGGCATGCTGTAACTGTAGACATTTCTGAAGCCAAGGTTTGTTGAAGATGAACAGCTTCCAATGTTCTTCTCTTATTAATGTCGGTGAAAGAAATTTTGCTCAGCCCGAGCTCTCTTCTGTTTATAAAGCAGTGCAGTGACAGTGTTGCTAGAAGAGATCAGTGGAAATAGCTGGTTCATGCTGGTCACTGGTCAGTCTGCATGGAGAAAGGGAATTCACTCTCCTGGGTAGTACCAGCATCCATAGGAGTTGAGTTGAACTGCTGCCCCAAGGGCTGCTGCCCAGAACACTCAGCCTGGGAGACACTTGCTGACTTGAGTTTGAGAAAAGGGCAAGCAGTCATCGATTTCTGAGCTTACACCAGATTTAGCTGGCTTTTGTTGTGTGTGGCTGGTACTAGTTACCAGAGGATTTGTACTGTGTGTTGGAAGAAGAGCCAGCCCTAAAAGCTGTTATAGACAACAGACACAGAAAAGATCCATTCCAGACTGCATCTCAGCTGCTGAACAACTGGATGTGAAGCTGTCATATCCTTTTAGATGATCGACTGATAATGAGCTTCTTTTGATCTGCCTGGAGCACAGAGAATTACCTTCAGTGCCTGCCTCTGACTGGCAGGGGGAGGCCTGAATGCAGAGTTTAAGTTTCCAATTCACCAGGAATTCGAGGGAAAACTGTTTCCATTATTACAACATAATTTTAGCAAGAAATTAGAACTTCACTATTTAGCACACCAATTTCTTTCTTAGTTCTTGAGCTGTTTCTCTGTTTATAATGTTTAATTGTCAAGTAGACAATAAATACCATGCACCCTCTGGAATGGTAAAGCATATCCATAGGTCAAGGAGCTCCCCAAAACTCGGGCTAGTGAAAGACAAAGGCTCTGCTGCAGTTCGCAGCAGGGAATTGCTTTTGATTTCAATCTAACATGCTGTTTATGTACTGACTGGGAGAAGGGGACAAGGACATGCACAACAAAGTTGTTGGAAAAAATACGTGGTCACTGGAACCACCTCAGAGTTACCTGCCTCAGGAAACACACAAATAAATGGATAACTGCAGTTAGGAGAAATATATAGTTGTTGTCTTTTTCCCAGCAGCGAGATGCAAAGAGCAGTGGGCAGCTCTTTGCTTGGAGTGAGCTTGGAAGGAGTTTGTGGAAGATGGAACAAAGGTCTGAGTCCATTTGCTGGGTAGACAACAAAAATCTCTGCTGTTGATTTTGAGACAGAAAGAGAATAAAGCCATATAGACTGCATCTTTGAAAAATCCAACTTCAAAAATTCTCTGTATTAGCTCTGACCCAGGTTTGGAGAGTTTAACTGAGAGTTCTGGTGTTTTGGGATGTATGTTCCTATGTAAGGAAGGCAGAGGGAGTGTGTTTGCCTCCCAGGCTCATATGGTGAGTTCATAAAGGATTGCAGAGAGGCAAAACTGGTTCACGCAGTCTTGGCTACCTGAAAACAGTCTGATTGGGGCCATGTATACAGGGCAGAATAAGAATGACAAAAGTAGTTGTCCTTACCTCCTGCACCTTTCTACCCCTCACCAGAGAAAGAACCCCCCCACTGAAACTGGTGGGCCAATGCTGAGATGGAAATATTTCATGACAAGGATGGACTGAAGTCAGAACTTGTGTTCAAACATGTTCCAAGTTTCTAGCAGCATTTGGGTCTAAAACATGGATCCATTTTCTGGGCTTCTGAGCCTTAGACACAGGAACTGGAATCTGGATCCTCACCGTGCCTTGCACACGTTAAGCCTCCCAGCACTGGTCCAGATAATAGCAAAGAGTCACCATCTGGCTGGATTTTATGGTTTGATGAAGTGCTCAGTTTTAAGGCAAGCACGTGTCTGGCACCTGGGGACTGTGGAGCCCTGATCCCAGTTCTGGCACGGTCTTTCTGTGGCCCTGGGCAAGTCACGTCCTCTTCAGAGGGGGGAACTCATCAAGTGCCCCATGGCTCTGCTGAAATGGCAGTGGGCTGTAAAACAATCCTCAGCTCCACTGGGAGGAGAGGCCGGCTGGAGGGGGCTCCCAGCAGCGCTAAGCCAGCTCCCTGCCACAGCTCCAGAGGTGCTTCTGCTGCCACAAGGCTGAGGAAGGCTCCTGTGGGTCACCATGGGAGGGCTGCAAGCCTTCATTTCCAGGTTTATATTCCGTCTTACTAGGACCATCCTCATCCTCAAGAGCCCTGGGGCAAAGCACAGACACATTTGCAGCCCCTCTTGTTTTACAGCTGTGTGATACCAGTTACTGTCAGGCTTTACAGGCTGGCAAATCCATTGTCAGGTGCACAGCACTTTTCATTAGTTCGCCATTTGTTACCACTAACCAATGAAATATTCTTCAGTCTTTGTAGGTCTTAATTATTACAGATTCCCATTGTGCTATAAACCACAGATATTTTTCTATTCACCATTAGAAAACATGAGAAAAGACATACAGTAATTTCTTATCATCATGAGTCTATGTTTTTCATTGGTGTTCCTCCTTGTTTAAGCAAAAAGTAAGGAGTGGAACAAATTAAAAGCTCTCTTTGCTGCACATTTAAGTTTCTTTGTAAGGAAAACTCCTAACAAGATATGGGCATTACAAACAAAACCAATTGTGCTTAGTGGGAGTCCTTTCCTTTACTTTCATCTTAAAATTATTACATCTCGGTATGCCTTTATTTCATAATATATCCTCTTTAAATGCCAAAATTGGCCAGTCTGGTTTCATTTTTCTTTATAGTTTGTTTTTCTCACTTCTATGTTTAGATATATTTACCCTGGAAAAAACCCCAAGTTAAATACCTGTAAGGGTTATGTAAATGATTTGAAGTGAAGCTGTTTTTCTGAACTCTAAACTAGTGACCTGTGTTGCTCACAGCTCCAGAACTGGCCTGTGCTTTGCTCTCTACCCCACAGCCTTCTGCAGCTCAGCCCTGGCTTCATTCTGTTTCTCACAACCAAACAGTTGGGCAGGACATGTACAGCACTCAGTAGGGTACACAGCATTTAACCTTTTGTCTGCAAAGCAAATGGCACCTTAAACATGCTACATGGAGTTATGTATCTTTTCCAACAGCAGCACACACCTCTAGCTCATATCAGAAAATGGATTGTATTTGGCATTTCAGCTGGGATTGATGCTCAAGACCTTCCTGCCAAACAGCATTTCTGGAAAGCTTCTCCCAGGCACTATATACAAGGAATAAAGAAGTTGCAGTGGAATGAAAGCTTTATGGTAGTTTTCTAGCCCCAGCTCCTTGTACTATAGCCTTCAGATTTTGCCAGGTGTTGTTCAGAATATGGTATCTAATTTGGCAGTTAGACAATGATGGCAGCGTTGAGCTGGGCAAGGCCAGCTCCAGCAGTACAGCCATGACCTGCCATAAGACCTCTTTGTGAAGGCATTCACAGTATAAAAAAGGGGGGAGGGGGAGGTTGTCTTGGAAGATAATTCAAAGGGCTGCAAGGATGAGGCTCACCAGAGGAAAGAAGTGTGACAGCTTTGGGGTTCTGAGAATGTATTTTACCTCATCAGTCCATGCATTATAATTTTTCCTGACTGCAGTAAGATTCCTTCCTTGAATTTGACTTTGACCAGCCATATTCCAGGAATCCACAGACATTTGTTCTGCTTCTGTTGCTGGTTTTGTAATGCTTATTCCATTGCCAAGAGATTACTTGCAAGTGTCAATTATGATGGAACATAGGCAGCCTCTAAGAGAGAGGTAAAAAGTATCAGAGTTTCAACTCAAAACTGCACTCAAAAAAGCCTCCAGTGTAGGCACAGGCTTAGGTTAGGCAGCAGTGATGTGTAAATGCAACTGATGTAGGTTATCACCAGAGCAGCTGATAGTGGGTGACCCTCACTGCCAGACATGTCTAGTTTCTATGCTCTATGGATCCATCATTCTTAAGGCTGCCCCTTTCTTCCTAAACCTCAACTACTACAGAGGGTATCCTTCACCCTCACAAACCCATTCATGCCCACACTTCCATCAGCTTGAGGTGAACGAGCCGCAAGGTTCTTCCTCAGAGCTGCACACAGAGCTGTTCTCTCAGTGGGGTTACCCATGAGCATTCCTTTGTTCCTCCTCCACCTCTGCTGTAACTGCTTCAATTTCCACAGGTGTAATTGCACACATTACTTAGTCCTTCATGTCCTGCAGCTCTGACAACCCAACTTTAGAGACCACTTAGGAGAGGACTAGGGAGCAAGGACCCTTATCCTCAGTGGGTTTGTGTGGTGCCCCCCAGCAGCCGCAGCCTTAGAGGCTCACTCCCTCTGCTGGTGCTCCCGAGCCGCAGCTGGGCCATCTCAGGCACCAAGGCAGAGATTATTGTTCATTTGGGTGGGGCTTTTGGTTAACCTCTTCCTCCAGTGTGAAGCAGCAGGTCACTCTTCTAAACTGCTTTTGTAAATAACCCTGAGATGTGTGGATCCTGGAAGAGGTGCTTCAAGAGGTTTTCCAATTCAGTTGTGCTGTGATGATATCTATGTTATCATCAGTCCAACTGCAAGAAAAAGGAGGATAAAAAAAGAAGAAAAGTAGAATCTATTTCTTCAGGCTTGGTTTTTAAGCCCAAACACAAAAGTAGTAGCTTAAGCATTTGGTGGAAGGCTAAAAAGAAACCTACTGAGGCTGGTACTGATCTGTGTTCCTTAAGAGCTAAGAGAACAGCAGCAACATGACTGCATGAGCAGGATGGCCAGGATCAGCACACAAAGTCCAGTCACGTGAGGAGCCAAAGAGCATCTCAGAGCTTCTGGATCATAGGCAGTGTTTTGTATCCTCACTGACCCAGAGTGCTGCTTTTCACTGAAGGACAGATGAGGTCTGTGCATGTTGATGTCCTTTGCTTAAAAAATTACCTGCATGCTTTTCTGAGTAAGGGCTCGTTATTTTAGGGTACTAAATGACTTTTAGTTCATCCACTGCTTTAGTTCTAGGCCTTAGAACTCATGAAAAAATCCAGCTGTTCCCTTTCTAAATCCTTTCACGTCATTCAAACCTACTTCACTGTCAGTGAAGGATTTGTTGTTCTTCCTAGGTCCGGTTTTGTTTTGTTTTGTTCTTAAAATGTTTTGGCTGTGTCCATATTTTTAAAAAGTTCTAGAGTCCTCTGACAGCACACATCATTACCTGGTGTTTGCAGCCTGTCTTTTCAGGGCTTTGAGCCTGAAAAATCAGATCTACTACCCTCAGAAGGAATGGAATGGATATATGTGTGCTGCATCATGCACTTGCTACATATGCAGTTCCCTGCTCCCCTAAACTTCATGGAAACTGTGTACATTTAGTTGAGAGAAGATTACCTGACAAGCACACCAATGTTTGCACAAAAATGCACCCACATATTGAAATCTCACTCAAAATGCCTGATCTCAAGCTCCTGAGAAAGTAGTTTCATTTCTCTAGAGAAAATTGTAACACTTTAACAAACTGCTTTAGGAACAGAAAATGTTTTAGACGTTATGAGGCTTTACTATCCTTACACAACTATCAACATAGTCAGCCAGTATTATTCAAAACATTTATTACATTGGTTTGGAAAACATTTTTAACTTCTGTGAATAAAATGTGTATTTAACTCTGCTTAAGCCCTAGTCCAGCAAAGACCTTTTCAAACACAAGCATGGGACTGTTTGAAGTGATCCAAGTGCTTTGCTGGACCATGGCCTTATTCCACAATTCCCACATGACCTGTTCATGACTAATCAAGGCTTCAGAACTGCTAATGTATTTTACTGACTGCCTCTTCCATGTCAGCTTAAAAACAATGAGGATATGTAAGAAAAATTTCCTACTGTCTTGCATCTCCCTTCACTCAGGTTTTAGAGTTTACTCCTGTTCACCATAACACCTCCCAGTTAGATATGCTGGATTTAAGTTTTTCAAAGTACTTTTTTTGGTCTTTTTCATCTTGTTCATTCATTGTACTTAGCTAGTTTTAGCCTAGGTATGATGTTCATGGACTGCAGTTCTTGGAATAAGAGTTTACAGGCATAAGGTATGCGCAGGGAAGACACGTGACAAGATGATTTGCAGAAGTGGCACCTAGGGAAACAAACAAAAACAAAGTTAGAGTTGGTCCATAATTTCTGCTGAAAAAACCCCACTAGCTACTGATGTTTTGTCCATCTTCATTTAAATATTGGCCACAGTCCTAGAAGCACCAAATGCTTGAGACACATTTTAGTGCTTAAGTTATAGCTTTAAACCCTTAAATAATCTGACTGAAGTCAAGAGGAGCTTAATGTTAAACCTTCACTTTTCTTGGAGAGCAATCACAGTGCTCAGGAGCTAACAGGACTAACTTCTGCTTCTTCAGCACTCACATAAATGTCAACACAAATTCAGCACTACATAGTGACAGAAGGGAGGTGAACAAAGCCAAGTGTTTCTGAAAAAAATGATTAATGGTCCAATTTCTGTGCTATATATGTGTCACAAAAAGAGGAGTCAGGAAGAAAGAAGGTTTTTAATATGCAGTTTCACCCTATAATGTCTCAAATGATTTCATTTTCCAGAAAAGAGGCACTTCTCCTCTTACAGCTTTAAACTTTAGTCAGGATAGAAAGCCAGTAAAACTGCTTTAACACATATTCTTTGTGCTCTTTGCTCTAATGATCTTAAAATTCAGGGGAAAAAGGATTTTTTGTCATCTAGATATAACCTTGACTATATAAAGAATAAATAGGCTAGTCAGCCATCCTTACAGTACTGGGACTCAAATTCAGAGGTGGTAGAAAATATTTCTTGTACAAATCAGTTTCCAACCTCCCCATTTCTTCATTATCCTGTCTGTTGCATCTTCTGTTTTTGGAGAGTTGAGAAAGACACTCCTTTGGGAACACAAAACCACAGCACTTCCTAATGGTCTAACAAAGCTCTTTTTTTGTTCCTATGCTTCAAATTTATATTTAACAGTCTGAAGATACAATTAAGGAAGAATTAGCAAAACTCCTGCAGGCTTCTGTGGTACAGAATGAAGCTTACAGTAAATGCAGGTTTATAACTACTCCCCTAGTCCATATTTATAGGGACAGGTACATTTTATGGTGGGAGAAGTGACCTAAATGTGAGTTTTCTGATGATGGTGAGTGAGCAGCTGCTCTCAATGGGAGCAGCCTTGCCTGGAAGCCTGATGAGACACAACCTATGAGCACATGTCTGGCATCTGATTACAGCTCCTAGGGACTGAGGAGCAGAGACTACTCACTGCACCCAGGCTCAAAGCTACACTATTCTGCGCCTGCTTTGTACTAGATGGGGACCACCCAGAAAGGTGCACAAAACTCCAGCAAACAGAGATCACAGAAACAAGTACTTGAAAGACCATTTGGTATTAGAATTGACACTAAACTGGTCAGGAAAAGGCAAATGTGCCATTCAAGGCTGAATCTGGACCAGTAAAATTTTTCTTCTTCATGTGTATTTTAAAATGCACATACTAGACAGATCAGAGTAACTCCTCAACTTATCAAAAAAGGACCAAATCCTGCTCATTGCATTCAGAGTAGTTCTGCTCCTGAGCATGGGTACAACAGCAAAGCTGGAAAATTTGCATAAACCCAGTAGATCATAGTAAGTTTCAACTGCATTTTCTACAGGGACGAATTCTGTCACTGCCACAACAGCCTCCTTCCCTGTGAGAATACCAGTTCAGGCCCCAGCACTGATCTGTTTTTACTATCTTGCAGAAAAGTGTACCCAGGGGCTAGTCCTTGTCTGAGAGGAAGGGCTCATCTTCCACAGGACAAGTGCCCTTAATGCTAGCCACAAACAATGTTTCTAAAAGGTTTCTTGCAGCAATGTCTTATTAATGCCTGAGTCACTGAAAAGGCCCATTTGGAAGTTTCTCTTAATGACTTGGTCTCTAGTGTGATGCTCATTATAGGGCCACTTGCTTGAGCTACTGGTAGACACAGTATAAAATTTAGCAGAAACTCTCTTATTGATTACTCTCACACATCAGACAGCTTTTCACAGAATCATATTGCAAGAATGTCTGACTCTGAAACAGGAGTTTCTTTCATGATAATTTAAGGAGGCACTAAACTTTGCTATGTACTTAAAAAAATCCAGACATATTAGCAACACTTAACAAATGTAGTATTACTTCCAAAGTTCAAATTGCTTATATTTTTCAAGGTACCTTTATGTCCTGTGGACTCTGAAAATCTTAAAGGACTGCTCTGAAAGTCAAGGTCTTATTGAAACAATAATTGAGCCACATCTGCATGTGAGGATTTTTAAAGGCAATGCTTTATACAGTTAGAAGTGGTTGGTTCCTTGACTTACGGCATGTCCTTCCTTTCACACTACTTTTTACAATTGTTATTTGCATTGCTGTAGTTTTAAGAGAGCTGGGTCAGAAAAAAGCCTCACTTCTTACATACACTGAACACACACTCAAGAAAAACAGGACTCTCAAAAAGAGTTATGGCACAAGAGCCAGCAGGACCATGCCTAGCTGAAAATCACCAATCACAACAGGATGCCCAGAGCAGGCCTCATCTCTGCTCTGGATTACAGGTGTTTACCCACCTCTGTCTGAACCTTTGCTCCACCAGGAGCAGAACTGCTGCTGCTGTGAGCAGGCATAGGTGGTGCTTGGTTTCTGGCCAGAAGCCACATGCTTCAGAAGAAAGGTATGACCAAGGGCAGAAACGGTAGCTGTCACTTTTACACATCTACAAACTGAGAATACACCTGACTTTCCTACTTCACTATATCATGGAAAGATCACTCTTGAGGCACTGAAGTGAATAAAGTCCAATTTCCCACCTCTCCCAATAGATTGATACTGATATCCAAGATGTGGCAAGTTTCCAACTATGCTCTTTTGTTGAGATTTAGAAATTATTCTTTCTCCTCCTCCTTCCAACTTTCCCCAGCTTAAATATTAGAATAACTAGTAACTTGAACTTGAACCACTTAGTTTTCCTTCCCTTAGTGATGGGATTTCAGGTCACCTGTTTTTGCAAAGCTTGCAAGAACATTGTATCTCAAATTCCTATTGGTCTCACAAGTCTGCTTTCTGCCTGTTTAAACAAAACCAGGTTAAAGCAGAAGACTTCCCTTACCTCTAAGACTATAAAAACGAATTTGTCTATCTTCTAATAATAATGGTGTATTTTCAGCGTGCTACAGGGCAACTTCAAATCCAACATCTCAAAATTGCTGAAAAGATGGTTAAAGCAAAACCCAGTGTGTTACAGATGGCGAGCTCCACACAGCTTTGACATCCAGTTTTACACTTCCCCTACATGAAAAACCAGTTTGTTTGCAGAAGATCAACTCAGCACTGGGTTAGGTCTCAGAATAAGACAGCAAGACCATCAGCCAGTCTAGAGAGAAGTTTCCTAGGGACGAGGCATTTAGGCAGAAGCCAGCTGAATTTGCAAACAGACAGCTGCTCGTCTCCCAGGCTCCAACACGGGATCAGTGCATTTGTCTGATGCTTTGAGGAGGAGCTCCTTGTTTTACAAGATGACAAAGCAAAAGGCATTTGGGAGGGGCACAGCCAAAGAAAGCCAAATGCATGGGATTATGAACTCCATAGCTAGAGAACAGGAAAGCAGGGAATGTTGCTTTCTTCTCCTATTCTTTTGTGCCCACTCTCACTCTGCAGCTGTGTGAGGTTCGACATGGGATTGTACCAGAAGATGTGTGACTAGCCCAGCCCATTTCTGATGGCAGGAGCATCAAGTACACTGACACCACTGTTTTCCCCTTTTCAAACAACAGATGATACATGGGATTGGGGTTTGATAGTCCCTTGCAAGGGTGGGATGGAAAGTCAGCAGCGGGATGGAAGGACAGCAGACAGACAGAAGGGAACAGCCTGGCTGTGGAAGAGAATACCTGTGCCCCCACAACAGGAGAGATCCCTGGACCATTGACTACACAGTCAATTCAGTCCTAACTTCAACCAGACCACAATAAAGAACCATTCCCTGTCACCAATTTTCCAAATACCAATTTTGAACATCGACACTGCTTTTGATTAGAGTGCATGGGACTGTTAATTGGTGCTTGTGAGCACTTGAAAACTGAGAAGCACTGCAACCAAGGGCAAGGTTCTGTTACACAGAGGCACTTGAAAACTTACCAGCCAGAGTACCCCAGCAAGCCACACTGTCCACAAACATCCACTTCGAAGGCATCACTTGAAATCATCAGTCTTTCCAATAAGAGCATGCTGGCTCCATAACCTATCAAACAATCCCGTTCCATCTCTCCAAGACGTAAACCACCATCACGGGATCGACCTTCAGTGGGTTGCCTTTGAAATAAGTATTTGAGAAAATGCAGTAAATATACAAAAACATATTCAAAAACATACATTCTATGACTCTAGCCTGCCTTCAAACTGCAGGAACAGCACAGGGTCGATGGACATCAGCACTTTACCAATGTGTTGCTCCTGTACCTGCAATATGATGCAGTTCTTTAAGTGGCAACTGCAGCATCAGGCCACAACTCTTTACCTCACAAAATGTAGCTGAGTAAGTGAAAACAAAAAGATTTTGAAGAGTATCCAAGACAATCTAAACACAGATTTGGCACTCTTTCTTGATGAGACATTATTGTTTGTAGCTAAATGAAACAATATTCAGCAGCTAATGAATCAATCATCAACCTAATGTTTCAGCTGAACTACAGCTAAGACTAATTTCTAAAATAAAACTGGTTTTGATATGTGAGAGAATATCAAAATAAGTCAGCAAACAAGTAGTACACATATTGCTAACTTATGACTGAAATGCTGTATTTTTTAAAGTAACATTTAGCTAGTTTATTTTTTTCAGGTATGATGGTTAATAGACTAATTTTTGTGTTCTGTAGGTTCCTCTACACAAGTCAAACTCTTATTTATTGCCTGGGGAGACTCCTTGTCCTTATGGCGCTAGAGGAAAATTTTAATAAAGCAATCAAGTATACACTAAAGATTTTGAGGCAAAAAGATAAGGTGCCATGTATTATCTAACATAAAGACTGCTTAAGCCAATTTTTTTGTTGGACACAGTCAAAATTTCTACCCTCTTGTTTGTCATACTGCAAGTTCATAGTGTCAGTCCTACTCTCATGTACCAGCACAATGGTGTGGTACTTAGGTTGCAAATATTAGAGCAAACTATGAAGCAAAACTAACCCTGAATTTCTGCAACACAAATATACTGCATGCATTTTAATGAATATTTCCATCTCAGTATATTCCCTGAAACATGACAGCAAAGAGAAGGAATTTAAAAGATGTTACTGAGCTTCACCACTCCCTGAAACCTCATGTTTATGTGCTGTTTCTGACACCTGTAGCAGTGTAATCCACCTAAAATATTCAATGACAGATCTGGCCCAATAGTTTTGGAGTATATTTTGTTTCTATTATTTCAAATAACAGAATTTGTTAAGCTTACTAAAGATATTAAAAATAAGGTTTTGCCAACTTACTGCAACTCAGAGAACAGAATTTATAAAAGCCTTCAATGTCTAATAATCTTTTTTAACATGTAAAAAGTAAGCCTAATTACCAGACCAAAACATCTTCTAAAGATGCAAGTTATATTTATTTTTAGGGGGAAGAAGTTTTTCTTACTCTGACCACACTGGAACCTTAAAACTAATCTGCTTGTAATTCAAATTGTCCTTTTCATTCATATAACCCTCTGTTTTTCCCACTGTGGGTAGAACGAATAGAAGTTGTTTACATCCTGATTAAACTCCTCAGGGCCCCCTCCCCAGATGACGGCACCATCACTGTTCAGATGCTGTTTTAAAGGACTAACCCTGGGGTGAATGCAGTTCCTCTTCTGAAGTACCAAGAGGCAGATTTTAAAAGCGGTTTGGACCTCCAATGAATCAAACATTTGCTACAGTGCTAGAAGTGTCTGAGTTGTTTTTATGAACTGACTTCTATAATATTATTTAATGCACAAGTCTGCTTTCAGAAGTTTCACCAGGTGCTGTTCTACAGTACAAAATGACAAAATAGGATTAAAAAAGGAACCCAAATAAGTTTCAGCCCACTTATGGGAGGACAAAATCTCTGGAAAAATTATGGGGTCTCAACTCCATGGGTAGATATGCCAGGGGTCTTCCAACAGTTACAGGATGAAGACTTTTAAGGCAGATTAAATTTCATTAAAAAAAGACAAAAAACTCCCCAAACAAACAAACAAAGGAACCAAAACCAAATTTAACCTTTAGCTGTTAAGTTTCCCTCCCACTGTCAGTATGATCTTATTGAAAGAAAACAAAACAAAACCCTGCCTACCTAAAAAGTAGTTTTCTACAGTACCAAAAATTTCAGTATTGAGATTGAGCCTTTGAAATGAGTCTGTCTTCTGCTTCCTAAAATGATCAGATTTTTCTTCCACCTCACACCAGTTTTAAAATTCCTCATACAAAAAGTTGTTTAAAAAGTTTAAACAGTACTTATAAAGCATTTGTCCTTCCCCTTTCCCACTATACACATGTACACTGCAGCTGTTGCCCTGGGCAACTAACTTCTTTCTTTATTCTAAATATAACATCAGAAAACAAAGCACACTCTTGAAAATAACATTGGGAATATCATTAAAAAGAGGTATTTTTAATATTAAGGAAAAACTTAAGTTCTTAAAATGCTAAATAAAATGCAGTGACTCTTTAAATAAAAAATAAGTGATCTTCATTCTATGCAACTGCTGCCTTTAGAAAAAATTATAAAACAGTTAGCTTCTGCATTTTTAAGCACATTAAGAATTTATTGGCACTAATTCTGCATTTTCTGCAAGAACAGTGGGTTGAGCTGAATGGTCTTATTCCTTGTTTCACTGGCCAGTGGGGGAAATAAGCCTACCCCCAGGGTCTCAGCAGATCTCCCTTGTGTCTGCCAGGGACAGCTAGTGGCTAGTTTGAAATGGAGTTGTTTGCTGAAACACTGATCTCCAAGAAGTGGAACATTACCTAAAAAACACTGTCTGAAGGAGGAGGGCATCCAGTGCTTGCAGAGCCCCAGAGCACAGAGAGGAGCCTTGACTGGTGTTTGTCCCATTGGTCCCCTGCAGCACAAGAGGACCTGGCACATGTGACATGGCCAAAAGACCTGCAGGCAGCAGCCCTGGCAGTGTCCATCAAAGCAACTACACACACAGAGAAAGCTGGTACTGCTCTCTGGTAAGAAACATTATCAGCAGCTTATCTATTAGAAAGATGTAGCAGGACTGTGTATCTGGGCAGCAGCACATGTAGAACTGCTATACATTAATTGGCAACTACCCACAGCATTGACATTAAGGATTGCATTTCAAGCAGGCCAGAGGGCAACATCCTGGTGGGGTTTGACTGTGTTAATAAAGAGTTCTGCTTTGCAATTCTGCAAAGCCTTGTTTTAATCAGAACAATAGCTATAATCAGTGATGATCAAGAAGCTCAAGTATTCTGCCTTATTCCAGACGGAACTACAGCTTTGCTCTGTCACTTAAGGTACATTTGATATATAATAAAATGCATTTCAAGACAATAACAGCCAAATTCCACGTTGGAAGCTGTTACAGGATTACTTTTAAAATCAAAAAAGCATGTTAGATGCCATGTATTCTCCAGGAAGTGCAATGGATGATAAAACAATAGTGAATATGAATGCTGGCAATGCAGACTCTCTCAGCAGAGGCAATGGCAATAACAAATGTGTAATTATTTGAGGAGAAAAAAGAAAATTCCTGAAAGACTAGTCAAGAGGCAGCACAAATTGAACATTCACTAGCTTTCCTGAAAGTCAAATAAGGAGGCCTCGTTACATAGTATGATGCCAGTGACTGAACAAAGAATTTGCAGAAAGTAAGAGGTGGGGGAAATCACACAACCTTCATCTTTACATATACATTACACTGACTTGGTATTTCAGTTTCATTTAAAATCAGCATCTCTAAACAGCTGAGAAGTTGGGGAGGCAATACAAAGGTAGATCAAGGGATTTGGGTAAGCCAGGAGTTCCAGTAAATCCTGTGTACTGTTAGCTAAGAAAGGGAGTTTACATTTTCATGTGAAGGACCAATGCAATGCTTAACACACTGAAGAACAGAAAATGGGGCAGACAGCCTATTATTTGGGATATCATTTATGTTCATCTAAGCAAGCAGCTGTGGTTGTGCTACAGCTGCTTTTCTCAGTGTGGCTGATGAAAAAGTTCAGACAAGAATTACAAGACCTTTTCATGATTTCTTTCCCAGTTCAGCCACTGGTATTTACTTCCATGGAAAGCATGAGTTTGTCCTATAGACAGTGTGAGGCTGGAAAGCAAAAAGGCATGGGAAATATGCAATGAAAAGCCAAAGAGGAAGACACCTCTGTATCAGGTACAGCAGAGACCTGCCCCTCCATTCTCTAATAGCACATCAACAGGTAGAAGCTGCACTTATTAAGAGCTGTTGTGCAGCCAGGCAAAGCAAAAGAAGTGGCTCCTCACATGGTACAAGGCATAAAAATAAACCGAGAATTAAAGAATATTAATCACACTTGTTATAGGGAAGAGTAAGGGTGGGATAAACATGACTGTGCTTTCATCTTAAAAACAGTACAAAGATTT
Organism: Rhipidura dahli; assembly: GCA_013399225.1. Lineage (NCBI taxonomy): Eukaryota > Metazoa > Chordata > Aves > Passeriformes > Rhipiduridae > Rhipidura > Rhipidura dahli. Next base: position 793,664 of record VXAC01002507.1, read on the forward strand.
CCATGGTCAGAATCAGTACGAATTTTGACTGATCAAAAAGAAGAGTACCACCATGCAGGAAGTGAGGTATAAGGGTGTACATAATAGCCCAGAAAGACTGGCAAAGGAAATAGGAAATTTGGAATAATCTTTTCTAGAATATTCAAGATTAGCTGGAATTTAATTTTCTGTCAAGTTTTAGTAAATAATCCTATTGTGACAGAGAGAGTTGAACTACATGACCCCCTAGAAGCATCCCCAAAGCAAAGCCTGTGGCACTAAACTCTTTTTTGTGAGCAAGGAATATCAGAAACTTAGAGCATAAGTGCAAGCAGACATAGACCTTGGCTTTAAGGAGAAAAGGTAAGCACAGCACCAGTAAAAACAGGAGGCTTCAATTTCCCCAAAGGGTTTATCAAGGTATGTTGAAATATTAGACCATACTTAAAAATTTCTTCCTTCTCATAACTGATTTTGTTTAAGTACAAATGTTAAAATATCTCCTAAAACTCCTACAATATGAGCAATTTGACAGGAAGGGCCCAGAGTGTGTACTGTGAACCAGAAGATGGTGTTTTTACCAGCTGCTAGCAGAAGTTTGAGAAGCAAACTTAAGTTTTGGACCACATAAAGCACACCTGGGCCTTCAGAACAACCTCCTGCCACAGTGTACTGTGAGAATTTTTTGTCTGCAACAGCGTAATAACAGTTCACAGCATTTTGTGCCAAGTGTCACAAGGTAAACAAACTTTGTTTTACAGCCATCAGTCAGCTGGGCATAGTTCTAAATGTACACAAGAATTTTGTGCTTAGCCTCTAACAATACCTGGTGAGCACTGCTCTGGGTCCTCGAGCTCTTGCATGCATTTTATCCAAGACCATGTGCTTCAGTTTCTGGTAATACACAGGACCAAAATAGATATATGCTTCCAAAGGCTCTCTGAAAGAATAAAAACCAAAACAAAACCAACATCCACATTTAGTACACATTTACCTTAAGAGAGGCAAGGGTGTCCATGTACAAGAGAAATGTGAAACAATTGGGAAATCATGAGTCCTAGAAAAATGTGTTTGGGCTTTCTGGGCAATCATTCTGAAACCCCCTCCAGGGAAATCTTGTGAACACAGGGGAAGTACAGTGCCAGCACCACATGCTGCTGTCTCCATTGCAGCAAGGAGCAAGCTCCTGAGCTCTGGTGTTACGTTGTGCAGAATGCTGCTACAGCTGCAGGTACCCGTTTCAGCTGTACCAAAGTAAGTCCCTCCTCAGTCTGTATCTGTACAGGAGTGTTGCAACAGTGTCAGCAGTAGCCAGGAAGGACTGTAAATGTGTCAGACCCTGAAGAGTGACTTAGGGTATTTCTGTTTACATTCCTTCTCAAAGGGAAGCAGATATGTAAACAAATGCATCCAGCATAAATGCTCAAAACATTCTTTTTGTAGGAGCACTTAAGGAAATTTGCATTTGCAGGAATCGCTTGGCACTGGCACACTGTGAGCCTGACAGTGTCCTCATCCACTGATTCTCCTTGCACAGCACTCTGAGGCACAGCCCAAGGCCCAGATGGGTGAAAGCCCTCCTTGAGTGGCTGTGCATCAGCACAGCTGCCCCGGCAGCACTGCTCAGCAGCTGCAGCCAGGGGACAAAGATCCCTGCCCTGGCTGGCACTGGGGGCTCAGATGAGCTGGGTTAAGGGCTCTTGAGAACTGTATTTAGGCACTTTCATCAGCCTGAGAACATCTGTAAGCAATACAGAGGGTGTTACTCCATTCTGTGAGCTGGAGTAATGGCTAAAGATTTCTGTGTTTAAAACACCCCCAGCTGTAAGAAGAGTGTAAGTGCCTAAAGATCAGAAAGCAACAGTGAAAAGCACTCAGTCATTTCCCAGCTACCACCTTCACCCAGCTACCACCTTCAGCACTAAGAATGTCCAGATTTAAGAGAGACAGTCAGACTCAGCACGGCTGATTTGTTTGGGGACAAAAAAAGGTATGTGCAATGTAAAAACAAGCAGGAGACAACAGCATTGCACTTCCCTTTCAGAGTCATTACTGATAGTAAGCAGTGGTATTCCAAAAGTTGACTATTGAAGAAAATAATAAAACTTCATTACGGATTTAAAATCTGCAAACTTTCACATTGTTAAGAAATCTGCCTTCAAATTTCATAACAAACAGATTAAGCCTGTGTAATTTGCTTGGAAAAAAGCAACAGTGTCCTTAAGCAAAGTCCCTGAATAGGGCACTACAAAGTTGAAGTTTGGGGATGGGGGATTTTTAGAGCTAGATGATTTTATTCTCCCTAGGGAACATGATTAGTCAGACTTTTTAAAAGCTACCATGATATACCAACAGGAAGTGTTTCAAGCACCAGGATACTTGACATACAATTTATGGAATATGGAGTGAATAAGGAAAATAAAATCGTATCTACGAAACAAAATGAGAACCAACATATGGAATAAGTTGGTAGGAAAGGCAATTAAAATAAAAAGTATATAAAAAACTTGCAAAAGAGACCTAAACTTGCTCCTTGAGAAGAAGGGGACTGGAAGGATAATAAAAATAGCAGGAAGGTAGGATTAAGATACATTTTGGAAGGGCTGGCATGTGAAGCCATATGGCCTTTTCCTGTTTCTAAACTATCTTACGTTCTTTGAACTCTGTCTCAGAAGCCAGTCTGATCAACACAGCAGGAAGTTTGCAGATTAGAGTATTATGCCAGACTGAAACACTGTGTAATCAAAAGGAAAAAAAAAAGAAAAAAGGAAAAAAGAGCACACAAAGAGAATTGCCAAGGAACAGTCGTTTGCCTCCAAATCCATATTTACAGTACTATTAAAGTCAACATGAACATCCTTATCTGATTCCAAGCATATGTAAGACTTTCTGCCGACAGAAACCTGAAATTTCTTACTATCTCTCAGAAAGAAAGCCTTGATTTTAGTTTTTTTGCCAGGCAGTTAAACTTGGGAAATTTTCATTCGTACCACAAGGGCAATTCCCATTACAGCCACATGTACACTAGCAATTTTTAAAACATGGACCACAAAATGCTTCTAAGAAAAAAAAAATGCACACTACTCTTCAGCCCCTTTTCTCAGTCTCACAGAGGAGTTCGCAAACAAGATAAAGTTCCTGAGCTCTGAGACACGAGAAGGTTTTTCAGATCTGTCTCAACAGGATTTCCCCACTCTCCTGAAACACCTAAATCTAAGCAGCAGATTCTTACCCAGTGATCCCAGATGTTACGTAGTCCTTCCCTAGGTAGTTATAACCATGGCGAATAAGATCTTCACACACATCCTTAACTTTACTGCCGCCAAAAGCTGTTCCATAGTGAAACCTGCCATCGAGCACCCCAGCCTTTCCAGCTAAGAGTTCAATCAACTTTCCTACCTGTGAAAGAAAAGCAGAGTTAGCAGCCTGGGCATTAGGACAGGCACATTGTTGGATTGGTAACAGCACAAGTTAGGCAAAGTGCCCCAGATGTGCAGCCTGGGCTACTGCATACAACAGGAGGAGTGGAAGAAGCCCAAGACCCAGGAGTACCCCTGTGTGAAGAGGGGAAAACTGAACTCATCACAGGGTCTGGGAATATCTTTAAGGTCACATGTCAGGCAGTTCCACTTCTTCAGTTATATGAAAAATGGGCAGGATCCAGTGTGGCCTTCTGCTGTAGGAAACAGCCTTGGAGACTGACTTGCTGCAGTGTAGCAGGGGGAACAGAAGGGAAGATGCTAACAAAGGAAGAAAGATCAGGGGCCGTATGAAGGAGGCACTGAGGTCCCACACTAAGGCCAGGTATTTAGTGTGACCCACAGGTGCAAGACTTGCCTCAGTTCCAGGGAGGTGTGTACAATTTAAGAAGTTTTATAGGTCTGGATCTATAACTGAAGTTCTTCTCCAACCCTTACCTCACAGTCTGCCCCAGCCAGACTAGTGGGCACAGGCAATAGGGAAGGAAGAGTATGAAATTTTCAAACAGAAGGGGTGTAAGTGAGGATTCAGTTGCATTCCTCTTAGCTTGACACAGAACAAAATGAGAATGATGCACAAGAAGCCTGCAACCCTGCTCCTTTTACAGTAGCATGTTTCAAAACAGTGAAACAGTGGGCTGGCTACTCATAGCAGAGCAAGTGCATGGCATGATGACTGGAGAACACTCTCAGTGAAACGATGCTTCCAGCTTTTTTGTCTCTAGTGGCTGATGCCCTTCTCTTTCCCTCTTGGGGGATGGTGTCTCTTGAACCGAGCAGCAGCACTCACCGTCATACGCGATGGGAAGCCATGAGGGTTCATTATGATATCTGGGCAGATCCCTGTATCACAGAATGGCATGTCCTCCTGAGGAACAATCAGTCCACACACCCCTGCAGAACAGAAAACATTTCAATTCACAAAACAGCAAACCACCAGCAGGGCTGACGCTCATCACCAGATTTTCTTTAGTGTTTTTCCTCCTCCTCTCCTTCTCATGGATCACTTTTTACCCAGATTCATTACCATGACCAGTACTCCCAAACTGCAGACTAGAAGAAAGCCCTTGTGACAGGACTGACAAAATTAGCATACCCTTACATAATGCTCCCAGTGATTTGTGAGTTAGCAAATTAGGGAAGAAAGCTTTGGATCCTACTTTCAGAAGCAACTAGAAACTTCTGTCCAGTCAGACTGGAATATCTCAAGGGGGACCTAGTTTTTAAAGCTGATGCTGTAATTTCATGAAAGAAAAAAATTAAGAAATTTGGCCTCTTAGGTTATGTTTTTGGACATACAAAATTGTTATTGATTTGAAATTTATTTATCATATGCATCACTGCTAAATACTGTCAATAAAAACATATCAAATGGGACGTTGACAGGGACTAAGAAGAGGCAAGTAGGGGAAAATGAATAAAAAAACAAAAAAGAGTTTTTTCTGGTAACATATGTTTGCTGAGCAAAGACTGCTATCGATGAATTACAAAGTACAATTCACTCTACAGACTGCTTTTATTTTGTCAGTCCATGAACACAAACTGTCCCTTTAAAAGTTTTGGAAGCTTTTTTCAGTCTCTATCAGTATTGGATATAAAACAAAGAAAACCCTCCAAACTCTAAAACTATTGCAGAAAGAATAAACAGGAACATGAAAACTCATTTAAAATGGTCTATCATGCATCTCAAAACTTTCCTTCCAACCCTTACAACTTTCTATAGTGAATTCTGCAGATCAGCATACTGCAGCTATAAATGATCAAGAGATCTAACATTCAAATTCAGGTGCTAAAATGCAGCTGCTTAAGCCCATATTCCTTTGAACCAAAGCTACTGTTTCAGCTGGACAATTTCTTCCAGAAGCCCTTAGAGCTGAAAAAGTCTGCAAGCTATTTGAGATCAGCCTGCTGCAACTGTGCCAGAGCACGCTTTGGGAACAGTCTTGGAGTGGAGGGGGCTCCTGGAAGACTGAGGGTACTGGTTACATCCCTAAAAAGGCATCCCCTGACCAGCCAGTTCACAGGGGGATATTGGCGTCTGCTCAGGAGGGAGCTCCTCTTCCACTGTCCAAGCAAGACAGGGATAGGTGTATGGGACAGTAGTTAATAGAATGAGAATGGTAAGTATGGGGGAAGGGAACAGAAAAAAAAACCGTCTGGGGCAAGGGTGTGTGTGTTGTTGTATTTAGTTTTTAAACCTATTGAAACTAATTTTCATTGTTCTACTGTGATAAATCAATAACATCCTTCCAGCCTTCCCTGCCAAGCAGCAATCATTTGCTGAAAATAAAAAAAAACCCAACTCAAACCAACCCACTATCTCTTCCTTGCACAGCTTTTTTTGTCCTAAAATTTTATACATAAATACTCTCTTATATGTGTATTATTCTTCATGCATTCTGCCTTATTTGCATTTACTTCTAAGAAAGCATTAGGTTGCATCTGGACTTCACGGCACCTGTAAGCCAAAAATTAAATCTTAGCTAACTTAAAATTACTTTAGGCTCTGAAAACCTTTTATATGCCAAGCTGGTTCCCATAGCAGACAGCCACTGTGTTGTTTGTTTTGTGTGAAAGTGAATGATAAAAGATCCATGAAATCGACACAGAAAGGCAGAACAGCAGAAAGAACTGAGGGCTCTCCATCATAGCGGCTTCTACCCTCTGCTGACTTGTGTAACAATAGGACCTACACACCCAACTGCAGATCTAACACAGCTGTGCATTTCATTAGATGAAGAGCACTAGTGACACAAGTAAATAATTAACTTATTCTGGTCCGCTGACTGTGGTTATGAGACCAGTCATAGCTGACAGATTTTAATACAAGTTAACACAAAGACAGCATAATGAGCTTAGAAGTTAAAAACAAAATATTTAGACAGAATCCAGCAATGTGAAGCTCACTAGGCCATTTATAAAGTTTCTATTTTACAGAGGGGGAAAAAAAGGGAATAAAGAAAAAAGAGGAAAGCTGTAAAGCCTCAGCTCTAAGCTTCTATATTTTAAGAAGTCACTGAGCCTGCAGCAGATCTATAGCACGTCTGTGCATACTTAGAGGACAGAGAGAAACTTCTTCCTACCCTATGTTTTAAGAAAGTTCATTCAACTGTTAAAAAAGCTGAAAGATACCTTTCCTATACACAATGCTACTTGTAAAAGCAAGCAACTGCAATTTATTTCAAAATGTAAACCTGCTTTTATTTTGCAATTGCTTACTTTCAGAAGCTCTTTAGGAGACCAATGCTTGTAGGTCTACACTTTAAACTACTTTTTTTTTTTTTTTTTTTTTTTTCAGCAGAGCAGTACCAGGCAAGCCAACAGCTGCAAAAAAAGTGATCAAGTGAATGAATCCATGTAAGTGGAATTATCACTTTCAACTGTCTAATAAAACAGTAAGGAGGCTGGATTTAAAACAGCCTCAAGTTCCAAACCCTGTTCAAGTACGAACTGCATTTTGCAACTGAGCTGCTCAACTACTCTCCATACAATATTCATAAATAAAGCACACTCAGACTAGGAGGCTGTTTTGTTCTGCGGCTCTTACTAGAGGTTAGTATTTCTTAATTGTTACTGATTTAGACATCACATGAAAATTGATCCCCAGCATTCATAAGAGGACATAAAAAATAATTTGGTTTCATTCCCTTCCCTCCCTCTTGCAATTTTTATATGCTGCATCTGAAATCAAGCAATACAACTTGAGACTAAATTCTATGCTGCAGTGGGCCTAAATGGCTCTCACCTATACATTCTGGTGTCCCATCTGGAATCAGAATCAAGTATTAACAACCAGAAAAGGCTGCAGCCAGAACAAAAAACAAAATGTGTTTTTTAATGTGGATTAACAAGAGGGTTATGTGCTTGAGCAAGAAAGCATCTAGCAACTTGCTACATCTCATTTCTTTTCAATTGAACAACAAATTAAATTTAAGAAAAAAACCTTTTGTGTATAAATTTTGTAATGTCACCTTACAGGGAAAAATCAGTGAAAATGCTAAGAAATTATTTTACGATACCAAAATGAAGAAGAAAAAAAAGTGGATTAATAAGCATAGCAGCTTAATGCAAGGGTAACAGTTTAAATTAGAATAACCTTAAATCAGACATCCAGAGTGGTTTAACATGCAAGTATAAAACAGCCATAGGCAGTGTTTCTCAATGCTATTGTATGGCAGCCAATAAATGACAGCCCCCTGACTATGCATGATGGCCCCCAGCCCCACACACGCTATCAGCATCAATGCTGACAGCATCTCAAACCCATGTACCTCCACAAGGCACTGACAGCATAAAGAGTCCCTCGTCCCTGTACTTTTGTCTGAGTTTCTTTCCCTAAGCAGGAGAAACCCAGGTTTCCAGAGCTGGTACCTTTGGTGTGGTTGCTTTTACACTTTGCTGACAAACACGAGCACAGCCAGACTTGTAAAACCTCGGTCCGGCGCGGAGGGGGAAGGGGGGCGGCCGGGAGGGGGCAGGGACAGAACACAACAGTATGGGAAAGTTTTTCACCAGGCTACGATAAGGTGCCTTCTATACACACACATGCTAAATGGGAAAAAAAAAATATCATCAAATAAGTCAAAACAACCCAGTATAGAAAACTAATTACTACCAGCAGGAGGGACATTAGGAGCAAAGGAGACGACGTGAATAGAAGCAGCAGCAATACCAGTTTCTATCAGCGAGATAAAAAGAAGCGCATTACTAAACGTGCTTGTTTACTTATTCTAATGATACGGTGGCAAAAGAGCTAAAACTGACTTGAAAGGCACCTATTTTAGCTTTGCCAGATCTGCCAGAATTTGGAAATACTCTTGAGAAATAAGACTACATCACATAATTAAGCAAAGTTGTAGCTGTAACACAGCGCTGTACGTTACGGACAAGTGACAGATTTGCAAAAATTAGTAAGGCTGAACAAAAACTGTACAGCTGCTTCAAAACTCTCTAATTACATACTGTGCTGGCTAACTAAGCATAAAAGAAGTCAAGAAGAAAAAAAAAGTGCTGCATCACATAAGCTTTGTTCAGTATTGAATCATTCACTGATCTATCATATCACTTGCTACATCCCATTTGACATAAGAGGTAAAGAACAGAATTAAAATTAACAGATAAATAATGCATAAGTAAACTTGATTAGTTTTCTTATTAAAAACATCACTCTAAATGAGAGGAGGTGCTAGAAGACAATACAGTTTGTACACTGCTTTCCCATGAGCTGCTGAATGGTCTGATGTGATAAATTTGCATAGTCTGAAGCACACAAAGAGCTGATTAATTGAAACCCTTACAATGCTTCTGGAAGCAGCTATTGTAAAACAATAACCATAGGAACTTTACAAAATACACATGGCTGAATGAGTCAAGAGCTTAATAAAATGTGTGTTGAGGATACACTATTTGGAAACAGAATTAGAGATTTTTATTCTGTGCCATAAAATGCTAAATCACCCTAATTTCAGAGGTTCAGTTGAGGATTTACTGAAAAGGTCAGAAGGTTACCTGTTTGCTGCTTGAAATAAAAAATGTGGTAATTTTCTTCTTAAGACAGCAAGCTAAGCAGCAGTTTTGTTAAAAATAAATAGAAAAAACAGTATGGGAAGTTTTAATGGCATTCTGACATTTTCTCAAATTCAACTTCCGAAGATAAAAACATGGTAAGAAATCCCTACCTTCCCTGATGCCTAATAACTACTAATCATCTCACATTCCTGCAGACGATTAAGAGCAAATTCCTTTTAATGCCACTTCAACCATTTAATTACTATAAACCCACTGGTGTTCTATTAGAGATAAAGTACTAAGTCTGACTTGTAACATGGGGGGAAATGACACAAGTAGTCATTTAAAACTAACATTTTATTTTACATGTCCTGCTTATCTATACTGTACAAGTGCCCATTAAAAGGAAAGAGATAAATTCATCTCCACTATGAAATTAGGCAAGCAGATGGCAGATGATCAAGCTAGTAAAAATTTCAGAAAGTAAGCAAGGTCAGACTTTGGTAGGTAAGTAGTATTGTCATGAAGTTTATGTAGTTGATAATGCTGTGAATGGATTTTGTTTTGACGCTAAAGAACATGGTTCATTTAGGAAAACAAAGACCATCTTTCATGAATTTAAACTTGCTTCCTTGTCTTTAGAGTTGTTTAAGTGCAGATACTTCAGAAAGGTTTAATCCTTTATCTTAGATCTTCAGCTATTAAAAAGCTTCTGTTTGCCAGTTCAAACAATCTCTTGCTTAAATACAGTTTTTCCACTCCTCAGGAATACTGTTCAGCATTGCTGCTTAGTTCTGTGATCTACAGGACCTTTGTTGGAGGTGTTAATCCTTTTTCACATGAGAGACTGAGAAATGTTCTTTCAGAGAAGTGTTATATTGCTTTTTTTCACATCAAAGGAACCCAACTTTTTCCTCATTGTGACTTGTAGCAAAGCAAGAGGAAATCTGGAAATATAATAATTTACTTTGTATGGAACTCAGATGAAGCTTCTTTAGCTTAACAATCCTTTTGCCTTCTATGCTTTGAAAAGTGACTTTGCTTGAAGAATACAAGATTCAAACAACAAAATAATTAACCAAAAAAGTTTCTTTATCCTTCTGGAAAATACATGATGCAACATAGTAAAAACAAAGTCCTGCAGTTCAGGGCAAACACGTAACTACCAGAGAGGATTTATCTGTGAGACACTAGAAGCTTAATGACTTTACAGACTAGAGACACAGTCCCAGACCCAAAAATCTTACTGCAACATCCAGTTTGAAGATGAATATTAAAATAAAGCAAAATATTTGCATTTCAGAACACAACATGGTGGCCTCATTTGTTTGGGTTTTTTTCCTTCTCCCTATATACTTCTTTCTTGAGAGGCATTGAAGGACAGGCAACCTTTTACAGGCATCTTGGAAGGAGTGTACTTAAAACATGGACTCGCGTGAAAAGAGGGTGTGGTGGACAGGCCAGAAGTGGTGACCCTTGCCAATACCATGTTGACATGTGAGAGGACACAAAGAAGGCAGCAAATACAGAGGCACTGACATAGATCTGTATTATTACAGAGGCCTACAAAATCTACCTGCATATTTAACGAAAGGCTTTTCTGTAACAAAAAGCTAAAGCTGGTTTGTGAGATTTAATCTGTTGTATCCCAGACACTTTCTAATTCCCTTACTCTGCTTCCTTCTGCTCCAGTGACAAAGCACAGCTTTGAAATACAAATCAATTTGGAATACAGGAAAAAACCCATCAAAAAGTTTGAGATGTGGTTTGTGCAATCTCTTATCTTGCACATATTTAATTATTTAAAACCCACTGCTACTACGATTCCAGGAAATCAATCTCATCCTCATGCCTTCCTTCTAGAAAATAAAAATATTTCACAAAAAAAACTGCAATGCAGACAGACATATGCTTTTTCTCCTTCTCACTGAACCAAGGTACTTGCTAGTTTAAGCTCATTATATGTTTAAATGGCCCTATGACAGATTTAAAGCTAACAGTCACAAATTAAACTTGAAATGGTAATCACCTGCATTCAGACCAAAATGAGAGAATAAGTTCAGAGCTAATTAAAAAATTCTCTCAATAGAAAAAGTTAAACTGTTAGTATTATAATTTCTGTTTCATGATTGTCTATATTCTTCTGATATCACTGATCCTTCCCCAGTTTGATGTCAGAGGATGGTACCAGATGCAGTGTTACAAAGCTCTCAAAGGAGATTCTCCCTTTCCCTTTCATGACTTTTCTCCAGTTCTGCTATTGTCAGTATTGGCTTCCTCACTGTACAGTCAATCTGCAAAACAGTGAACTCCACTGTTCTTGTCAGTATTTTTTTCTTAGTATTTATTAAATGTTATCTTCTCCATGTTTTTCCTTTCTCCTGTTTACTGCTACATCTTTTTCTATAATGCACTACAAGCAGTGAACTGAGAGGTTTATTGCCAGGAAGGCTATTAAATAAGTCCCAGTAAAATGTAATAATTTGGAACATGAGCACTCCCCTGATCACAAGGGATTACTACAGACTAATGTACAGGATAGCTACTGGCACATGCCTGCAAACTCTGTAACACAACTGTTGCAATGTTCCTGCTCCTATCTCCAAAACCAAGCTGAAAGGGGCATTCTAAATAATTATTAGGTTTGGTTTATTACTATTAGAGGTCCCAGAGCACAGATAGACGGTGATCAGCCATGGTTAACCCCATGAAATGCCAGGCATAATTATGGGTGCCCTCAAAGTTTCCTAGAGCATTTAGGATATTGCTTTTCATCACCCTGGGATTTCCACAGGTAGTTGCTTGCTCGGGACTGTTAAGATGTCTGATGTTTATTTTGTCATATGGAAGGCCCTTAGCACCCTAAAGCCATACTGCAGCCTACCTGACACAATTCTGCTTCCTTCTGTCATTCTTCCACTTCCACTCATGGTTCTACATTTGTGGAGCACTCTTTTTATTAATTTTTGGAGGGATATGAAAATCAGTTCCATTTATATTCTGTTCAACTATTTCAGTAGGTGCACTTTAATAGCATAAACTAGGAGAAAAACCTAACCTGCTTAAATTTTTCATGCAAATCCCTATATTTATCATGATTAACCAAGAGGCTTCTTTAATATAATTCATAGGCTTTAAAAAAAAATCTAGTAAGAAAATTTATCCTGCACAGTACTGACTGTATTGTTATATAATAACTTGCTGCTAAAATGCTGCATACCATATATAAGGAGAAAGGTCCAATTAGACAAAGCTACATCAAGAAATAAATGTTGCTCTAACAGTGCTCATAGGCTTTTAAGCACTGCACAACTTCATTGTGTATGAGACTAAGTAAGTGTTTGAAAGAGAATCTATACAAAATCTTCCTGAAGGAGCATCTTCCTTGAGAAAAGGAAAGAAGGGGCAGTTGAACCATTCCAATTGCTCAGCTCTTTCTGTTTGCCTCTGAAGCTAATGATCTTCTCCCCTCACTTACCAAAAGTATCCTAAAAGGCTGTAAGGCAATAACTAGACTGAATTTTAAATGGAAAGTCAATTAGGTACTGCTGGTTCTTTACTTTTTTAAAGCCTTTAACAGTACTGGTTTCCAAATCACTTGGGGACTCCGTGGGAATAGCTTTGTTATTTTTAGATCAAAAACCATCTTGAATATAAAATCAAGAAAAATATTTCAGTGCTTATCAGAAGAGTTTCTCTTCCTTAATAACAACAGAAACAGCAGAAGTGTTTCCTGAGAATACAGAGTTTCAAAACCAGTTCTGTGGGTCTGTGGAAAGACACTGTGGAATTACAAGTGATCTTGGAGAGAGCTGGAAGTACTGAGAAAGTATTAGCAAGTATTAGGTACATTTAACAGATAACACACGAGCTTGAGGCAACATCTGGCAACAGCTGTCACTGTAATCAACTCCTGCCTTTTGTACCCATTTTACCTCTTTTGATTGACAGTTTGCTGTAGGTAGATGTCCTGATCACCTAACCTGGATGCTACAGAAATGTGGATTACTGTGGTTAGCGCTGCATCTCACGACAGGGATGCAGCCTTTCACTTCAGTTACACCTGGCCAGTAGTTATTAAGACAGGATCACAAGGAGTGTATGGGCTGCAATGGAAAGGATTTGCTAATATCCTCTTCACCTCTCCATCACATCTGACAAGAGACCAAGGAATGTTCTCAAGCCAAAATAAGACCTGAAAATGTACCAAGATTACGACACTCAGGTAATAGCACAGCACATACAGTAAGGCAGAAGGTCATGCTGCAAGTACTACAAATCTCAATTTTCCAAGTGTACAGAATGATGAGAACATGTCAAAACCTGTCCCACACTGACACCAAAAGGAAAAAAAAATGCTTTTAAGTTGGTTACAGTCAGACTGTTTTCAGTCACTTCTTTCTTAACACCCTTTCCACACTTTCCAACTCTTTTTGATTCAGAGGATGATCTGAGACTCTCATTTTTTTACATTCAGGTCAAAGGGAGTTCACTGCTTTTTTTCAGCAGATAAGGAAGTAGGTTCCTGTTTTTCATTTTCCTAGTAACATTAGAACTTGAGAACTACATGCCACCAACAGCTTCCCAGTAGGTACTCATTTTCAGGTTTTTGGTTTGAAGATCCAGAAGTGCTCCAGATCATGTCTCAGGTGTATTTTTAAAAAACATTCTCCCTTTCTTTCTGCTCTCTGTTGGTGCACTCCTAGTTGTGTTCCTGATTTGCTTCCCTTTTACACCATGGTTCTGAGCTATCTCCCTGCAGTCTTGTCTTTAGAGCAAAATGTCTGTACTGACCTGCAAACATCCTATTTTATCTCTCATCTTCTGTCCATTCAGAATCTCTCCTATCTCTCTCTTGATAACCCACTAACAAATCTATCACCTAAACCTGAATTCTTACTTAGGAAAAAAAGCCCAACCAGACCTCAAAACCCTGTTCTTGTTTAAAATGGGCAACTACCATATTTTCCAGATTCATAGATCAACTGAGAGTTGTTCTTGCCAATAGTTCTCCGTTTCAGAAATATCATTGCTGAATTTGAACTTAATAAAAAAAAAAGGGATACGTCTTCCATCACTGTATTCATGAAAGATCTAAACCAATCAATGGAAACATACATTATGTATGTATAGTAGGCATATACAGCATGAATTTATTTTTATTGTGTCCTTTACCTTTCTGCCCATGACGACTGCTAAATTTATCTCCAATTTCTGGACGTCTGGTTTGCCTCAGCAACATTTTGATTAAGAAAGCATCTTCTGCATTTGATGAAATCATTACTTTTTCAATGTAAGAATCAGTGGCGCCTTTGTAGCTAGTAAAAGAAGCCAGAACGTAAGTTTTACTTCTGTGAACTAAACACAAGTTACAGACAGCTATCTGTATTATATTATCTTAGTAAGCTCCTGACCAAACTGTAATATTTATGGAACTTATATATGGGGAGAAAAGATTTTATATACATATATAGATGGATATAGATATGTTTACATATGAGTTCCAGAGTACAGCATGTTTCTGGAAAAGAAAAGTTTTAAGAGCTACAACAGAATCTAAGGGAGACTTAAGCTGAACTTGTAAAGAACAAGGTGTATTTTTTTTCATATGGGCTCTTCTTGACGGTAAAAGCTTTCTCATATATTCAAATTCCTTGACCTTCAATTAAACAAACAAAAGCCAAATGTAGTTATAGTTGAAGTAGGGTGTTTTTTAGAACTGAGTATTTTCTCAGACACCTTTCCTTCATGTAATTTGCCCAGCTCTGAAGTTATATTGCAACATACGTTACTGGCACGTCTTTGTACTGTGGCTGCTGAGGCACGCTGCTTCCCTCCAGAGGTGTCTGGGTCACAGTTGGCATAGATTTGTTCACAAGGACTTGCTTATTTTCTACTTTTTCACCTACAGAGAACAAGAAGAAAAAGCACCATGAAAATGTATCTGAGTTAGAAATACATCTCAAGCTTTAAAAATAAGTAAGCTGGAAGACAAAATGGGAGGAACATGCCCAAGAAGTATGCTCTGTTATTTTATTAAATATTGAATGGTAAGAGAATCACAAAAGAGCTTTCTTTGTTAAACCAAAGCAGAACAGCTTGCATGAGAACAGCTATTCAACATACCCTGGGTCAAAAGACTGCACAAAAACACCCGAAGTCACCTGCTCTAAGTATGGAGAAAATTAACAGGGAACACTTTAAATTACAAATTTTAGAAATTCACACCTGAATTTGGGACAGCCCATCATTCCACAATGAGCTGGGCAAGACTACTCTCAGTCTCTACTTGTATTTACTTATTTCTATTGATACTGGTGTCATACACAGCTTTTCCCTGCTCCATTTCCTTGTCCTGCCCTTTACATGGAAAACCAGATCAGTAAGATGCCCAACGATACAACTGCACACCAAGTACCCACCTCCCACCTCCTCCACTAAATTACACTGAACTTCAGCCTATTTCTCTTCTGTCCACATGAACTAGCTCAAATAGGTTTTTACCTACATGCTGAGAACAGTCTCAGTCTGGAGTCCAGCCCAGTCCTATCTACCCAATACTTCAGAAGATTCTTGCCTTTTTTCTTAATTAACTTTGAAAGCTCCATTGTGATGTGTTGAAGAGCAAAATTGACCCAATTGTGTTACCATAATGGAATTAAGTTTAGTGCCCTTTAAAACACATTTCTTACTAGATCTTAGCTGATCTATTAAGCCATTTTCTAACTAAAGGACGACAGTATGGGAGGATTCTTTCTCAAATCTATTACCACTGGAAAGTCACACAACTGTATTTGTATTTATATTTATTTATTTTCCTATCTCTCTCAAAACATTTTTGTGAAGTGTTAAAACCATAAAGCTTTACTTCCTCAAACAACTGCATTAATTGATCTCTTGCTAGGAGATTTTGGTGCATGAAATCAAACTAATAAGAAATCTATCTCTATCCTTAAGAAAACAACAGTACATGACAGACAAACAGGATAAAGCTACAGTAATGCTTGCCAATTTGGGAATATAACAATACAAATTCTAACACTTCAGTAGATTCACATTATTAAAGACTCACTCTTCTACTTAAATATAAAGCTACATCTTCTCATGCATAAACCCGCCCCCGCTCCCCCCTCCCCCATGACTGGTAACATGCTGCTTTCAGGAACTAACTTTTCACAATTTTCCATTACAATAGTGTCACCTTCAAGACAAAACCCCCCCAAACACTAAGTATAAAACAAGGTGCACAGGAAATACTGACAGAACATTAATTCCCACTTAGCTGATGACCATGCCATGAGTGAACACGCAGTCTGACCTACCTGGAGAGCAGATACCATCAGCATCTAAAATCTCGTGGCGCCAGATTGGCTTACGGGTGGCTGCATCCAGCATCGGCCCCATCACTTTATCAAACGTCTGGTTGGTGTAACGCTTCAGCGTACACTTGGCATTCTTGTACACAAGACACCTGCCAAAACCTAAAATGGAACACAAACTTGTGTGCCTAGGAGTTCAAGGATCCTTCAGAACACATGAACAGAATGAAACAAGAAGTCTGATCCACCTGCTGAGCTACAGAACATGGAATATTTTTCATTAGTTGGATTATTCATTAGCTTGAATATGCATTACGTTGTACATGGATAGCTGGTGGGGCACAATTTAAACATCAGATCACCTCTGCTACTTTTTTTAGACACTGCACTACAGTCTAATCCTGAACTGTGCTAATCTGCTTCTGTATCTCTGCACATACACACACAGCATCTCTCTTGAATAATTTTGGTGGCCTCCAGGAAGATGCAACATGGGAGAGGAGACTGTAATAGCGGGAGAGGAGCACCTGTACCTTTCTTGAGATCTAAGAAACCTGAACTTTTACTCATGTTTGTGGCTGGCATAAACTAGCCTACCAGGAAAGTACTAACCGAGTGTTTAGTACAACCATCCCGTTACTCTTCCTCTCCTCAGCTGAAAGAATTCTGAATTACCTGTTATTATAAAGTAACAGGTTTTGGGCTTTAGCTGGGCAAAGTAGCATCACTGGAATTTCTCTCCAAGTGCAGCAACTAACCATGATAGTAAAGACTTTAATCACATTTAGAATTACAGAGAGTCAAGAGCAAGGCTTGCTAATAATCCTGCATTATTTTAGTTCATTTGAAAGATGGTTGTGGCCACATACAGTACATCTATATCTTTAGATTATGTCAAGCAATTCCTGACAAGTACCACAGTCCCTGTAAATGTTACCAGTCTACCAGAAAAGAAAACATTCAGTTTTAAATCATGCCTGTTGTTGTTTTAGAAAAGAAGGCATAAATTAAATGCAGCAGACATTAATGCCAAAGATACATGTCTAGGAATACTATTATTGCTGCCTAGCAACTAGGAGGAAGGGAGTTGGGGAGGGGGGGAATAAAGTGATGGAAGAATCTGATTTTGGCCACCCGAAACTAAAACCAATTTGATCACTGCACTACGCCTGCTCTCAAAGGAATTTATTTAGAAAAGGGAGAAAAGAAAGACTAAGTTTTCAGGCAACTCTCCTCCAGCCCTCAGTAGCCTTAACAGGAAGTGCTGAGAAATGTAGAGAGAGTGAGACAGGCTAGACCTACACAAACGTGGTAGGTCTGTTAGTTAACCTTCCCTTTGGTGCTTATGTACTTTTAGCATACACTGCACCACAGATTTGGTACTTTCTATAAGAGAGTAGGTTAATTAATTTAGCTCTGAATAAACACTAAATTATTTTGCTTTAGAAAATACTGAGAGAAAATACTATTATTTTCTCTCAGAAAGCAGGTAATACTGCTATTGCCGCCTCAGAAAACCAAGCTCCCAAAGACACAAACTGCCTTGGGTTCTATTCCTTTCCTAAATACATTCACAAGTCTAATTTCATCTACTGTTTTTGTTACTGGTAGAAATAATGAGACCTCTCTAATTATTATGAGACCTAATGAACAAAGGTTCAGGTAACTATCTAAAAAGCAAACCCAAGAGAACAGATTAACTCATGCCTTATGCTTTTTGTAAACTAAGTATTCACAGTTTTTTATTTGGGGTCAGAAGTTAGCCTTTTTGTCTTATAATATCCAGACTCAGAAGTTTATATACATGTTGGCAACTTCACCACACCATTGTATGCATGGAGTTACAACCACTAATACAGAAAACAAACAAAAGCATTCAAAGCAGTTTGGGAATTTGATTTCTTAACTGGAGAGCTAATGCTCATAACTGCAATAAAAGTTATTACAGTATAAAACTATGAGAAAACAAGTTTATTAGAATATACACTGGAACACACACTGGGGAAGTGGGAAAGAGCTGATGTATCTTACCTCTGTCCAAAGAGGCCTTATTTAAGACAAGAGCATCTTCAATATCATAGCCACTGTAGCTCATCACAGCAACTGTGGCATTCTGTCCAGCAGGGAGTTTCTCAAAATCTATCAGTTCTATTGTTTTTGTTTTTACCATTGGCTTTTGTGGGTAGGCTAGGAGATACATCAGAGTATCTATCCTGTTTCTTTGATTGTATCCAATAGTACCTGCACGTAAAACAAAAGCAGTGAAAATTAGTGAGTTTTCTAGAATGTTTTGGCTAAAAAATTAAAAATTTAAAATTAAAAATTTAAATCACATAGAAATCCTTCAAGGAAAGAAAGAGAAAAATAATAAAAAACCCAAACCAAAACAACTTTACATTATTATATTCAAATAAATATATAATTAGCTTCTTAATTTAAGCTTCCAGAAGAATTATTCATTTTCTCTTGAACAGGGAAAACCTAAGCATCAATATAAGAAGAACAACAACAAAAGAAAGAAAAGCTATTTGACTAAATGCAAATAACATGGGTTTTTAAAATCACAACACTGAATCCTGCAAGTAGGAAGTTTGCTTTTATTGTTCTCATAGCCACTGGGTTTGGGTTTTTTTTGTGGAGTTCAACTTGTGTTTCAGAGACCTGATCCAAAATTTCATAAGAATCAACAGAAAGGCTATTGCTGAATTCAAGCAAAACTGTGGATCAAGCTTTTCATCTTCAACATCACATTTCCTTCTTTTTTTGGGCAGTAATCAGTTCAACAGCAGCCTGTGTCAGAATGTGACAAAGTATACCACTAGCAGCAGCCAAGACTGATTTCTTTTCCGAAATTAGAAGCATCATTGATAGAAAGATTACAGTAAAAGTCCACTCATAATATATTTGTCTTTTTACATGAAATTAATTTTAAATTTACAGTTCAGAATTCAACCCTTTGTATAGACCTCCCAGCTTGAGACTGAAATTTTTGGCCCTGTCCCATCAGAATGCCAAAGTGTCTCCTGAAATCTGAGGAAAAAATAATTAACACCCAGCAGGGAAACATAAACCGTTGTGTAGCAGAACAAAAGTTAAGGCAATCACATGTTATTGGAGTTTGCTGTACCAGGACTATGCTATGTCTCTAAGCAATTAAGAAATTACAGACTGAAATGTTAACATTTTAAAGTTTTAAGTGCTAAATATTCTGCAGTAGTTGTGCTTAGGATTTAAGTCTTTCAAAACCCTTCTGTTTTCTCCTGCAATTTCAGAGTCTGGCTGTTTTCTTGGAAAGGTCAAGACAGTCAGTGTAAAAGGAAGACTTCACATGGCCAGGATGCACATCTGAACACAACTCTGCTCACTGGGAAGGTCAGCTTCACATTTTACATGCATGTACTTGCAATTCCCATTTCCATAAAATGTCTAGAAAATCAAACTCTTAAACCATTTCCAAAGACCTATCCTGTCCTTGGCACTAAGCTCTGTCTCCTTAAACCACAACAGGTCTACCCTTCCCAAGGACAAGAATGGAGAGACAGCTCAACAGCTACTGCCTGAAAATGAACTGTTACAGCTGGCCTGGACTTTCCCTGGTTCTACAAAGTAGATTCAATGACATGGGCACAGAATTTTCAAATGACAAGAAAAATCTGGTAGAGTTGACAGGCTTTATTTGTCTCTTGCTTTTCAGCAGTTGCTTTTCTTTTTCTTGGATAATCATCCTTGAAAAGTAGCTTTTTGCATCCAGTAGGACACAGGCTGGTAAGCCTGGATTCCTCAACACTAAAGACCTCTGCAGTCCCACCCTGCAAGGCCCACCACCTGAAGGACCCACTATTTCTGATATTACAATTCAATTAGACATTGTTCCCATTGTACTTTTGACTCAACTGCCCTGGTTTTCCCAGTATACAGATAGGAAAATATACTTCCAAATTAAGAACTTTAGAGGTTTAGACCATTTTCCCCCTCTGTATCTAGAATGAGTATTTTGTGCCTTTTCAGGATAGGTTGCAGTGAAGCTCATCTTAAATATTTAACACATTTTCCTGTTTCACATTTTCCTGATGCTGAGAGAACTCTTTCCAAGAGGAAGTCATGTCAAACTTAACTTTCAAAACACTTGCAATTTTTTTCTCCTCTCAGATGCTGTACCTGCTATGGTTTATTGGTTTGGGATGCTAAGACAGGATGAGGTCTGGAGCACCAGTTTTATCCATCTTTTACACTTCAAGGGTGTCCTCTACACCCCAGTAACAATCTATGGAAGTCCCCTATATATCAAGGCTTTCTGATGACACTTTTACATATTTCAGGTAATGCAAATTATTTCAGATGTTTCACGTATTTAAAAACTGGCATTTTTATCAGCAGTTCAGATAAGCCTAACAGAACTGCTACTGTGTGGGAGCCAGAAGCAACTGACATTACTGAGATTTTGAGCCTCAGTAATAAACTGCATTCAGGCTATTCTTCAGGAGTTGAATGCTGTATCAAATGGAAAACATATACATATATATCAATGACAGATATCCTAGCAGGAAAGAAACTGGTTAGAGAGTGATTCTAGAGCACAAATGAAATAAATTAGCCAAAAAGCATGCCATATATCAGCAATATTATTCCTAATTGCTACGATTTAATGGTTATACAAATAATGCTTTCTCTAAACTCGCTAACAAACCACAGCCTCAAACCACAATCTGCTTATTTAAAATAAAGCAGCAGCTCTCTTCAGAGGACTGGTGTGTTAGGACGAGCCCTCTGTGTGGGCGCTGAAATGAAGGAAGTCACCAGCTTTATTTCTGTCTTCTCTCTGAAAGAACAGAGCCCTTGTTTGCTCCAGCCAAACAACCAAGCAAAAGTAAAGTATAATTAAAGTTCACCATAACAAACCCTGCTCACAATGACTCGCATTTATAATTATCCCAACAGCAAGAACCAATTTTTTTCATTGGTAATTAGCCCTGGTTAGAGCAAAACACACAAGGTTGACCTGGATACAACAAAGATCATTTTCTTGCTTTTCTCAGTACTTGATATATTGTGAATGCACGTGTGCATTCCTTCCTTTTTTTCCGTTTCCTGACAGGCTTTTTTTTTCTTTTTAAGTATCATTTGAGTATCCTTTAGTGTGAAATAATCACTTTAAAAACACTATCTACTGATATTTACCATAAATGAGGTACTGTTACTTGGATGCCAGAAGTTTTGAGAACTCACCAGAACAAACAGCCAGCTAAAATAAGCATTAATCCAATTCTCTGGTGTATAACTTACAACAACCCTAAACTGTACAATCAAAAGTAACAAGAATACACAAATCAATCTACTTGAGCCAAAAGGGCTATTACTGCACATGCCAAGAAAAGAATTCCTCTAATTCTGTATTTCCTCTGTTTTCACCATGGATTTTCTATGAATTTATCCTTTCATATGAGCACAAAGCAAGAGAGGAAGAAGTACAATTTTTAAATGATGTGATAAACCCTGTGGAGGGGACTCCTACTCAGGTCAGACAGATTGTTACAGTACATGCCTTAAGTGATCTGGATGTTAAGTATTAGAAATACTCCTTTCACAATAGAAAGATTAAGGGGTGGGTTAAAAAGACTATGGATAAATTAGAGGCAGGGGGAGGGAAGTGGTTTGGCTCATTTTTGCCTCAGCACTTCTGTGCTTACTACCAAGGAGAGGAGAGGTGTCAAAACAAGATCGTGCCACAGGGTACAAACACTCCTCAAAAGAGCAGTGGCACAACAGAGCTGTGGCCACAGTGCACTCAGATCCAGCTGTGATGACCAGCAACAGCTGGTTTTGCGTTGAAGTTTGTTTAGATTCTCTGCCTCTAGGCTAGCTGTACAAAATTTGGGAGGACTCTGGCTCTCAGTCCACCAAAGAGCTTTCACAACTGTCACAAACCCCCAGCACTCAGTTCCTTGAAGCATATTTATCTTCTCAACTCAATTTTAACGCAATCAGCTGGCTACAGTACGAGGCAGAGCAGTATATAAAGGGCTTCCCTACTTCCCAGAAGCAAAGCAGAATGTACCTGATACAGCAGGAGGCTTTTTCATTGTAATATCAAAGTTTTTGCTTCTACAACAAAGCTTTCACCCACTGGCAGTACCCTCAAATACTTCCTTTTCTTTAAGAGGTTAAAGTAACAATCAACAGCCAAACCTTCCTTTCCTTAGTCAAGACTTGTGTTATGTCACTTGGGTTGAAGCTGAAGTGCACAGTTGGGCTGTGAGTGTACAGCTTGCTTTGTGTACCCACACCAGCACTTCCACAGCAGCACATGTGCATGTGCAATATGGGGGATTACTGGCAGGAAAACTGTATATTTTCATTCCTCATATTAGGCTTTTAAACAATCACAGACATCATTTACAATGTGTAAAACTGACTGGTTTTTTATGTCTTAATGGAATTAAAAAGCTCAATTTAGAACTATAACTCTAGAAGCCTTTGATCCTCTTAAGCATTATTTTAACAACACATGAAATGCAAACAGTACAGACTCTTGTATTTTCATCTTAAATATTGCTGAGATTTTGAACTACAACTGTTAACCTTGCACTGAAATGTGAATGTTCAACTGATGTCCTTGCAGCTGCTGTTGTATTTACTAGCTAACCTCTCAGTCCTACAATTCAACCCACAACATATGGTAAGTTATCTATGCCAAAAGTGAGAGATTTGTTTCAATTTAATTTTACTGAAATCTAGTTTGGTAACTCAGCACAGCCCTAGTCCTCCAACAAGATGACTCATCTACCCATGAAAGGGAGGTATTTTTCAGGCTATGAAATGCTATCCTGAGGAAACATTAATATTTTAGGACCTAACGCTTGTCAGGGACATCGGATCACAGACCTCATTGCAATCTCTGCTGTCCACTCTCCATTTACTTGTGCTTTCACACCTTTTCCTAGCTTGCTGTTGCTTAAAAAAGAGACTTAAAAAACTGTCCAAAGCTGCTGGCAGAGCCCTGTGATGTGGTCAGAGGGGGTGGGTCAGTGTTGGCAAGCACAAGGCTCTCCTCTCCCAGCCTGGACCCCGGGGCTCCCTCCACTGCCCCAGGTTTGGACAGTCAAGGGAGTGACACAGAGGACTTGGACATGAGACTTCCCACATGGCAGTGTCGGACAAGGAGCTGCTCTGCAAGTTCAGTGTGGGGAAAGAAAGCACAAAAAGTGGATGGTTACTTAAAGGTTGGGGTTTGAAGCACTTCTTCACAAAAATAAATTAAAAAGTATGTGCAGTGTTTCAGGAATACCCTCTAGGTCTCATCTGATCAGTAAGTGCAGAGAAAAATCTTCTCTGCCCCTACATATTGCCATGCATGGTGGCTTTTTTTTAAGCTGTTATTACAAAAAGCTTCAGGTGTTTGCAGATACTTCAGACAGAGTAAAATACAGCTCAAGTCATGTGCCAACTTTTAAAATTTACTTTTATCTAGCTGCTTCGTCTTTGAGTCAGGTGTTTTGTCGTAACAAACTGAAACAAAGGCTTTTTTTATTGCTCAAGATATTCAATGGCTTTTGTGTTCCTAGCGTCAGCAGGAACGTCAGAGGATTGTATCCAAGGAGCTAAATGTGCAAGACCTAGGGTCAAAGCAGCTGAATACACCAACCTCAGAAAACACAGACAATGAATTGCAAATGACACTCAAAACAAAACGGGAAAAAAACCTTCACACAGAAAACTACAAAAGAACTCCACAGATACTGAATTGGCTTTCTGTACACACTGATCCTGCTTAACTGTGTGTGGTAACTAACCAAACCTTCTGAGACTAATAGTCATAAAATAGAGACTCAGGGGTGGGGGAAAGATAATGGGATGGGGGAGAACTGTAAGGAAAAAGATTGCATTGCTCCTCTTTCCACCCACCCACCCTTTAAAAAAGAAATTAAATAGAGGACATGCATCTTGCTACTTTCTGCTGTTTTCATGTGCTCAACATGACAGTTCAGCATAAGGCAGTTACTTTGCTATTAATTCTGCTGGAGAAGTCTCACAAAAGGTGCAGCATTTCAGCTTTGAGCACACAGCACAAAATAAATGGTTTAGTAGACCTCACTGAAGTGGCAGTTTCTTCATGACACAGAGTTGTGCTACTGTAGCTCCCAACTTGCAAGGAAGCCATCAATTCAAGGCATGAAACTGGCATGTAGAGCACCAGTCTGAATGCAGCTGTCTGAATTGATGTACGACTGCTCAGGCTCTACTTGGGACTCACTCTGCCCTGAGCACAGGCCATAGGCTTGGACACTTTAATGCTGGTTTAGCTGAGTATTAAAGAAAGGATTAGAACTTAACTGCTGTCAATTACCCCCAACAGCAAATTTACAAAACTGCTGGGTTTTAATGACCAGATATGACACTGCCAAATGAAATGATAAGTGATCAGAAAATTAATTTTGTTTCACTCACTTTGCTGAGGCATTACTCAGCCTCTTCAGGCAAAACAGTAAAAATCCAAAATCCAAACTATGGCTGCAGAAAGTGTTCAAAAAACTAACCACTCCCTCTCACACTTGATTCTTCTTGTTCTCTGATGCCAATGTTAACTGCTGATATATTTATTTTTAGGACACTTACTCAACCAGCCAAGGAAATATTCCTCAATCTGTGCTCTGTCTCTCTTTGTGAGAACACTTTTTAACTCTTTTTTGTCTGGAAACACACAGCACATTGCAGCATAAACAGAAAAAAAAAACTACTCTGCCAATCCTGCAGAGATGCTGAAAACTTGAAAGTCAGGATGATATCCAATAAAATCCAACAGAAAAAGCAAAAGTGCCCCAGTTTAATTAAAATATTCTTTTAAGTGTTAAGATCTGCAGATATGGTCTTCATGAAGTGAAACTGACTGGTACTTTTTTCACATTATGTTTTTCAACTTTCAGACGTATATTTTTTTTCTCAAAGCTAGAGAAATGCTCTTACTTTTCCTAGCAAAGTTTTTTCTGTGAACCAGGAAAGAAAGATTTTCTCTGATTGTCACTTTTGCTACATAGCTTCAAAAACTACGTTAACACTTCAAAGAGGAATAAAAATGAAGTCTTACCCATGGCTTGTTTCCCCATGGCACATTGGTAAGTGTTTCTTGGGGACTGGTTGTGGTGAGGATATGGAATCAGTCCAGCACAGACACCCAGAAGCGTGAAAGGCTCAATCTCCAAATGGGTTGTATCCCTTAAAATAAAGAGTACCAATTATGGCAGGCTTGTGAACAACTTCAGTAGAATTTATTTAATTCAGCAATATCTCATAACACTTCAAATTCCATTCTGTTCAGGAGAATGTAAGTCAGTAGGACCTCAAAACATGGATTCACGACAGGATTTTTGTTTTTATTACAAAACCCCAGCAACTTTCTTTTGGCTCTAAGTGTTTCCACATGAAAAGAAATGAAGGAGAAATAAATCAGGATTTATGAAACTCCACAGTGGAGGAAAAGCCTCCAGATAACGACAACCTGAGGGAGCTCAGTAAGACAATAAAACATCGGTTTATACAGTAAGACCCAAAATGCCTTAAGGAATGTCTTCTCATGTAATGAGAGCCCTCTGCATCAAATTACTAATCTCAGAGATCCAGAAATCCACTGGGGAGATGGAAGAAGGAAGAGCACAACAGATTCAGGTATTAAAAAACTGGTTTAGTTTTCCAAGATCAGCTATTATCAGTTAAAGAGAAAACATCTGTCTCCAAACCAGATCCAGTGCCATGGGTACATGACATAATACAACACTATTTGAAAAGCACTGCAAATATTTTGGAAGTGATTATGTTATTAAAAGACAGTACTGATGAGAAGTAAAAAGACAGGGAAAAGGAATAAAGACAGAGAGACAATTTGTTCTGTCTGGCATGAGCTTCAGAAGAGAAAGTCCTGCTCAATAAAGACAAACCATAGCATGCAGTGGGATCCAAGTGGAGAGATTAATAACTGAGGATGAAGTGTACAATAAAGCTTGGCTGGAGCAGATATGAATTTAAATCAAGATAAGTAATTAGGAAGTGGGAAATTATGAAATACAGATGATTATAACTAAACCTATTCAAAGCCTGTCTTTTATGCCCTGGATTTATTACAGAGAGCTTGGGTTTATGCATACATTGCTTCTCCCAGACATCTAAACCCAATGCATTCTGAAAAACCCATCTTTAATGTTTGACTTCTCTTGAAAGTCTTTTGGAAGACTTTCTTTTAATTATTTAAATTAATTAATTTGATTACTAAACTTTAGGACCTTGCCAAAGAAGTGACTCAAAAGTCCTTATTATGGCAACAGTGAGAAGACAGCCAAGCACGGTAAGCTCACAAAGGCTGAGGAATTACCCACGAGCACATACAGACTGAAGACAAGTGCCAGCAGCAACTTGGATAAACAACATATGTACTACTGGAAGAATAATGAAATCTGAAAGCTGAAAAAAAAAATAGATCTGGAAATCCTAAGGAGCAGGCCAATAAAGCTTACTAAAATATCAAGTCCTAGAAATCTTTATAATCACAAATACACCTGAGGAACCCAAAAATCACCTGCTGGCCAGAGGATAGCCACTATTTTTTCCATTAGATAAAAAGCTGTGATGTTAACTAAAGCCTGTCTTGAGAAAATACTTATGGGAGCATCCAAATTGCAGTCAAGTAATTGCAGAATGGTCTCAAGAGCCGGTAGCAAACTTAAAGCAGACACTGCTCCCCCATTCTGAAGAACTTCACAGAACTGCTGACACTTTTCAGGCAATAAAACCAGTAAGGAGACTTACTGACAGTGAAGTTTGCAAATTTCTTCAGTGGGTACAAGTGCATGGAACTAGATATACATTTGCATATAGGGTATTCAACACAAGTCTTCTTCCAGGGAGGTCAATCCTATTTCAACAAAAGATGGTGCAACCTACACAGATCCCACTGCCTTATGAGCTATTCCACAGTGCTAACAGAGACCTTCAAACTTTAAAGGGCAGTTCAGTTTCTGCAGGTCAAAAATAAAAATCCTGCAGGCCAGAACAAGGCCCAAGAAAGAATGGCAACCTCATGAGTTTGAAAAGCAGAGTTACAAATGTGTAAGGAAGAAACTGAACGCATCAAGGTCAAACACTTCAAGAAAATCCCTCTAATTGGATTGGAAAAATAGAGGATACTGTAGCTAAAAGAAGCCTATATTACAAAAGCAGGAACCTTAGTGGGATACTTTACAATAGCAGGTTCTATCAGTTGCATTGCCAGAACAAGCTGTACCAACATGGTCACACCATTTACAATGCAAGATGATCATCAGCTGTTAAGGATGTAGGGAAAATTATTACCAAGCACAAGGAGCAATGTGCTCATACAATGCAAACTCAGATACTTATGGCACTGTTAGCCACTGTCAGCATTGAAACTCAAAACAATTGATGAACAATGAAAGAATCTTCTGAGCTTCCGGCAGTTGTTGTGGAGTCGTTTCCTCACACTGGTCCACTGGAATTTCACTTTCTTCTCCTCTTTTGGACTAAACTATGATTTCATATGATACACTCCCATTAACCTTCCTAGCTGAGTCAGTTGTCCTGTAACTTAAATTTCCAGCTCTGGTGCTTTGAAAAAGTTATTTAATTTTGGCACAAATGACAGCAACTGTGTGCGCTCTCCTTTGCTCACGTACACAGAACTCAGTCGAGAGCATACAAGAGTAATTTCTTAAAGTGATGAAGTCTTCAAAAGCCTGGGTAGGAGCAATGCAATTTAATTAGGAGAATTAATGCATTACATTTAGCAAAGGTTAAAGATAATTGAAAGTCTCATCTAGCTCCACTGAAATCAATGATGTATTTCTATTAGCTTCCAGGTGTACTTGACCAGGACAGATTATGTAGGAAAAGAATTTTCTGCATAAATCTACTTATCAAACATTTCATGGAGATAACTTCTAGCATTTCATATGCAGCCTGCAGTTTACAGGATATTATCAGACAAACATTAAAAACCAGTAAAAAGATAGGAGGACTTAAAAATTTAAAAGAATCCTTCCTTTAATGTGGGCTCTTTCATCACAGTCAGAAAATAAGAGGAAAAAAACCCATCATGTCCTTCAGATACATGGAAAACATAAACTATCTGGAAACCTTTCTGAATTAAAATCACATACCAAAAATGGTCTTAAGGCACATGGTAAAGAATACACAGAATGATGCAGATATTTTTATCAGGGCCTATTATACATCCAAAAGTCAAAGGCAAGGTCTCATTCCAGCACATCACTTATTGTAAAGTGGGTGTCTAGGGTCCCTCTGCAGCCAGAAGAGAAATTTCCAAACAACCTTGATATGCTAAGATAATCAAGTAACATGTGGAACCATTTACCTTCTGGATATCTTCTGGATAAAATTACTTAGGATGAGCAGCCCAATGAACAGAACAACAACAATAAAAAGCCACATCCAGAGAAAGAAAAAAAATACCTTTAAGTATTTAATATTTTTGAGAGTTAGTAGCAGGAACAGATCTCCCAAAACCTAAACCATTTTTTGTAACTTGCCATGGATAATTTAGGATGTGTGCAAGCAGATTTCTTACTTTAGCTTTCATCTGGAGTAGTTTCAACCACTAGCAAGGGAGCAGTGTGTACATGTGAGAACAGTAACATTATTTATATGTTTGCGTTTCAGAGAGTTACCCTATGAAAGTTTTTCCTGTATCAGTTACTGAATGCATACTTACTTATTGATTGTATTTTCATATAGTGCAATGTTACAGTCATTTTCTTCATTCACATCCAAATATTCAACGAGGCCTTCATGCAAGAAGTCTTCAAAATTCCTACAGATAAATTAAAAATTACACTAGAAGTACTGTCTCATATTTCTGCAAGCATAAAATACTTAGTACATATATTAAAGGAATGTAATAAGTAAAGTTAAACCAGATAAATACTTCTACATATATAGTTCTGTGCATATTACATATTGAAGAAAAATGTAGTTTTTAATTAATCCTGTTGCCCATTCACTGCTTCCCAGTCGGACAGACGAATGTTACTTACTTGAACAACTCAATAAAATATTCCCATATGTACTCATCATACTGTAAATGTAGGCAAATATAGGGATAATCAGGTATGTTTTTATGATGGTTTTGTGACATTTAGTTAGGCTAAATTTCAATATCTTTCCCTAAGAGTAGTTTTCTCAAAATACACAAAATATAAATTTGCAAAGACTTCCAAAAACTCTGAATGTGCCTAATTTAGGGTGGTCAAGTTGATACTTCTGTGAGGTGTTTGCTTTTTCAATCAGGAGAAGGATGACACTGTCTCAAGCCTTCCACTTGCAGAAAGATGAGGCTGTGAGATGTATTTATTCTGTGTACCTACCAAATCTCACAGAGGTAACAAAATAAGACCACTGGCCTAAATTTGACTTTAACCAGAAAATCTCCAGTACAGAGATTATGAATTTATATAGGAGAGCAGACTTCTCTGATTAGCTAACCCCAAGACTGTGAAATTCTGACTGACTGACCTATCTCCACACAGTATTTATTGATGAAGATAAATATGGTCTACTGGAATTGTGTACCTGTATCCCTGAGCCAGTTCTTCCATATGCTTGTTTGTAACTGCAGGTTTTTGCTTCTTGACAATTATGTAAGGCCTGAAATTTAAAAAAAAAAAAAAAAAAAAAGAGGATTGTTATAGCAAATACTTAGGCAGGTAACTTAATTTATACTTACAGTAAGAACCCTGCCTATGCACAACCTATTCTATAAACTATTTTTAGAATTTATCAACCTTCAACTGATAAATCCACATAAAACCAGTAACTATTCACACCTTAGTTTGATATAACTTAAAAAGTGCATCAGAAGAATCAAGACTTAAATTTTGAGGTGAAAGCCATTTTTTTCCTCTTTAAATCTTAAAAATTTTCTAAGTTTTAACTACAGATTTTGATGGCTTCAAAAGATTTGAGATTTCCCAACTTACAAAGCTAAGAACAGCATTTAGTATCATGGTTATTGCAGGGATTTTAGAGAACACCAAGTGAACAGTTTGTGCTCAAGTGTCTACACACAAGGTTGCATTTTGCAACTGCCTGCATGATGTAAAGTACAGGCATTTACTGTGGGTGATCTCTGATGAATCCATAAATTTCAATAGCACATGGATCTCTGAAGGCTTCCCTACCACACAAAAACACTGACACAAAGGATGGCATGCAAGAAGGCAACGTCAAGGGCTGTTGCTATTTGGACAAGTTGCTTTTATAAAGAGCAGCAAATAGCTACAAGATACTTGTGAAGTCCCCTCTGAAGTCTAAATAACTATTAGAAGACTAATAAGCACTTTTAAATGGTTAATAGCGATATCTGAACAATTGCAGGGTGAGGAGTGCCACAAAGCAAACTTGGTAAAGCCTAGCAAATCCACATGATTTCCCTTGCTTTTATTTTAAAAACTGGAAGTTTTACTGCTATCTCCCAAACTACAGATATTAGCCCTGACTGGAAAAGTGATTTCCCTGCCTCTGAATATGCCCCTATCCTGGATCTCTTGACCAGGTATGATTAATTGATGGTTTGTACATTTACTGTTTTGGAGCCTCTGACATGCCTCTAACGGCATTCAACATGCTCTGAGATTCATTTAATGAATAAAATGGAATGCCACCAGCAGTGGTGACTGCTGCTTTGTTGAAGTACACACAGAATAGCACACAGCCTATCAATGCTAAAATATGTATGTATTCATTAACCTGTTCTGCTTCTTCCAACCTCTGTCTGCTTTGAGTCAGGGCAATTTAAGGAGAAAAGAGATGCTCAAGTCTTACTGAATTTGCTTAAATCTGTTCTTGTGAAAGTCTTAGCCCAGCATATTTACAGTGCATAGAACAGTGTTTATAACCAGTTCAGCAGTGAGATAATTCTGATGAGAAGTTTACCTGCACAATCTCCCTCCATCAGAGGAAATGTAAACACATCTGTCAGACAGATTTGTAGAGATGGAAACGAATTCGTTGATGTAACCCGCTCGACGCATTATCCGAAAGGTGTTGACTAATTTCTGGTGATCACGTATGACACCAAGGATGTTACCTGTTCAGAGAGAATAAATACCTGGGGCATCCTCTGCACATCCAAAACTCTGTTTACAAATTCTGGTCATGTGTACCATGCACAGAAGTACTTCCTGCTTCTTGCAAATAATGAGTTGTTGTAAAATTTCCCTTCTCTAGCGTGAGTAAGAATTGGCTCTTTTTTCCTCTCAATTCAAAATTGTCAGAATTTCACAAGTCATCTACCAGCATGCTTCCAAACAGCTTGAGAAACCAAATTATGTGCACCTTCCAGCTTTCTTCAAGTGTGTTTCTGCTCACGTGCCCATTGATCAGGTGGTGCACAAGTTAACAACTCAGGTCTGCAATTTCACCTGTACTGAAATGGATTCAAAGTTTCCAAGAACACACCAAGGAACGGCCCTGCTGCCTTGTCAGAAATTTTAGAAGTCCTGATATTTTGATATATGTGATCACCCACAACAGCACCCAAATTTCTCTTTCAGGTACTTAGCTCAACTCAGCAGGGCACTTTAGCTCAGACATAAGTATTCTGATGCACAATGAACAAACAAGAGAATAAAATTCATTTAAAGAGTCATCTGACTAGGGTAATCTTAATATATAAAATAAATGAGGTTGCATTTTAAAAACTTGAAAGAAAACAAGGAGTGATTGTTTAGGGAGTTTATAAGACAACAGAAAGATCTTTACAGCTTAAACAATCTGTACTTAACACATTATCTGCTTTCTTAGGTAGTAAGTTTAAATCAGGATCAAGTCAGCTATCCACAAGTTTGAATTTTTTTTATGGATTAAATCCACAAACTAGTGGACTGAACAGTAACTTGGCTTGCCTCACTTAGTACTAATTCATCTACATTTGGGAAGGAAGAGTCCAATATTTTGGCTCTGCATTCCCCTTTGAACCATAAAACAAGACAGAAGAGAGTGTATGTGGTTTCACTGAACCTTATCTTTAATATACTGCTACAGAAAAGCAGAGCAAAGGAATGCAGCTTGGTCAAGTGTTGCTTTTATGTTACTGGGAAAAGGCAGGGTTGCAGAACAACTGCTGTTTAATTCAAGGGTAAATGGAGAACTTATCCGTGGTGACAGACGTTACACACCAGTCTCTGGAAGTGGATGCTGCTGACAAAAGGCTATTTTGAAATCACAATTGTAGTTTTAAAAATGTCAGTATTTTGAAATCTGATACCATAGTACCTGTTGTTTTAGCAACACTGAAAGATCAGTTGAGAAATGAACACAAATGTGCAGATGCAAAGCACGTGTGCCAAATCATCCTTTTTAACAAAGAAGAAAGGCCTGCTTTCCCAGGTCTAATTTTTCTAATGATGTACAAAGCAAGATGCCCCTTCAAAAGTAATTTTAAAGAGACTAGCACTGCTAAACTTTGCAACCAAATGCTGTTTTGATGTTTCCTTTCTGTTTTTAAAGGCCCTTTAAAATGCACCAATATATATAAAATCATATAAAGATTACAGAAAACTAAATACTTCCTGTAAATGCAGATCTGAATTTGTAAATTTATTACAGATTTTACTGGTTTTTTTTTAAAGTACTTTATGAATGGCACCTTGTTTGCCCAGTATCTGAAAATACAAAAAAACCCTGTAGTTCAAAATAAGTGTTTTTGTGCCTCTTAATGCAAGTGGGCTTAAAACCAGGGCTGAAATTTGAGAAAGCTTCAACTTCCCAGCTACACACATCTGCAGTCAGAGTTCTGAAGACACAACTTCATGCAACTGAGTGTCATCATCTGGCCTGTCTACTTTGCCCAACCCTATCAAAATATTTACAGAGGAAATTATTTGCACGTGGAAAGCAGCATCTGCAGTTGACTGTGCCTCAAGAAGTGTTGGAGGGTTTCTAAAGCCTAACTCTCCATCAGCAACAGATATCAGAGTCAGGACTGCTGAAAAGTAACATACCATTAAGAAAAACCAGGAATACATTGGGGTATGAAAGTTCTTCACCACAGAGCAAGTTGACATCTTCGACTCCAAGATTACTGGCTAATTTAATAATTGGGCCATCTTCCATATCCGTAGTAATATGAGTCATGAGGGCAAGGTTTTTAACCAAACCGCAGGCCTAGGAAAAAACAAATACAAACCCCACGTATTTGATCCTTTCTCTTCCTATGTATTAATACCATGCCTACATTTTCCTCCCCAAACTGTACTTACAGACTGACAAAAAACCAAAAGATTATGAAGTTTAAAGCGAAAGAAATTAAACAAATTAATTACTCTGAAAATACGGAGGGGAAAAAAGTAGAATTTTCTGTATCACACTAAAATGTAATGCTTTAGCACTTACAAACTAATAAAAAATAAAAGCCCTAAAGTAGATTTTAAGTTAACCAACCATGTATAACCCTGTATTTCTCTCTTCAGCTACTCAGCAACATAATGGAAATACAAAATCAGACTATTTATCATTTTGCCAGGTATCCTGTATGCTCTAATACCACTATCAACATCTTTCAATGAGAAAGTATCTTATACAGAACAATTTTATTTCAACCTCTTAATGAGACTAGCTCATATTGATTTATCCAGGAAGTTCAGAGTTCCCCCACAAGTATCTTCTATTCAGAAAAAAAAGGAGGAAAAAAAGGAAAGCAAAACAAACCAAGAAGACTGACAGAATCAATTCTTTGGTTGAAATACATGCACAGATGGTTTTCTTCCTCAAGCTAATGGCTAAAGAAATACTAGCACATGTTTCCAGAAACACTGCAGGTTGATGCTGCAACTTCAAACCAGAATGTTTTATTACAGAACAAAGGGGTTGTGCCAGTTTGGCCAAATTTGGAAGAAAATATCCCCTGATGGAAAAGCAGGTTGCCACCACTCCTCCCCCTACCAGGTTTGGGAAGAAAAAGTATTTTTCCTTGGAGGAAAGTGAAAGAGATAAAAACTATTTATTTACCAGAACACACAGAAAAGGATAATAATGCTAAATTATAAAATCTCTTGCTGTGGAGAGAAACCTGGAAAGATTTTAGAGTCCTTCCCTAGGTGTAGGTGTTAGTGTCTATATCCTCCTCCTCAGGGCTGTCGGGGGGGGCCCCTATTGGGGCCTGGGGAGAAAGGTCTCCCGGTGTGCTCCGATGTTGTGAAACCGTCCCGAAGAGAGGAAGAAAAGAGGAAAAAATTCCAAAAAAAAATCCCAGGAAAACTCTCTCTGGGGAAAAGAGTCAAAAGCAGGCTGGAAAGCGAGTGTACTCTACCCCCACTGCCGCCGAGTATATCCCCAGCGCCTGTCCGTGTCCCTGAACACGAACTTTTGTTTTAAAAACAAAAGTCTCTCAGTTTTTTCTTCCCTCTTCCAGGCTGTTTAAAGGCACCAGAACTGACCTCCAGAGCAGACTAAATGGGATACCTATTTCATATCATAATGTCACCCCAGGACAGGGGTTTAGGACTCCTTTCTTGCTGCTCTCATCAGACAGCAAGAAGTTGCATTGCAAAAATGGGGGCCCTCATTTCACTCTTATATAGACAAGTGATTTCAGAACTGTTTCCAGACAGTCCATGTAGGAGAAAAAAGGTAATACAGTAAAGAGGACCAGGATGTAAACAGGCAGTATGTCAGAAGACACGCAAGTTGTATTATCAGGCTGAGGACAGCCTCTCCAGAAAGCTCCTCATCAGAATAATTCCTCTGATGGACGACCACCTGCTTCAAATTAAACAGCGTCTCCATTCCTCAGGACAAGAAGCACAGAAAGCAGAACAGAAATTCCTCACCTCTCCTTCAGGAGTGTCAGAAGGGCAGAGCATCCCCCACTGAGATGGCTGCAGCGATCGAGGACCGCTCACTTTCCTGGTCTTTTCAAACTGCGAAGAGATCCTGGTCATCATTCCCAGAGCAGATATGTAAGACAAGCGGGACAAGACTTGTGTCACGCCCTGGCGGTCCATCTTAAATCTCTTTAGAGACCAATTTCCCTGTAGAATAAAAATAATGTTTCAAAAGAATTTGTACAGTTTGTCCAGTATCTAGAATGATACCTGAGGAGCTTTGCGAAACAAATGCTGCCCGTTTATATCAATCAAGGTTCTAACTACCTACCTGCATATAAACTCCTAGTCATAGCATATCTGTACTAAGTATTAAAAAGAAGTTGAAACAAAAGGACTGCTCTTTCAGATGAGAGGATACTTTTGCTATTACATACTCAATCACACAAATACTCTTTTTCATCTGTCCCTCACAGGTAAACCAATACTCAAGTTTAGCTACATTAAATGGTTTTCTGGATTTGCTTTATAGATTTTGAGTATTTAAAAAAGAAAAAGGGTCTTTTGAGTGATATAACACTTTTACAACAGATCCCATAAGCTTTATGTTTTGTCTTTTCCATGATTTGTTACTTTTGTAGGAAACACGGACATTTATGCTGCAGAAGTCTGACATCAAAGCCCTCTGCACTTTCTTGAAGCCTTCTGCTTTTAGAATCCAGAGGAAAAAGACTCTGTGATGTGTCTTCTCACAGAAGAGTTTGTGTGGGAGGAGTTGGTCTACCCAACTTCTCTTTGGGTAACACCAAGTATGAAATGCAAGATCCATGCACATCTCAGAGGTTTTGTGCTCCAGGACTGTCACAGGCACTGTCACTTGTGCCATAATTAGGAGAACAGAGGAGCTCCGAGCATGTTCTAGGACACAAATATGTTTCCATGCCAAGCAGATTTAATCATCTCTACTGCAATCTTGACATTCGGTGCTGCAATTTTTGCCTTTATGACATTTACTCCACATCCAGTTCTTAGCACCTGAGTCAGTGGATACAGTAAATTTCTGTCTGATATACTATTTACCCCAGGCACCATGTTACATGTCAGTCCAAAGATAACCTTTTCCCAAGGATTGCCTTCTGCTAATTCTTGTAGCCTTTCTGACAAACTCAGCTCACCAATACTAACAAATTTGAAGCTCACCTGCTGTACTACTCCAAAGTCCTTTTTAGAGGGTGCTTGGCTGTTTTATTCATACATTAAACAGCAAAATCCCATTTAGTGATCAACAGGAAGAAAACACCACCCATACAAATAGTTTTGTTATTTGCTTCCACTGGACAGACTATCAAATAGTCTCAAATTTGTAATAGCAAGTGGGAAGACATAATGACCAATGGCAAGTCAGTCAAAAAGTATCCTGTTCATTTGCTCAGTATCCTTGGGAAGGGTTCACTCACTGACCATTCTTTACAGAGTACAAGTAATGAGAATATAAGTGGAAGAATACAGTGAATCAGCAGCTCTTCTTCACACTAGAAAGTATTGCATCTGTAGGCTAAATCAGAATGTGGTTTCTTTTTTGCTGCACAGAGGAGTCTAAAATTGAAAAGACTGGGAAAAAAGGGAGCTAAAAACGCTGCCTGAAGAAGTCATACAAAATATTCTTTGTGCTTTGGAAGAGACAGACTGGATCCTTCCAAAGGTGTCCACAAAAAAGAAAACCAAAATGGGGACAGGGGAGTTGTGAGCCCACTCCCAAATGAGTACACGCTATTGAGAACTCTTCCGAATGGGAAGTTGCCCCCTCAGTGGCATCAGGTGACTCTTCAGATGCTGAAATGGCCATCAGGCCTGTGGCACTGCTGCCTGCCCTACCCTCTGTTCTGGTGTTTTCCAGGGTAAGAAGAGGACCTGTAGCAAACATCACTGAGCACCATTGCACAGCTGATGCAGTAGGGCTATGAATTCTTTTGCATTCTACTGGTGTAATTATGAATCTGTTCAGTTGTTTCATACTCTTTGAGACTATCATTGAAGCATTCTGGTGAGATTGGAGATTGCAATTTCCAAGAATGATTTTTATGGTATTTGCTTAATCTCTTGAATAGTATGCACTGGGCATTGTTCCTGAGAAATTATTTTTCAATGCTTAAGAGCAGATGGTGTTCAACTGCTTATGTGGCAGTAAAACAAAGTCCAAAGACAGAGGAAGAACGAAGACTTTACTGAATATGGACTGAATATTTGCAGATTTATCTCTGTCAGTCCAAATGGAAAAACTGGCACAAGCTAGAAGAAAGCACTAGCATTTAGAGAAACAAATCTGTCAATTGTTTTGGTTACATGCACTGTAGAGATTTAACTACATTTGGGGCACTCATAAAATTAAATAGTGATAAGCTTTAACACTGGGATTTGTAAGTTACAGACTGTTGGTGGTTTTGGATGCAATATGTGGAATTAATTTGTTTACAAGAACCAAAGAAAAACCTCAGTTTCATGCTAGGCAGAAAAGCCCTCTCAAGAGCACCAAAGAAGAAAAATTAATTCCACAATTTTTACCAGCTCCTAAAATAATTAAGTCTAATCTAATTTCTTTTAAAAATCATTCATTTCAAAGTCTTTTACAAGCTACTAGCTGGACTTCACGAGCAATCTCACAAATTGCTCTTGTACATGTCTGAGGTGGAAGATAAAGTTAGAAGCTATTATTGTTCTTGTCCACCAACATGAATGAAAGCATCTGTTCCACCAGAAGCCAGAAACAGGCTAAAATCCAACCAAGACAAATATTTAAAGGGTAATTATCAGGGGTGTTTTAATATTATGACATGCAGCAGATTTCCCTGTTAACAGATCAGTATCATTAGCAGAGAAGTACTAACTTCTAACTAACTACGCTGAAAATTTGTTCATTCCAGCAACTTCAGAATAAAAAGGCACTGCCCTCAAAGAGCTCAAAATTGAGGTTGAGGAGGTTTTTTTTCCTGCTGTTCCTGATGTTTTCCTGCTGTTTTTCAAAAATCTTTTGTACAAATGATGTAACCTGACCCCAGCTAAATCCAGATAATAAAAAACCACATAGTCAAGTAGAACCTAGAAGACAGACAGTTGGATAAATACAACCATAACCACTACTTTAAATTTGCCTGTTTCTACCATTCCTTCTCAAAAACTAAAACATCAGTTAAAAATCAAAGATGCTTGAAGATTATTGATTCTTCAGTGAATCCCAAACGCCCTGCCCCTCACAAGAGTTTTAACATTTTAATCTACAAAAAACACGAAATAGATTTGCTTTTCAAACCAAAACCAGAAGATTCATCAAAAATAAATGTTCACACTTCCAACATTCACTATGGTGGAAGACCTTTGCATACCAGAATGAGAACACAAATACTTACTGTGGAGATGGCATTGACCATGCCGTTGGTGATCTGGTCCTGCCGCATGTGCTTCACGACATCAAACTGAGCTGCACGCTGCTTGGGGATGACCTGGTCAGCAATCTTTTTCAGCTCAGAGTTAAATTTTTTGAACAAGTCTTCAAACAGAAGAGAAAGAAGCTGGAAATACACAACAGTTAAGGGAAAAAATTATACCTCTTCAAGTCTAGGAAATGGGGAAAGAGAGGGGAGACGTGTTTAATATTTCTACCTTTATACGTCTTGTCAGTTAAAACGTAACTTTCAGTTTCACAAATGATAATTTTATCTCAAGTTTTTTGTCTTGTTAAAGTACAATATTAGAGAACTTATCTCGTAATAGAAATTAGGAAGAATGGTCTAAGTTTATACACTTATCCCTTTTTGGTTTGCTTTAGTCCTTCCTTCACAATATTTTAGCACAGCTGTACGTCTCTACACTATCCAACCATTTTCCCGTATCTGCTACGTTACAACCCATCTGATTTACTTCTTCGTAAAAGAGTTACAAACCCTTTTAAATATTTAATACCCTAAATGTACAACCCTGAATTACACACAAGACTTGGAGACGAGACTGGTTTTTACTCTAATACATATCTCAGGTTTCACATGCAGCTTCCTTACTCATACACACTTTTATCCTGCTACTTTCTGCCAATCACAATCTATGGAAAACCAATTACACCCACAGAAAAGTTCAGCTGGTTCAACATCTGTCGCTGTTTTCTAGAACTGCTACTGTCTAGAAAGTGCAATATTCTTCACATCTCCCCCTCAAAAAAACCAAACCAACAACCCAAAAAGTCTACAGTTCAAGCAACAAAGCTGCATAACTCAGTTGAATAGGAAAAAAACCACAACCAAACAACCCAAAACCAACCCAGCAACAGAACCATTCAAAAGTGCTGCATTTTAAGACAATTATTTCCTGTATATATATATTAATTACTTCTAGTTCTTAAAATAGCCATAAAAAAGAAAAGGCTGCCAAAGTCTGTGATTTGACTTTTTTTACACTCCTGTCTCCTTTGCTTCTGCGGTTTGCTCAGCCTCTCCCTGCAACACTTGTAGCTTTCCAAAACACTTAAATCTGCATCACATGATACATTTTAAGTGTTCACAATGATTAGTTTTGCAAGCAAGCACTGTAAACGGTAATGCCTGGCAGTCCTGTCCTGGGACTTGAGTCTACAACAGTTCCAAGTGCCAGAAGAACCAAAAATGCAGCTGCTACCAGTGCCAGAAATGGTAGTGCAAAAAGCATTGTAGGGCTGAACAAGCCCTACATCCATCACAAGCTAAGACATTCTGGAATCATTTGTACCATATAATTTTTGTATATACAGAATTAAACTGAATTTAACTGTATCCATGAGACATAGTCCCCACTTTTTGTTACCTTCTGGAAACTAGAAAGTAAACCACATTCATTCCTCTGTCCCAGGGATGGGCCACTAACTTTTATTTGCTTTATTTTACCTACATGCTCCAGCTGGGCTGACCAAAGCATTTGGCAAATGACACTGAAAAGCTGGTGACAACTGCAGGCAAACCCTACACAAAAGTGGAATCCTATTTGCACTCTGGACAGACAGGTTTTTAGATCTGACCTTGGCATGACAGGAAGACCCTCTTTCCCTTCCTGATGTTTGTAATAACATTAACAGTTACAAAATTATACTCTCTCACCACTGTCAAAAGAAATCCAGTCACCTGCAAGTCATCTGCGATATCACAGTTAATTTAAATTAGATTTCCACAAGAAATAAAAGCAATTTTTATGAAGCATTGTATTAAGAAGAAGAACCCGCCGGAGTCCCCAAAAATAAGATTTTGAGGGAAGAATTTCAAAAGTAGGGAAAAAGTAAGAGGAAGAAATGTGTAGTTTTAAGATGGCTGATAGTCATGTTAAATAAGAATTAACTCTTGTGAAATTAACTACAGTAAACATTTGATCTCTGCAGGTTTGAGCAGGATTGAAACATTTAACTAAACACTTTAAAAAAATCACTCAGAACACCTTTTCATATTTGATTTCTTGATCAAAACCTGCAAGAACCTCGTAATTCCACATGCCATGGGGATTATAAAGCCACACCACCTTTCCTCTTCTCTAACTAATAAAGTCAGTTACACCCCAAGTACACCAACGTGTTACTATTTGTCAGCCTGGAAAGCCTCATACTTTGCTAATTTCACTAACAGACTCTCCAAGAGCTCTGACTATCTGGCAAAGAAGACTCTCACAATAACCACATTATTTAGGTCAAGAGCAAGAGATTAAAGAAAAAGGATGGAATGCCACTGATAATATTCAATGGATTTCATAGTTAGTCCAGGGCCTTTCAGCCTGCTTCAGAGAGGAGCACTAAAGAGCAAATTATATTTAAGGAAAAAAAATACTGACAGCTCATCAACTGATTTTCATTGAAAATCCTAAGAAAAATTAATAAAGAAGTTAAGCTGCTGAAATACAGTTTCAGCAATTAGCTTAATGTCAGAGAATTCTAATTAGGCGCCTTGAGATTGCTATTTAGTGTTTAAGCCTTTAGAGTGCCAAATTCTCCCTTTCACACAAACTGGTTGCAAAATTAAAGACATTAGGCAGCCTTAATTATATTATCAGAACAGCTGGGATTAGGCAATCTCTGAAGTCAAGGCGGTATTCTTTTGTCACAGGGTAGAAATCCCTTGCCTTCCAGGGTGCTGGATTTTGGTGCTGTTCCATATCTCACCCATACAAAGCAAGCTGCATTAGAAACAAAAAAAAAAAAAAA